>CAJNDT010003435.1:553874-613446 GCA_905221615.1 Symbiodinium sp. CCMP2592
CTGCAAAGCTAGTCTTACGGCACAAGGCGAAAACACTGGTGGGGCCGATGACTTTCAAAAAAAATTGTTAAAAAAGGTATGGGCCAAAAGGTCTTTGCACAGTCACCTTTGCCAGATCGCTAGGTCATCATCATTGCTACCACGATTGTTATCATCATCGTCATCATCATCGTTATCATCATCGCCATCGCCATCGATAGCATCGTGACCATCGTAATTTTCATCATCATCGTTGTCTTCCTCGTCGTCAACATTTCGAGCGGTAGTATTTTTTAGGCGCGCAAGCCTTAATTAAGGGGTATTGGGCTCTTTGGGAAGAACCCTGAGCATTCAACTCAAGACTTCCCCACGATGACAAGTGCGGCTTTCCGACAATTAGGGGTACCTCAGGGTTCCTTTAAAGGGATAGGGGTACCGTACTTTTTGGGGGTGCTTATAGTAAGGATCCTACTATTTAGGATACTATATTAGGGTCCCCCATTTTCGGAAACTCCTAAGTCAGCTGTTGGAGGCCTCAACAACACAGAAACCCTAAACCCTAAGCCATTACTGCAGAACCCGAAACCTAAGCCCCACTGTTCCCAAAACGAACTTGTAAAGCATCCTTGAAGAATTGGTATTCCTATAGACTTCAACAATGCATGTAGAATCCCTAAACCCTCAACCCTGAACATTAAACCCTTAGCCCAGCTAGGCGGGCAGAGGAAAAGAGGGCTCAAAAAAGAAAAACCTTAGCCCACACCCTAAACTCCAAACCAGACCTCGAAACCCTAAACCCGAAGCCCAAACCGCCGCCGCCGTCGAAGATCTGCATTTGCGGCCGGAAGGCGCCTGTGGGGAGGCCTGAGAGTCTTCGCCCTCCTAGCCGACCGAGCCGGTTCAGGGCTTTGGCTTTGGGGTTCTGGATTTAGGGCTTTGGGTTTGGGGTTCTGGGTTTAGGGTACTGGGTTTAGGGTTTGAGTGCGGGGTTTGGGGTTTGGAGTTATATATCTAGAACAGAAGTTTCAACAGACATCGGAACAAGTCGTCCAATTAGTCAGAGCCTTCCTCTCGAGTGCCTGTGTAAACAGGTTTTCTTGCTGAAAGCACCTGAAGACCGCAGTATGCCTATTACTGCGCCCGTATTGGATTGGGGTTTCAGGGGTTTAGGGCCTCGGGTCGTCCACTGAATAATATTGGATCGGTTTGGGATGAGGTGCAGGGTTATATGAAGCAGGATCTACTGTAGGACTTCGTGAGTGTACAGAGGGCGCTTGGTACTGTTGGCGAAGGCATGTGGAGGTGTCGTTTTGTGGTTGCTATTCATACGGTTGATGATATAAACCCTGCATTGCTTTAGTGACCCTAGACTATGGGATTTATGGTATATTCCCTATTGTGGGTAACGCAGGGTTTATATCATCAACAGTATACCCCTTGTCTCAAACCCCTTGCACTTGTGAGGGCAGCAGGAGATGGCCCAAAGTCAGAAGGCAGATGCCTCGAAATCCTCGGTATCCTTGAGCCTTCATAGTTAGAATAGGGTTTTGGGGGGTATGGTATTCTAGATAATTGTGATATAAGGAACCCCCAAAAATAATATTGGTAAATAAGGCCTTGAGAGCCATGGCTCCGGAGCCCAAGAAACGCCGCTCAGTGCGACTTGGGCCTCCGCTGGCCGCTCTGCTCGCTGCCTTCGCCCTTTCGGAAGCTGGGCTCTTGTTAAGGAGCTTAGTTGAGAAGTTACCAGGGTAGGGACTTATGGTAAATAAATCACGGCTTCCTTATGATGGTGATTTAAACTAGATGGTCAAAAAACATGTGTAATGGATATGTCTTCCTTATGATTGTCACTTGAAGTAAGTTCACCCTAAACCCTAAACACCCCTAAACCAAGAGCCCTCACACCCCTAAACCAAGAGCCCTTACACCCCTAAACCAAGAACCCTTACACCCCTAAACCAAGAGCCCTTACACCCCTAAACCAAGAACCTTTACACCCTTAAACCAAGAGCCCTTACACCCCTAATCCAAGAGCCCTAACACCCCTAAACCAAGAGCCCTTATTACACCCCTAAACCACGAGCCTTTATTACACCCCTAAACCAAAAGCCCTTATTACACCCCTAAACCAAGAGCCCTTATTGCACCCCTAAACCAAGAGCCCTTATTGCACCCCTAATCCAAGAGCCCCTACACCCCTAAACCAAGAGCCCTTACCCAAACCAAGGGCCCTTACACCCCTAAACCAAGAGCCCTTACACCCCTAAACCAAGAGCCCTCACACCCCTAAACCAAGAGCCCTTATTACACCCCTAAACCAAGAGCCCTTACACCCCTAAACCAAGAGACCTTATTACACCCCTAAACCAAGAGCCCTTACACCCCTAAGCCAAGAGCCCTCACACTCCTAAACCAAGAGCCCTTATTACACCCCCAAACCAAGAGCCCTTATTCCACCCCTAAACCAAGAGCCCTTATTACACCCCTAAACCAAGAGCCCTTACACCCCTAAACCAAGAGCCCTTATTACACCCCTAAACCAAGAGCCCTTACACCCCTAAACCAAGAGACCTTATTACACCCCTAAACCAAGAGCCCTTACACCCCTAAGCCAAGAGCCCTCACACTCCTAAACCAAGAGCCCTTATTACACCCCCAAACCAAGAGCCCTTATTCCACCCCTAAACCAAGAGCCCTTATTACACCCCTAAACCAAGAGCCCTTACACCCCTAAACCAAGAGCCCTTACACCCCTAAACCAAGAGCCCTTATTGCACCCCTAAACCAAGAGCCCTTATTGCACCCCTAAACCAAGAGCCCTTATTACACCCCTAAACCAAGAGACCTTACACCCCTAAACCAAGAGCCCTTATTACACCCCTAAACCAAGAGCCCTTTTTCCACCCCTAAACCAAGAGCCCTTATTACACCCCTAAACCAAGAGCCCTTACACCCCTAAACCACGAGCAGTTACACCCCTAAACCAAGAGCCCTTATTACACCCCTAATCCAAGAGCCCTCACACCCCTAAACCAAGAGCCCTTATTACACCCCTAAACCAAGAGCCCTTATTACACCCCTAAACCAAGAGCCCTTACACCCCTAAACCAAGAGCCCTTATTCCACCCCTAAACCAAGAGCCCTCACACCCCTAAACCAAGAGCCCTTACACCCCTAAACCAAGAGCCCTTACACCCCTAAACCAAGAGACCTTACACCCCTAAACCAAAAACCCAGGACGGACTGGGCTTCGGCCTCCCAGTACCTCGCCGCGAGGCTCTCGGGGCAGCGCTCTCCTTGTCCTTGGGGGCCGGGGCTGGGGAGGACTGGGTCTTGCTTAGGGATTACCGCAATGGGGATATACCAGGGCTCCTCTAAGGGATCTTTAAGGGATTCCTTCCTAAACCCTAAAACCCTAAAACCCTAAACCCTAAATCCTAAACCCTAAGCCCTTAAATTCCCCGAACAAGAACCCCAGAGGAGGCCCGGGCAGCGACGGCCTCTGCGGGAGCCTCCCCTGTCTTCGTGGACTCGGCGATCTTCGAGCGTTTTCTGGGCTCTTCTTAACATGGGTGGTTGTCCAAATTATGGTCCCTTTTGGGGTAATTACCCTACATGTTGGTGCCGTATAATCATCAGGACCTGGAGGGTTTAGGGTTTACAGCAGAAGCGTAAAAGTTGGAAGGCCGATAGCTTCGATCCCTAAGAGCAAAGTATAGGGAAGCCCAGCACGAGTTGTCCTTAATTAGGTTTAATTGGAGTTTACAATAGGGTTTACGGTTGAAGAACCTACCATTCTCGGGTTTCCCTATGATGAGTTCCTTAATTCTATAAGTCCTTAAAAAGGTAGGTTCTTCAGGGTCCAGGAAGGAGCATCAATTCAAGCTGCCATCGCATGGGGATTTATAAGGGCTCCCTGAACGGATCTATAAGGGCTCATTTAAAGGATCTATAGGCTACCATAACAAGGAAGCCCTACTAATTATTTACTATAGGTCCCTATTGTGGAAATTAAAAATTGTGTTCCTTAGCACAAGAAGAACCCAGGTTTGGAGCACTTCAAGGACATCGGCGTCCCAGCCACGCTGCAAGACCCCATTGCGCGGGCGGCGATTGCAGACGGCACCTGCCGCTTAGTGGTCGCACCCGGATCTGGTCCGTTTCCCCTGGACGGCTACGATTTCTGGCACCACAACCCGGAAAGAGTCAATTCCGTCCTGAAGGCATTGGGAATTGCCCCAAAACCTAAATCACTGGCCTGATCCCCTAGAACCCACAACAACCCCAAATCCTAAAACACCCGTCCCCAAATCCTAAACCCTAAACCCCCTAAATCCCCGATCACCTGCAATATCCTGAAATTCTAGGCCCTACACCCTAAAGACCATGAAGGCTTTGGCTGAGTTGCCGTCCAGCTCCCAGCCATCGAAGTTCGTGAGGGCGGCAAAGAAGCAGCTCCCGAATGCTTGCTTCTTCGGTCTCCGCGCAGAGATCCTCGGGTCCTCAAATAGGACGAGTAAGTAGTTGTCGTAGTAGTAGCAGTAGTAGTAGTAGTACTACTACTACTACTACTACGACTACTACTGCTGCTACTACTACTGCTGCTGCTACTACTACTACTACTACTACTGATGATAATCGGATAGTATTGCCATTACCACAACAACAACGACGACGACTATTACCACTACCACTACCACTACCACTACCAATAGTACATGCAATAACATACTGGAAACAGCAATGCCGATTGCACTAGCAAACATACTATTAATACTGAGAATAACAATACCAAGAAATATTGATACGTAGTAATCGTAATAGTATAGCAATAGTAATAGTAACAGCAAAAGCAATAGTAATAGTATTTGTATTCGTAATAGTAATAGTATGAGTACTAGTAACAGTAATAGTGATACTAATAGTACTAGTAATGGTAGTAGAAATTGCAAAAGCAATAGTAATAGCAATAGTAGTACGATGGCAATAGTAATAGGAATACGGTTACTAATAGTAGTAGTAGTAGTAGTAGTAGTAGTAGTAGTAGTAGTAGTAGTAGTAGTAGTAGTAGTAGTAGTAGTAGTAGTAGTAGTAGTAGTAGTAGTAGTAGTAGTAGTAGTAGTAGTAGTAGTAGTAGTAGTAGTAGTAGTAGTAGGCACCCCCCCCTACCAACTACACTTGCTCTCAACCATGTTAAGACAACATCCATTTTACTCGGTATTTACGGCACTTTCGTCATGTGCGATCATCCTAAGAGGCCTAAAAATCGACTTGTCGAGTTTGCAAACTCGGGCTCTTGATTTTGGACTTGCTTCTGGGGGTGGGTGGGGGGGTGGGGGGGGGATGATGACGACAGTGTTACGCGAACACACCCAGCAGTATCACCACAAGAGCCGTTTAACTCGGTATTTACGGTACTTTCGTGATGTCAGACTTTGTTACATATTCTGAGCCCCTAATTCTCGACAATGCGTATTAAACTTTGCTGTCTGGAACTGTTTGCAAAAAAATTCGAAATTGGTTGGGGGAAAGCTTCTTCGGGGATGATCACGACACTGTTTTGCGGACACCCTGAACAATATTTCCACACTCAAGCGCGCACACACCACACACACCACTTCAAAAACAGACCCTCCTACGCAGAGGTTGGGCGGTAGGGGTGTTGGCGAGCCCCTCCCACGTACAGCTGGCATCTTTGTTTTTGATGTTTAGAAGATGTTGCGCTTCAGGTTTAGAAATGTTAAACCCTTCTTGGCAGCACCTGGGTTTTGCACGGTATTTACAGCGTTTTCGTACTATCCGACCACCTGGGGTTTATCAGTTTCTTCCCCGTCGAGCTTGCAACTCCAGCTGCTGTCGCAGTTTTGGGGCCTGAGCCCCTGCAACTTCACCGGCTGTGACAGTTAAGGAAACTGAGCCTCTGCAACTTCTGCAGCTGTCACAGATAAGGAGCCTGAGCCCGTGCATCTTCTGCAACTATCGCAGTTAAGGCGCCTAGCAGCTACCGCTGCCCAGCCCGGATGGAACAAGTGTACTTGGGAGGGGGGGGGGGGTGGCTAGTAGTAGTAGTAGTAGTAGTAGTAGTAGTAGTAATAGTGATTGTACTACTAATAGTAGTAGTAATAGTAATAGTAGTAGTAATAGTGATAGAAATCGAGTTTGGGTGTAGGGCCTCCAGGGTTTTTTTCTGGTTTTACGGTTTCGGGTTTTGGGGTTTGGGATCTTAGTGACGCCCTAAACCCTAAGCCCTAAACCCTAAACCTTAGGGTAGACGGAACAAGGGCCCTTAAAAAAAAAAAAACTAAACCTTAACCGACTTAGTGATGCTATTACTGTCTGCGCCGGCTCACCACAATCGTATAGAGCTCCCCGGGTTGATAAGGGTTTGGGGCTTTGGGCTTTGCCGATAGGGTGCATGGGTGTTGATGTCATAGGGGTTAGGATCCAAGGATTGTTATACCACTTTCGACTTTGACCGCTTGATTATGTACTTTTTGGGCTGTTCGAGTTAGGGTAGACGGTATAGGGTTTATGCATGTTTGTCGCGTTGGGTTTAGGGCCAAGCAGACCAACCAGTAGGACGTAGAGGGTTTGTTAAGGGTCCTGGGATGAGGACACTACTTTGTTCATTTTGGGGAGTATCCTTTTGACAAGATTGAGCCCTAGCCCTAATCCCTAAACCCTAAACCCTGAGCCCTATATTGGTAACTAAAGGTCATCATCTTCATGCTCATCGTCAGGAAAGTAGATACTACTTACTGTGTGGAAGAACGGTACTCATGTAGGGAACCCAAGGGCTCCAGTACCCCTTACCCTAGGCATGTAAGGACTCATATATTAAGGCTTTTGGGCCCAAAGACCATACTATATAAGGCTTTTGGGCTATTTTGATGCCCAGGGTCAGTTAAAGAATATACTTCAAATTATAGGAGGATCCCTCATATGGTTTAAGGAAATTGCTTCATTAAGGGGTATGGGAGTCTCTGGGTACCCTCAAAGCTAAACCCTACAGAGCCCTTATAGGTTCCGTAAAGGAACCCTTAAGTTATGTTGGAGTTTCCCCTGAACCCTAAACCGAACTTAGGGTTTAGGGACCCTAAACCCTAAACCCTTAAAACAAAAAAACGAACTTAGGACAAGCAAACTGGATCTCTACGAACCATCTGCCTTGGCCAAGACGCTTTCCAACTGGCACAGGGTGCTTTGCGACCCTAACTGCGACGACCCTGCAGAGGTGCATCTAGGGGCCGTAATGATTAGAATAGGGTTTCGGGGGCATATAATGCTGTAGTAAGAATAAGAAACCCCAAAAGATAAGATATTGAATAAGTTATTCATTGGAAGCAACAGAAGGGGTCCTACAGTTGAAAGTAATATAAGGGGTCGTACTATTTGGGAATAACATAGGCGGTCTTATTAAGTAGAGTAGGGTTTGGGTTCTAGTATACTATCATTATGGAAGGGAATACCTGCAGAGGAGCCACAGCAGCAAGCGCTCACCACCGGCTTCATTTGCATGGCGGTTTGCGACACAGCGAAGATGAAGCTGACCGCTGCAGCTATGGGCAGCTTCTCACAGAGCGTAGCAGCGGCTCAATCAACAGCGACGAGCATGTGTGCTGCCATGCCATGGACCATCACAAGAGGGCCACTAACGCCACTGGATGGCCTGAAATCCTACGACGCGATTGCTGCAGCGACTACGCCATGGCGAAAGGTATGTGGTTGCACCGCATGATGCGATGCTGAGCCCGTTGTTTTCTTGATCTGCTGCCACGGCCATTTGAATCTGCCCTGGCTAGCATGACATATTGCTGCTGAAAGCGTGGCGAGTTCTTGCCGGATGATCTAGACCCTCTGGGTTGTCATGGCCGAAACATGCGCAGAGCACCGGACCACAGAATTACCGTGCGCTACAATGCACTACGCTACAATGCATGATTCCAAGCGGCAGATCAACACACCAGCGCTGTATATGTGTACGTAGTATGTAGACCGTCGGCTTGAGTTTCAAGGCAGGGAGTAGCTCTCCTACTTGGAGGTTCAGGGGTAGTTATAAGTAGGGTTATAAGTCCCCTAATATGGGTTATGAGTATAGTTACTCTACATATATCCCTACTTATAACTACCCATGAACCTCCAAGTAGACTCTTGTGGGCTTTTCCAGGAGCTTTATTGGGCTAGTCAAGGTGAGTGGTTGGATTATCAGAATACAAACCATACTGAGGCTCAGCCGCCTCATGCCAACGTGGTAGTATGGGGTCTGCATAACTAGAAAAGTATGCCCTTCGACTCCCTGTTTAAATTTAGGTTTAGTATGACATAGTTGTAAGGGCCCAGCTTTTAGTAGGAGCAGCATGAGTTCCCCGAGCCACTGTGTCTTTTCAGTAGGGTTACGTATACTGTATAATGCACGATAGAGGATTCTTGTACAGAAGTATGAAGTATGGCGTTTGTGCAAGGTGTTGTTGGTCGGAGAGAATTTTGCAGGCTCAGGCTTGCGGACCCCAGAGGGGAAGGCGCATTTTTTCAGTTTTAGAGGTGCGCTCCTGAAAGGGAAGCAGTTCCTACCCTTGACTCCGTGGTGCAATGGCATGCGGTGCCTCCTTGACTCCTCTGGCCCAGTATGCGAAATCCTTGCAGGCCAACCGAGCCGATGGTGTTCCCATGCATTTCCCCATGTACACGGTGCCTCTGGACACTTTGCTGGAGATGACCAAGGTCGAACCTCACGAAGTGGTGAAGGCCAAAGGCTTGCTGGTGGACTTTCAAAGCTCCATGGGCAAAGCCGCGTTTGTTTCGCACCAGTGGGTCGCCCCTGACCACCCCGACCCAGAGTTCAAGCAGATGAGGGTGTTGCAGGAGGCACTCATGGAAATGAAGAAGGGCAACTTGCAGAGCATACCTGTGGAACTTGTTTCAGAAGCCGCAGAGGGACATGTAAAGCCCTTGCCAACATCAAGGCTTTTGTCCGAACCCCTGTTTTTCTGGTATGACTATTTTTCATGCCCGCAGAAAGATCGGTTGAGTCGAAGCATGACATCACTCTTCTCTCCTGAGGGTGAATCTGGAAGTAAGCTGCTGAATGCCATCAACAGCATACCAGCCTATGTGCAAGAGAGCTCCTTCTTCTTCGCGCTTGTGCCGGTGTTAGAAAATCCGCACACATGCAATTTGATCACGCCTCTGACTTGGCAGTCCCGCGGATGGTGTCGCCTTGAGAGGACATGCGGAGAACTCTCTCAGCAACACTCTTGTATCATGGTGAAGAGCCCCAAAGACGTTGAGCTCATAGCAGGTACTTGTGCATTCCTTCGCGCCGGATGTGGTCCGGTGGGTGAGGGCGTCTTCACTGTGCCGCAGGATCGCGTAAAGCTTGGACCAGTTCTCGTGGCAGCACTGAAACGCCGCATGCTGAGCTTGCTCAAAGCCCAGGACTTGCCGGGGTACCGTGCGTTGCTGAACCAGCAACACATGTTGCTCAGAGGAATGAACTGTGAAGCCGCCGAGCCCTTCTTGGACATGGACGAGGAAGACCCCAAGTCGACCTCTTCGGACGCCGAGTCCTCCCTTGTCAGGATTTAGGGTCCAAAGTACCTTTGTAGTAGAATGTAGGGTTTCTATATTAGCAATTACTATTGTGATTTTGGGGGAAGTATCCCCTATAACAGTACTTAGAACCCTTGGCAGGATTTTTTTCCACCAGAACGGCTTCCGCAGCGTGAGGGAGATCGACGCTGGCGGCTGGTCGCCTCTTCACTACGCAACTCTGAAACTCAGTAGCTGAGTGGAGACACTTTACACTTTTTGGGATCATATTACCCACTATAAAACTGCAAATGTATACTTTTCTGGGGCTTATGAACTCAGCAACTAAGGAAAGGGGACCCTTTGTTGGTGGAGAATCTGCTGAAGATCCAGGCAGACCCGAACCAAGGAAGCAAGAAAGTCCACCCGGCCATCGGACAGCCTGCAGGGACTCCACCCCTGTCCCTTTCTCATAATTAGCTGGGTACCATTTTACATTTTTATGGCCCCCCCAAGAAAGAAATAGACATGTAGCGTTTTAATCCTATCCCAACCATGAACTAGGTCCATCGCCTGCATTTTCAAGAACAATGAAGCCGCAAAGCTTCTCCTCTCAGCAACTTGGCTCTTGTTAAGGGATTTAGTTTAAGGTACCATAACAATAGGGATCTGTAGTGAATAATATGGTTTCACGTATTCTGGTAACTTAAATTAAATCCCCTAACAAGAACCCAGGCAAAAGCAAGAGTTGCAAGTCGTATGTTTGTCCGCGGCCCTTTCAATTGCGCAGCCCACGCAAATAACACAGAAGCCATCCAGATTCTTTGCCAAGCTGGGTGCAGCCCGGCTCAAACGAATCTTTGTCATCGTTGGATAACATTTTTGCATTTTTATAGGTAGTTAAACCCAATAAGGAATAAAAGTGTACACTTTTAACCCTATCCCAACCATAAACTAGGAATGTCTTTGGCATAAGTGTCATGGATGGTGCTGCCTATCATGGAGCATTGGAAGCCATAGATGAGCTTCTTTCTCAGAGCACTGCAAGTGCCCTCAATCCAACTTCTGCTCTTTATAACGCAGCAATGGGGGGCGGGAGTGCTGATGTGGTGCATCGACTGCTCGAAATGAGGGCAAACGTGAATGCACAGACGGATGAGCACTGGAAGCGCACGGCAATGATTCGGACCTTATACAAAGTGAAGGTCCTGCAACACCAGCTCGGCAAGGTCACCATGGTAAGCAAGAGTCTGGGTTCTTGATAAAGAATTTAATTTCAGTTACCATATCAGGGATTCTTAGTAAATAAACATGGTTGCCGTATTATGCTACTTTAAATCCTTCAACCAGAACCCAGGATTTTATACCATGCGAAAGGCGCGACTCCTCTCATGATCGCCTTGCTGACGGGGCAGCACGAACCTTAGTTCCCCAATACTCAGCCTTTAAGCTTTTCGGGTTCTTAGAGTTTAGTAGTAACCAGAAAGTTTAACTTGTATTTCTGTGGCTTATTGGGCAAGTAAGTAGAGGCCTTATAATTACCTATACTGTTTTGGGGGGTTCCTTATTTCTGTTTAAGCATGATGAGGAAGTACTTGGAGGTTCAGGGGTAGTTATAAGGTTGTAAGTCCCCTAGTATGGGTCATAAGTATAGTTACCCTACTTATAACTACCCATGAACCCTAAACCATATACCCTTATCGAATCCCTATAGATCCCTTTAAAGGACCCCTATGAACCCTACTTATATCTACTCGTGAACCTCCAAGTAAGGAATGCGCCGCAGCCCTGATCGCAGCAGGGGCAGATCTGACTCGAGTGAACTCGAGGGGATGGACTCCTGTCTTTTTTCAGGGATTAGGGTTTAAAGGGAACTCCAGAAAGTTGGAACATGGTTTCATGGTAGGATACCCTGTAATTCACCATAGAAGGGTTAGGATAATCATATTCCAACTTTCTGGCTTCTACTATAGGGTTTAGGGTTTAAGGTTTAGGGGACTCCTGTCTTAGAAAAGCTTAGGGGTACTTAGAGACAACTTGTATTTTTTTGGTCATTAGAATCCCTAAGAAACAGCTAAAAAATTATGATTTTGGCTAGGGTTCTTAATTCAGTATAGAAAAAGGGGCCTTACTTAGAGGATCATGGGACCTAGTAGCTAAGGTTACTATTAGGGTAACTATACTTATAGCTGCTTATAACCCCAATTAGGGCACTTATAACCATACCTACTAAGTCCCACGATCCTGCAAGTAATAATTGGCTATAGTAATTAGAATAGAGTTCCCTTTCCAGGGTTCCACTTCAGGGGTCTATAGTAGGGTTCTATAGTGTAGGGGCCGTAAAAATCTAAATAATCAGCTATACTGTTTTGGTGGTTCCCTTTAAGGGGATCCTTACTAAGGGGTCTATAAGGAATCTATAGTAGGGTTCTATGGTATACCTATAGTCTCCATTGCAGTTTCTTTTTTGGTTTAACCAATTTTATATTAAGGATCCTAAAAGGTAGCCCCAAAAAGGAATTACAATGGAGACTATACTTGGAGGCCCTCTTGACTTAGTAAGTAGGGTTAGTAAGGTGGGTTATGGGGATTATAATAGGGTTTCTAGGGGATACTAAGTAGACTTACTAAGTCAACAGGGCCTCCAAGTAGGGAGGGCCTTACTGGGTGCCTAGATTAGTTTGGGGGTTCCTTATTGTACTTATCGTGTAAGGGGCCCCCAAAAAACCCTGTTCGAACTATTGAGGCCCCAATATTAGAAGCTGCCCCCACCCTGTAATACTGGTATAGTAGGAATATAGTAGGGCCCTAATATAATCCTTATAGTCACTATTACAGGGTGGTGGCAGCTTCTAACCCCTATATTAGCTCTCCAACATGAAACTTTCTTGATCTTGAAAGGTTGCGTGCTGTAGTAGCCTGAAAGTTTGTGTGGCCTGTGGCCTATTGGGTCAGTAAGGACTGCAGCGGACTTCTTGCAAGGGCATTCCGTGCCGGAGTTCTTGCGTGAGGCCTTCGAAGGAAGAGTGGAAGCATGTCAAAGGGTGTCGCAACTCTCACGTGGCTGGGTCAGAGTGAAGGTTTAGGGTTTGGGGTCTACCAGAACCCCCTTCAAGTACCCCTTAAAAGAGCCCTTATGGTCCTTTATAGTGGGTATTTAAGGGGTTAGTTGGGGGTGAGGGTTTAGTACTTTGATGCCACGCTGGGCACCAATTGACAACGCCTGGAAGTGACGGGAGGACTTTGCATCTTTCGGTTCGCTTTCCGAGCCCAGCATAAGGAACTCATTGTCATAATATGGTATATCATAGTATCTTGTAGTATAGCATTCAAGCTTGCTGTCATTCGTTGCCCAGCTTGTCGCATGCAATTTGCAGCTGCACTGGCGGATGGAGCGCCACGGAGTAGTTTTGATGCTGCATATCAGTAGTGACGCCTGTAACTTGCATGTACATTGTACATGCCTTGGCGAATCTGATGCAGAGATCGTCGTTTTGGATTCCGCTTCAGGTTTCCCAAAGGATCCAAGGACAAACGTAAGTAGATAGAGTTGGTCCCCAAGGTATGCATTAAACCCTTAACGCTAACCCTTAACTATGAACTGTGCTATACTTGGTCCCTTTGGGTTTGTGCTACTCTAGCGATTCAGGCATGCTTCCGGAACTGGTCTGGCATGCCTTCAGCGACCTTGAAGTCAGGTGTGCACTGCAAGGTGTGTGTATTGTTGGGATGTAGGGTTTGGGGTTTGGGCTTGAGGTTTAGGGTTTTGGGCCAGTTTAGGCTTCAGGGTTGCGTCGCGAAGCACCATGCCACATCAAAACTTGAGTGACATCTGGCTTCATGTTCTCGCTTCTCTGTGGCACCATATTCGATTAAGAGTGCAGGTGCGTATCCCTGAGCGATGTCTCTGAGAGATCGGTATCGAAGGGTTTTCCACGCAGTATCCTGCAGGAAGTAGCTGTTTTTTGCCACTGCTGCAGATGGAGGAAAAGACATTCCAATGCCGGTGATATCTCCACCGAAATCCCATTATATGCAGCAAAGCGCTTATCATAAACAAAGAGGCTAGAGGAGCGCAATAAATACAGACCCTTATAGGGCCCTTGGAAGGAACCTCATTCTACTTAGCGGAACCCTTTTTCATGGCCTTCGGCTTGCAAGGCCTATCCCTGGTCGCAGCGAAGGGCGCAGGAATCGGGGAGGAGTCCGAGCAGGTTTTGGTTGGGGGTTTGCAGGGCCTTGGGTTCTAGGGTTGGATTTTGGGTTGAGGGGTGAGTTGAGGGTTCAGCTCTTGATGCGGGGGTCATGGGAGGGGGAATAGGCAGGAGGTGGATATGATTGTAGGAGCCGCTTCCCACTGCATGGTGTATTACGTTACATGTTTCAGGCCTGGGTTAGTTCCCTAAACCCTAAACCCTAAAAACCCTTGTAGCCGAGGCAGGGCATGCCTGTTTCGAGGTGGGTGGTGGTCAACATTAGGGTCCCTTTTTTGGGTACCCTATAAGAACCTACCAAAAAAGTGGGGCTAGGTGGATTAAGGTAGGTGCCGTGATAGATTAGGGACCCAAAAAGGGACCATAGTATTCACAGTTTTGACAACTACCCAGCTGTTAGGCGGCACTCTGGCACCGGAGAGTCTTGTTTAGAGCATGGTTTACGGGAAGTGTACATGTAGGGCGAGAATCGAGGCTTGGTGGCTTCCCCCTTCCCTTTAGGTTTTCGAGGGTTCCCTTTTAAAGGGCTCAAGCTGAAGGAGTTCTATATTGCTAGGTTTTCCAGGGTTTCTTTTAAAGGGCTCAAGTTGAAGGAGTTCTATATTGCCACACTCGCCCGCTTTCCTGGCGGCCACTTGAGATCAAAGGTAGCCTCCAGTGCTTTTCAGAGCCAGGCAGCGCAAGGATGTCTCGTTGGTCTGCATTGCTGTGCTTGGTCCTGAGCCAGACTGTGACAGGAGACTTGAACACTCAGGAGGGGCTTCCGGAAAGAGTTCCTCTAGGGGGGACTCAGAGGGTTACATAGTTGTATATTTTTTATGTTATTGTTATTACTGCTAGTCTTATCCTTATTCTCATTGCTGTTGTTGTTATTATTATTATCGTTATTATTGTTTGTATAACAAAAAATAAATACATATATAGCCGTCACGAAGCCAAAACCATATGTAGTACAGGGGCCTTTATCATTCCAACGGGGTGTTCTGGCATAGCATGCTGTACTTCCATTTGGGAACCCTACGGGATGCTAGTCTCATGGTTAATCTAGGATGCCCAGTAGTACCCTTATTCCCTTTTTGTAGTCCTAGGTTCCTTATAAAGTTACCCAATACCAAAAAGAGAGGCCTTTTTATTCTTAGGTTACTGGGTATCCTAGGTTAATTCTCCTGTATCAGGAGAGCACAGGTTTGACTCTGCACCTTTTGATAAGAACCTTTCAACAAGTTACCTCTAGAAGTTCCATGGAACATGAGAATATCAGGGTTCTGATGACCAAAGGCGCGGAAGCAAGTTATTTTTGGGATGTTTGACTTTTGACTCTAAATGCTAGTACTGCCCGGGAAAGATATCCCTGAAATAGCGGCACTAGAACCCTTACCATAAAGATCCCGAGCCCCTAATCTCTGACCCCCTAAACCTGAAACTGTGTAAAGCATTTAAGCAACCCTAAACCAGCCTCCCCCAAACTCTAAGCCCTTATAGAACCCTTTAATTGAAGGGCCCCATGACAAACCCATCCCTCAGGTGAGTCTAAACCCTACACCCCCAAACCCCTAAACCCCTGAACCTCTGAACCCCGAAACCCCTGAACCCCTAAACCCCTAGACCCTAAACCCTAAACCCCTCGACCCCCAGACCCTACAAACCTTAAACCCCTCAACTTCCAGGTGAGTCGGAACCTCCGGCAGGGAAACCTGAGTGCAGGGAACCAAAGTCAGAGTCTGAGCTCCTCTCCGGGCCCAGGTAAAGGCCTAAGTGCCTGGGCTGTGCAGTTTAGGGGCTAGGGGTTGAGGGTTTGGGAGTTTAGGGGTTTAGGGTTTACGAGTTTGGGGTTTAGTGTGTTATGGATTTAGGGGTTTAGGAGTTTGGGGTTTAGTGTGTTATGGCTTGAGGGGTTTACGGGTTGAGGGTTCCTCGGGCTTAGGGGTCGGGGTACAGGCCCAAGAGAACTTGGAGTCTCGATTAACTCGGGGTGTGGGGTAGTTTTTGGTGGCATTAGTAAGCGAGATTCTGCGATAATAAACTACATATGTTTTTTTCAGAATCAAGGAGTTGCAAACCAGACGAGCAGCGCCAATGGTTCGCTGGAAATCACGGAAGCAGCGTTCCCAATTTTGGAGGCTCAACCTTTGCTGCCCCCGAATGTCTCCGTCCACATGGAAGCCGGCACAAGTCCCTCGGTAATACAGGGGCCTAAACAATTGCCTATACTATGTTGGGGGGGTCCTTATTACAATTATAGTATAAGGGCCCCACAATCCTAGTCTAATTGTTAAGGCCCCTATGTTCGGCCACCAGGATATTTCAAGCTTTCCACGGGTTTGGCACAGGAGATGAGGACTCCTGTAACTAACAGGGAGGTAAATCAAAAGAACCTAAACCCTTAAACCCTTAAACCCCGAACCCCTAAACCCCGAAACTCCTGACCCACTACTACACAAACTAAAGCCCCTAACCACTTACCCTAAAGCCCTAAACCACTAACCCTGAAGCCCGAAACAACTAACCCTAAACCACCCTTAAACCCTTAAAGGGAACTCCAGAAAGTTGGAATATGGTTTCAGGGTAGGATACCTTATTATTTACCATAAAGGGTTTACGATAATCATATTTCAACTTTCTGGCTTCTACTCTAAAGGGTCTGGAACCCAAGGTCCGAGCAACTTCACCCCAGTCGCATCCTTCAAATCAGCATCTGGTTGGGTTGGCTGCTGGTACTACGGCTGCCGCGGCAGCTGCTGAGCTCTAGAGTTGAGGAACTTGTGTCGTTTAGGTCTACGTTGATATAACAGGGAAGCCATATCATTTAAATCTACTATACAGGTAAATGACCATTTTTGCAGATCCCGGTGATGATAACACAAAGAAGAGCTCCGTAGCAAGAACCGAGGCTACCACCCTGAGTTCTACTGCCAATGCAACAGTGGCTGCACTCGGTACCGGAACTGTTGTTGGGACTATGGCAAGACTCTTGGATCTGGAATACTTTTGTTTATGTGTTGGTCTACACCCTAAACCCTCTGAGCCCTAAGTCCTAAAAACCCAATACCGTTACAGTTTGAACCATATACAAACCTTCTACTACTCACAGCGGAGTACTGTTACCCACCTCCCAGGTCACGGCGCTCTCAGGGCTGCTTCAACCCCGTACGGCCCAACCTTGTAATCCCCTATCCAACGCGCAAGTCCTAAACCAGATTTTAGGTTCATCTTGCATTTATGGAGTCCAGCGCACGCGTGAAACCATCATGGAAGGTTGCCGGGCAAGCAGTAAAGTATGACCGAGACTCCTTAAACTAACAATGGAATTCCGTCATCATTGCAGAAATTCATCCATCGAATGAAACCGTTGTAGTAGCCCTTATAGTAACCCTTATCTTTGGACATGGTAGTGAGGCCTCATGTTGGGTTTAGGGCTCAGGGGTTCAGGGGTTTAGGGCCATCAGGGTTTCGATTTAGGCTTACCCTAAACCCGAACCCTGCAGACTAGAGTTTCACAACCCAGGAGGTGTGGCTGGCAGAGGCCGCCGCCAGACAGCCGCCGGCGCCGGAGTCGGCGTCGACGCGCTCCGGCTCCGCCACCGCCGCCACAGTGGCAGTCATCCCCTCAGTGCTCCTATTCAGGTCCCGTAAGGAGAATTCTGGGGTTTAGCAGTTTAGCGGCTCTTCTTGAAAGGTCGCATAAGGGCCAATCGTAAGTCCTGAAGGAGGTGCTTTTTGTCCAAAACCCATCAGTGAGGCCATCACCTCCGCCAGCCAACAACGGAAACGGCCGAGGGCTGGCAGCGGGAGCCTATTTGGAAAATGTTTGTCTTCTCCGTTCCAGAGAGAAAGGTGAAGTAGGAAGGTAACAAAAACCCTCTAGTCCTGCACATAAGCCATCGACTCGAGTTGTTTCATTTAATCTGCAGATTAAATGAAACAACTCGAGTCGATGGCTTTATGTTATGTGTTCACCTGCAGTTCAACAAAGCCCTAATAATTAACCCTGGCATTGAACTTGACAACTGAAGCCTAAATCCTCAACATGAAAGGTGACCGCCTTCCACCAGACCAGCCCAAAGGCGTGCAAGTTGCTGGGCTCCTTTTGAGGATTGACTAGTTTCAGCTATTACAAGTGGATAGAGACTGTGCAATGTGATTGGATCAAACTCCCTGAATCTTGTACAGTAGAAGCCAGAAAGTTGGAATATCAATATCATAACCCCTTTTAAGGTAAATTATAGGGGATCCTACCATTAATCCATATTCCAACTTTCTGGAGTTCCCTTTAAGGCAACTGAAGCCCTAAACCACTGACAAAGCCGAGGCTGATTGTGGCCTCGGCCTTCCGACCAGGCTCGGACGGCCATTGTGGTGGAGCGATTTATTTCGCCATGTTCCCTGGACTTGCTTTACGGGTTTTGGGTTTTGGGTTTAGGGTCGCCATGTTCCCTGGACTTGCTTTAAGGATCGTTCAGGTTAGGGATTGTGCCTAGGCCTTTGTAGGGTTTGTGCGGGCTAGAGGGTTCTTGGAAATTCGACATTTGAAGTAATGGCTGCACACGCGGATTTTTTAATGACCCTAAACCCTAAACTTGCCTAACCCTAACAAACCCTAACTCCTACGGTTGATGATATAAATCCTGCATTACCTTACGGACCCTAAACTATTTTAGGGTCCTTCAGGTAATGCAGGATCTATACCATCAACAGTACCTATAGTCTCCATTGTAGTTCCTTTTTTGGTTGACCAGTTTTATGGTTAGGATCCTATAATAGAGATTTTGGTTGACCAAAAAAAGGAACTACAATGGAGACTATAGGTATTAACAAACGTGCAACGAGGTCTCCAGAGGCGACGAAGACAAAGGCCATTGGCAATGACTCCCAGAGCGGCTGCGTGATTGAGGCGACGGTGACGGTTTAGGTTTAGGGTTTAGGTTTAGGGTTTAGGCTAAGGAGTTCATAGTGTGGGAAGTTGCCATAGTCAAGCAAGAGCTTTTCTTCAGTTTCATTTAAGCCACAAACCCTATAAATCAAAAGCTGAAATTTTAAAGCCTGAAAAGGACTATAGTGACCATACCAAAACCACTAAAACTTCCTTCCTAAGGTGAAAGTGGATGTGGGACGCGTCAAGTACGAAAGTGCGAGCTGTGGCCACAAGTGGAACAAGCAGGAATTCCTGGGGACTGGGCACTCCACGGGCGTTTGTGAGGAAGACAGTTTTGATATAGGGCCTTAATGACTACCTGGTTTAGGGTTTAGGGTTTATACTATTTTGGTGGGTTCCTTATAAGTATATGGTAACCCTATTCTAATTATAAGGCCCTTACATTACATGTTTAGCGTTGCATATCCTTAGACATGGCAAGTGACAGCTACGTTCTTCCACACTGCATACCATATACGAGCCCGAAAGCCCAAACCCGAAACCTCATGATGTGCTGTTCATACACGAGCTGTGAGAACGACCCAGGTATGACTCAATTCGATTCGATCCAGGCGACGGTGACGAGGTGGTCATTTTCGACAGTTGGAGGGTGAAGAGTATGAGGATCATCCCGTACAACAACGCTTGGAGGCCGACATACAACGTTCGATGAGTACTTGCTTAATTCAAGATCTTTTCGGGCCATAGCGGGCTTTCCCATAAATTTAACGCACTGAGAAGAAGTCCTCTAAATTGCTTGGCCTGGACCCCCGCGAGGATCTGGAAAGTAGAACCCCCGATTTGCCACACGGTCTCATAAACCACCAGTAACGGCGCCCACTTCAAGGAAACTATTGCAGGGACCTGCTCTCCAGATCCTCTCAGGGGTCTGGGTATGGACTGCGTGAGACTGGCAAGGTTCGGTCTTTCACGCTCAGTGCTCCCTTAGACCCCCTTTCGACCCGGAAGACATCTTGGAGATTTTGAAGGGTCGCTGTAAAGCCCAAAAGACCTCCCAAGGAGCTTTGCCGTTGGGACCCGGCCTCCATTCTGAATCCCGGTAGCCAACAGAGCTGGAGGCACAATCTTGCGCAGAAAAAGCCCGGAGTTTGCCAAACCCTAAACCCTAAACCTGGGTGCCTTGTAGAAAAGGAGCTTTTAAAAGAAAACCTAAACCTGGGTGCCTTGTAGAAAAGGAGCTTTACAAAAAAAAGGCTTAAACCTGGGTGCCTTGAATTTTGGAATAGGAGACCACGGGAGAGAGCTAAGTCTTTGTAGGGCTCCAGAACGCCACGGTGTTGGGGTTTGACGGTGTTTCATAATCAGGGGGTAAAGGGCGTAAGGGCGCAGGAATTCATCTCTGTGTGGCCTTTCTTGAGTCGCTTTCCGCAGGAATGCACGCCAGCTGGATGGCTTTGCGTGATTCGGGGCATCGCCGCGCGGGCGCACAAAGGGGAGCAGAAAAGATAGCTGCTCCATGTCCTTACATATCCGGAGTCCTTGCCTTTGCAATCTTTCAGTCAGTAAGATTCCTCGCTGTTTGCTGCTATCTTGGCCCAAGCTCAATTTTGTCACATGCATCCATCACATTCTGTCGCATAGAAGCCGCGCCTGCGCCCGAAGATGCCCGAGTTGCACAACCGCGAGAAGGTCCTTGTGCAGTACCGCCTCCTCAAAGACTTCGATGACTTGCGTCGACGTGGGATCCCCGGCATTGATGTGCGGGTAATGGAAGACAACATCTACGAGTGGCATGTCACCATGAGCCCCATCTCGGGCCACTTCAGTGGGCTCCGCATCCACATGGTGCTCCTCATGCCCGAGGACTACCCCAGGAAGCCCCCCAAAGTAGAGCTCTACAACTTCCTGCCGCACGCCAACGTCTTCCGAGATTTCCTCCAGAGTCTCCAGAACACATCTTTGGCATGGGCCGGCTATTGGCAGGGCAGCAGCCCAACTCGCGCGAAGTATGTCCTTTGCACAGACCTCCTCGAGCTCAGACCCCCGCCCCTGGACCCAAACGACTCCAGAAGGCCCAAAGGGTCCAAGTATCATTATAGTATATACTTAGACCCCCAAAATACCCTATAAGTATGTCCCATAGTGAGATGTGGACCCTTTGGAAGGCATGAGGGTTGGAGTCCCTCTTACAGCGTGGAGGCTGTTCTGGTGCAGCTGCAGTGCCTACTCTTCGATGACTACGTGCATGCAGACACTGGCCTTAGGGGTTACCATAATATATTGACGATAGATCTGCTATCATTGATAAATTGAACAAAATTCCTTTTAGGGGTTACCATAATGTATTTACGATAGATGTTATTATTATGGTAAATTAATCAAATTTCCCTACCAAGAACCCAGGACAGCGGCCACCACATCAACACGCTCTGGGACAGTTGGTACTCACGGTCCGGGGAGGGCCGCAAGAGCCGCCAGCAGGTCTGCGCTGAGCTGCACCAGGCCAGGGTGGGGTTTGGAGTCGACCACGTACTTAAAGGATATGGCACTTAGCAAGAAAGGTTAAATTTAGGGTAGCTATACTTAGAACTACTTATAATCCCAGTTAAGGTATTTATAACCATACTTACTAAGTTCCATGATCCTCCAAGTATGGGGGCAGACCACAGCAAGATTGGCGTTCCTTTTCCAACCTGGATGTAAGATGACTTACGCAAGATTCATTACGACAGCGATTGGGCTGAGGCTCAATAACCTTAACCCCACGTAACCTACCTTTTTAAGGACTTATATAAAGAAATCATATTAGGGAACCCTTTCAAGGTAGGTTCCTTAGGGTCCAGGAAGACTAAGACGGGACGTTCTATGGGTTACGCCCCTTCGCACGAGCCCAGGCGCAGCTCGATGCCGACAGTTTCCACTGCCCCGCCTGTGGCTACTGCGGCCTCGACGACACTGGGTTCCTTTAAAGTTTAACGGAGCCCTTATAGATCCCTTAAAGGAGCCCTTATGGTTTCCTTAATATGGAAGCTTAAATTCAATCGGAGCCCTTATGGTTTCCTTATTCCCAGGACAGCGTGGCCTTCTACGATGCCCCGGAGGGCGCGAAGAGCAGCGAGGAGGAGTCGGAGTCGGAAGCCGAAGAGTGCGAGGCCGGCTTTGTCCTCATTATTGCTACTGCTGATGGACAAAATCCTGCATTACCCATTATAAGGAATATACCATAGTTCCCATAGTTTAGAGTCCTTAGGGTCATGCAGGATTTTGTCCATCAGCAGTACGATTGTTATTCGTATTATTGCGACGACAGTTATTACCGGATATGCTGCTACCAGTAATAGTGTTATTATGTAAACTTTATTGTTACTACGATTATCACTGCTGTTGTTGGTGTTACTATCATGATCACCATTGTTATTGTTATGTTCCGTGTATTGGTCTTCCTACCATTGCTCTAAATGGTTTCATTATTACTACTATGGTTATGCTTATTGCTATTGTTATTGTCATTTTCTTTATGTTCATACTGATGTGTAAAGTTATAGTTACATGCATAGTTACATAGTTACATATGTTGTTATTACTGCTGTAACTTTCATAGTGACGCAACATATGGTTTGACACATGTTTAGTAATTATCATCACCATGAGTCATATTATGGTGATGATCATTATGTTTACCAGTATTGAAATTAGTATTATTGTCATTGCCATTAATGATATATTTACTGTTATGAGTATTGTTGTTTGTCGTTTTTGGCGATGATTGCCATCTTATAGTTATTATTGTCAATGTGACTATTCTTCTTCTTCTTGTTATGATTACTGCCGCTGTTAGTTGTTGATGTCAACTCGTGGTTCCATCTCTTTACGACTGTTATTGTTCATGTTATTACGGTTATGAGTAGCTTCTGTCTTTTAGTAGTATGACTGTTATTTGCCATGAGTCATGTTATATTTGCTAATCATGGCAGCCTTTGTGGGGCTTAGCTTCGGGATTGGATTTAGGCTTTGAGAGCAGCTTCCCCCAGCCGAGGTCACGGCCCGAGCATACAACTTTGGTATTATTGGGTTTGGGGGTACCTCTTCTCGACAAGCTGTCTAATGAAGCCTAAACCCTAAACTTAAACCCGAAACCCTGCACTTTACATGAATGAAGGAGCAGAAGGGGACCAAGAGGGAGCACACCTTCGTGTCCCGCAAGAAGCAGAAGAAGAGGGAGCTCGAGAAACTCAAGGTCGCTAAGAATCCGAAGGTCGATTTCAAGCAGCAAAGGCAGGGTTTACCTTAACCTACCAGAACCTACTTTTTGGTAGGGTCCTTATAAATTCCATACTAGGGTTTCTTGTTTGGACCTACAAACAAGTAGGGTTTGTAGGTTAAGGTAGGGTTTAGGGGTGAGGCACGACAGGGGGGCCCCCCTTCTTAGGGATCCTGGCAGCATCTCTGTCAAGGAGCTTATCGACCCTATAGCTGCATGGGTTATAATTTTAATCTAGTAGTTATTTAGTCTAGGGTTTGGCGACAAAGCATCGAGCATGATCGGGATACCCGTCCATTGTCCCTGAAAGAGACGGCAGCCTTAACCCCCTAACCCCTGAACATCCCTCAACCCTAAACCCCAAACTCTAAGCCCATAAATCTGAACGCTAAGCCCTGAACCCTAAACTCCCAAAAAACCCTAAGCCCTAAAAACTAAATCCCCGAACCCCTTAACACCTAAGCCCTAAACCCACATTGTCACACGGGAGTTCCCGAAAATTAGGGCTACCTTATTCTGGGGCCCTTATAATAAGGAGCCTGCTATTTAGGGTACTTTATTAGGGTCCCTTATTTTCGGAAACCCCCAAAGAAGGTACCCCTAATTAACTTCGGAAACCCCCACGATGGAGGCTCTACATGGAGATCGCCAACTCCAACTCCGCCCTTCGCAGCGGCCACGCCCTGAGGCGTGTGCCCGGTGTCTTCCGGGTTCGCGACGTGGTCTCCTTCCGTTTCTAGCTTCCCCAGGAGTACACTTTTGCCCTTTTCAATTGGTTCACATATTCAAAATGAATACTGGGAAAAAAGGGCACGGTTATGACGGGTTTAGGGTTTAGGGTTTATAGGGTTTGGGGACACTGGGGCACCCAGGTTTCCATGGCGTCCCTGATGAGGCACGGGGAGGGCGAGCGTTTCATGAAGCGCCTCTTTCGGCTTAGGGCTTATAGGGTTTAGGGTTTAGGGTTTAAGGTTTAGGGTTTAGGGTTTAGGGTTTAGGGGGCTTATAGGGGTTTCCGCAAATTAGGGCTACCTTATTTTGGGGTCCTTATAATAAGGATCCTGCTATTTAGGGTACTATATTAGGGTCCCCTATTTTCGGAAATTCTCTTCTAGGCTTATAAAGATCAAAGGGGAAAAGGAGGGACCCTTAATGGGGACCCCTACCCTATAATGGGCTATATAATGGTTATATAGTAGCTATATTAAGGGTATATGCCTAGGGGTCCTTATTAAGGGTCCCTCCTTTTCCCCTTGGAAAAGATCAGGTTCATGAAAACTCGTCTGAAAGCCCTGCACCCTAAACCCTAAACCCTAAACCCTAAACCTTAAACCCTAAATCCTAAACCCTAAAGGTGTACTCGAACGGGCATCTGTGCATCAACAGGGACCTGCAGATCTTCAACTATGGTCACGAGGTGGGAGTTTCTGAAAATTCGGAGTACCTGATTTTGGGGTCGTTAAAAGTAACCCATAGTCTCCATTGTAGTTCCTGTTTTTGGTTAACCAGTTTTATGGTTTATGGTTAGGATCCTATAATAGAGAGTTTGGTTAACCACGAAAAGGAGCTACAATGGCGACTATAGGAAAGGTCCTACTATTTAGGCAGGGCACAATATTAGGGTTCCCTATTTTCGGAAACTCCGAGGTGGAGTATCCTTGGCGATGGTTTGACCCCATGCTTGACGGCTTCGTTTATAGGCGACAGCAGCCACCAGAGGAGGAGGAGGACAAGAAGACCGGCAAGGTGGTTTGGGAGCGATTTGTCAATTCCCAGAATCTCTGCTGCGATTTGGGATAATAGTTAGTGTCCTTTTGCACTCTTAACTTAGTGCTCTTTATCGGGGTAGACGTATTTTGGAGGGTACTGTTCAGAAGTGACGTTTAAGCATCTGAGACTACAACCCCAAAGGCTCCATGTAGCGTTATAGTAGATACTTAAGCCCCAAAGTAGTCCCTATATAGGTACTTTAAGGCCTAAGCATATACTATATGGGAGTTTCCGAAAATAGGGGTACCGTATTTAGGGGTCCTTATTATAAGGATCCTACTATTTAGGGTACTATATTTGGGTCCCCTATTTTCGGAAACCCCCATATGGGTACACGGAGCCTTCGGGAACACAGGAATGGTGGAGGCAAGCTGAAAGCAGAGGACACACCTGGCACGGAGGCGTTTGTGAAGAAGCGGGAGCAGTTCTTCCCTGTGGGAGTCGTCGAGAGTGTGAATGTACCTGGACCCCAAGAGTATGCAGAATAATAGCCGTTTATAGGCTTTGGGGCCATTACCCCAAGAGTATGCAGAATAATAGCCCTTTATAGGCTTTGGGGCCATTACTTTACCTACTTTTCGGGGGGTTCAGGCATACACTTGCACCGTGAACATTGTGATTGTGGAGAACGATGCGACGATGGGCTCAGCGACAGCACCCTTAACTAACAAGTGGGGCAGCTAGGCAATATAATTGACATAGCCAGCATCTGGTTTGTTGTCATGAGAAGGCTAAATTCAAGTTCTTTTGAACCTCCCGTGTCATATATGGTTCTCGTCTTAAGTAGGTGAGTGGGCTTTCAACAGCGAGCAGCATTCTTCGGGACTCAAAGCGACGCTGTACAAGAACATTCCCATGGAGAAGGCGTGCATCCACGGCTACGAGGGCTTCGTCGCGCCTTACGACCACCCGCCACCTGCGGTGTACAAGCCGGTTCCCGGCCACTACACGGCGGACGAGTTCCTGGCCTAACGTAGGAAGCAACAGTACCAGACCCCTGAAAATGTGAGCTTTTCTTTAAATCCCCGGACCATCCTAAACCATAAGAACGAAGTCCTGAAGGCACTTCTGTAAGCCCTCAGGGCCATGAGTCCTGAGCCCGAAATCAGGTTCCTGGCCTACGACGTCACCAAGGATTCCCCGGTGGAACTCTTGCAGCTCCTGGAGAAGGGGGAAGAGGCCCCTTCTCAGGAATCGAGGATGCAGGTTTCAGGGTTTAGGTTTGGGGCTTCTGGGTTTTAGGGTTTAGGGTTTGAGGTTCGGGGGTTTAGGGAAGCCACCGGCCACGACGGAAACGCTATATCTATGAAAGGGTGCTTGTGCAGGGGGCCCCTAGAGGCTATTATCCCTAAACCGCAAACCCGAGAAGCCCTATCAGTCTGAAAAGCCCTAAGCCTAAACCCTACAAATCCCACACCCTAGACCCCTAAAGCGCCTGATTATCCCTAAACCCTAAACCCTATACCCAACGCAACAAAACCCTAAACCCCACACCCCAAGCCCTAAACCCTAGACCCTGAACCCTAGACCTCCCGAATCAAAGGGTATAAGGAGGGACCCTTAATAAGGATCCCTTGGGATAGAACCTGAATATAGCCATTATATAGCCCATTGTATAGCCCATTATAAGGTAGGGGTCCCTCCTTTTGCTCTTTGACCCTAAACCCTACCTATAGTCTCCATTGTAGTTCCTTTTTTTGGTTAATCAGTTTTATGGTTAGGATCCTATAATAGAGATTTTGGTTGCCCCAAAAAAGGAACTACAATGGAGACACTAGGTAAACCCTAAACCGCCCAAACACCTTTGAGCTTTCCAGAGACTCCAATATCCCTTAATTAAGGAATATACCTTAAATCATATTAGGGATCCTACTATAGTTTAAGGTATATTCCTTAATTAAGGAATATACCTTAATCTATGGTAGGATCCCTAATATGATTTAAGGTATATTCCTTAATTAAGGGATATTGGAGTCTCTGAGCTGCGAGGTCAAAGGCCTCACCCGGCAGAAGTTGGCAAGGCTGCCCGAGCGGCCCCTCCTCCAGAAAGAGGCCCCGCTGGCTTGGAATCTGATTTAGGGATTTAGGGGTCTAGGGGTTCAGGGGTTTAGGGCTTAGGGTTTAGGGATTTAGGGGTCTAGGGGTTTAGGGCTTAGGGTTTCGGGGTTTGGGGGTTCAGGGATTTAGGGGTTCAGGGGTTTCGGGTATGGGGGGTTAGGGTTTGGTTTTTAGGGTATAGTGTTTAGAGTTTACCCTCCTCCAAAAAGAGGCCGCTGGCGTTCGATCTCTGATTTATCTTGGGTAGAGGGTTCGTGGTTTACGGTGTAGTCGTCAGGAAGATGACGATTGATGGGAACATGTTCAGTATAATCTATGGCATACCAGGGGAGGCCTTGCAGGAAGTTGCCATACATGTCTAGGTAGGCCTTTGGGACATGTTATGTTTTCCCTTATTGGGCTTAATAGGACCCTACTTACGAATTTTTGTTCAGAGGCTTTAAGGGGCCAAGCTAGATGTTCAGTGCTCTGCTGCCCTGGCTACTATTAGGTTGTAGGGTTTATGTTATACATCAGAAACTAGGATGCCCAGTAGTACCCTTATTCCCTTTTTGTAGTCCTAGGTTCCTTATAAAGTTACCCAATACCAGAAAGAGAGGCCTTTTTATTCTTAGGTTACTGGGTATCCTAGGAAACAGGCTGTACACGACATCGCTGCCAGGCATGGCCGCCTCTAGAGCAGACGCCCTTACACTTGGACCCTGGTGCTTCAAAAGAAGTGCAAACCCCCCATAAACCATATTCTAGCCTAGTTCGAAAAGCGCGAATAGCAATCACAGTAGCCATAGACAAGATCAGCAATAGTTAGGAGAAAGAAGAGTCATGAACACGACTAGGACCGTTGGCGATCCTACGAAGCATGATATTAAGACCGACCTACACCCTAAACCTTACAACCCTTTAGCCCTAAATCCCAAGGCCCTAACCCTGAAGCCCTAAACCCTAAACCCTAACCCCTAAACCCTAAATCCTAAACCCTAAAACCTTGAGGCCCCAAACCCAAATAACGACCTCTCTTGAAGAGCACAGAGGCTAGGAATGCACCTTAAAGCATATTAGGAATCCTACCTTCATTTACGGTATATTCCCTTACTTCCCTTATCGAACCCTTATCGATCCCTTTAGGGAACGCTTCCAGGGCATATTCCTTAATTTTCAGTGGTATGGTATATTACTATCCCTTAAACCCGACACCCTAAACCCTAAACGCCTCAAACCCTAAACCCCTTAGACCCTAAACCCTAAACCCCAAACACTATTCAGGTTATTGGAAACTCTAAACCCTAAACCCTTTATAGAACCCTTATAGATCCCTTTAAGGAACCCTTATAGATCCCTTTAAGGAACCCTTATAGATCCCTTTAAGGAAGCCTTTAAGGAACCCTTATAGATCCCTTTAAGGAACCCTTATAGATCCCTTTAAGGAGCCCTTATAGATCCCTTTAAGGAACCCTTATGGATCCCTTTAAGGAACCCTTATAGATCCCTTTAAGGAGCCCTTATAGATCCCTTTAAGGAACCCTTATAGATCCCTTTAAGGAGCCCTTATAGATCCCTTTAAGGAACCCTTATGGATCCCTTTAAGGAACCCTTATAGATCCCTTTGAGGAACCCTTATAGATCCCTTTAAGGAACCCTTATAGATCCCTTTAAGGAGCCCTTATAGATCCCTTTAAGGAACCCTTATAGATCCCTTTAAGGAACCCTTATAGATCCCTTTGAGGAACCCTTATAGATCCCTTTAAGGAACCCTTATAGCATTTTTTTGAGCCGTTGGGCCCACGGAGGCGCCAACTTCAGAGCTCAGCTCCATCCTCGAGGGCTGGGAGGTGCTTGGAGCCTTCGCTTCA
Organism: Symbiodinium sp. CCMP2592; assembly: GCA_905221615.1. Taxonomy (NCBI): domain Eukaryota; class Dinophyceae; order Suessiales; family Symbiodiniaceae; genus Symbiodinium; species Symbiodinium sp. CCMP2592. The sequence continues at coordinate 582,411 of CAJNDT010003435.1, forward strand.
GCGCTGGAGCTAGGGATGTTGTAGGGCTCCTTTAAAGGGATCGGTAGGGTTTAGGATCTATAGGGTTTTATAGGGCTTCTTTAAAGGGATCCATGGGGTTTAGGGCTTCTGTAGAGGGTTTAGGGTTTTGGGGTTTAGGGTTTAGGGCTTTTTTAGGGATCTATAGAGGTTCCTTTAAGGGGGTCTAGAGTGGTCTAGAGTTAGAAGGTCCATGTATTCAGGCGATTGCACAAGTCCTGATGCAAAAATAGCAAGGAGGGGCGGGATTTAGGGCCAATTAGGGTTCAGGGGTTTAGGGTTTTAGGGTTTGAGGGCTTTCCGTTCAAATCGATTATATAGGGGATCTATAAGGGTTCTAAAGGGATCTATAGTGTCTAGGGCTTTAGGTTTAGGGTTGTAACTAAGGGTTTGGGGTTTCTGGGGTTCTCGGGGCTTAGGGCGTTAGGTTTAGGGTTGTCACAGGGCTTTGCAGAGTGGTTGCTAGGATTTTGATGAGGTGGTTTAAGCCTTTTGGTTTTTTGCGGATGTAACAACTGTCTGGAAGTTGCCTGAAGTTGATTGTACCATTTAAAACTTCACATAACGTAAACGCCACGTTGCCCATCGTCCCCTCAAAGGATCCTAAATATATACCGCAAAAAGGAACTACAATGGAGCCTATCCCTAAACCCTAAACCCTACTACTATGGGTAAAGGCCCCTTTTTGTTCTAAGGAGAGGGCTCGAGCCTCGAAGGGTCGGAGCTCGAGCTGTGGTCGCTTTGCGAGAGCGACAGCTGGGATTTGGTCTCCCGGGCATCTCAAAGCAACCGCAGCTTCGAGGTGGTGAGCCTGGGACATGTAGTAAGTGGCCCTGCACTCGTTTTAGGATTGAGAGCTGTTGGGTTCAGGGTTGTAGATTTAGAGATTTAGTCTGTAGCTCTCGGAGGGTTAGCGCTGGGGCTTCCTTCTTAAGACTAGGAAACGGCGTACATCTATAGTAAGTATTAAACGGTTTCCTGGGCACCTAGGAATGTGGTCTCCGAGCAATCCGGCTCCTTGTCCCACTCCTTTCACGCGGCTGGGCTCTTGTTCTAAACCCTAAACCCTAAACCCCACTGCCAGAAGGAATAGCGTTTTCTTGTTTCTGATGCAGCTTTAGCAGGGTTGCTGGCTTAAGCTAGGTCACCTGCAAAATGGTGCAACCCTTATTGGAGCCCTTCATAACACCCTACTGATTCCTGCAGCTCCTTCATGCAAGGTCGTCCAGGAGTACCCTCATGTCCTTTCCTTCTGGGGTTGAAGAACAGGAGGAGGGTTGCCCTTAGTTTGCGGGGCTTGCTGGGAATCCGGAAAAAGAACCTGCAAGAACCGGGGTACAACATCCCTTTACACCCTTGTAAGACCAATTCTGTAGTTCCTAAACCCTAAACCCTAAACCCCTAAACCCTAAACCCTACCCTAAACCCCAAGCAGCACCCTGGAGGACCCCCAAGAGAACCCCCGAAGGGCCTTATAATTCTTAACCCGCAAAGCCGAACAAAACTAAAACTTGAAATCCCTATCAGATGGGAGTTTCCGCAAATAGGGGATCCTAATATAGTACCCTAATAGTAGGATCCTTATTTCAAGGACCCCAAAATAAGGTACCCCTAGTTTTCGGAAACTGCCAAATGCCTTGCAAGTGACCTCTTTTGCTCAGAAAGACCAAGAGACCCTTCTAAACGCCCCTTAAGGGCCGCATTTTGGGGTCACTAGCAAGAGGAGCCCGGGTGGGTAGCTGTCAAAACTAAGGTCTCTTTTTGGGTACCCTAAATGATAGGTGTCTTATTGTAGCAAGGACCCAAAAAGGGACCATAACTTTGACAACCACCCAGATGGTGCCCAGCGGTCAAAATTAGGGGTACCTTACCTTATTTTGGGGTCCTTATAATAAGGATCCTACTATTAAGGGTACTACATTACCCTAAGGCCCCAAAGTAGTTCCTTTTGGGGGTTACCTTATAAAGTGTTAAATATGAACCTTCAAAAGGAACTACTTTGGGGCCTTTGGGTAGGGTCCCCGATTTTCGGAAACTCCCAGGTGGTGCCCAGCGGTCTCTCCGCCCTCAGCTCATCCCTGGGCAGCTACGACCTCGTGGCCTCGCAGGCGGCGCCTTCCGACGCCGGCTCGGTGGCTTCCAGGAGCCCCCAAAAGTTTCAGGGTTTTGGGTTTAGGGTGTAGGGTTTGGGGGTAAATTCAGGGTTGAGGGTTCAGGGTTTAGGGTGCAGGGGTTGGGGTAAATTCACGATTTAGGGTTTAGGGGGCCAAAAGAAAAGCCTCGAACCCGAGGGGGCGCCTTCGGGGTTCAGAAGGGCTGTATAGAGGGATTTGGGAGTTTCCGAAAATGAGGGGGTTCCTTGTTTTGGGGTCCTTAGAAGAGGAGCCTACAATTTAGGGTGCTATGTTAGGGTCCCCTGTTTTTTCGGACACTCCCGTATAGAGGGATTTAGACAGGTATTAGTAAGGGCATCATCGGGTGTTTGTGGTAGGTTTCATAAGGTTGTTTGTAGGATTTGATATGGCTGATATGGGTTGGTTGCAGGTCGCCAAACAGAAGAGCCCCAAGCACTGAACTTGAGATGGCTCGATTATTAGACATGCCCTGAACAGTGGAGTAGTTTCTTTCAGGGTTGTGTGATATGCTGAGTAATGAGAGAAGGGTTTTGCATGGCTGTATGGAAAGTATACTTGTTTAGAGATCAGGGCTCAGGAACACTCACACCAGCGTGAGATCGCCAGAGCCCCAGCACAGTAGTGCGTAGTGTTTGCGAGCCATTGCGCCTCGCCTACCTTCGCCTGCTTGGCACAGACGTGCCAGACGACGCCGATCCTTGGTGAGACAGCGACTGCACCAAGGGCAGAGACCCAGTCAAGCCGCTCTCAGGTCGTTGGCAAACTCCTGCTTTCCGCACCTCGCTGCGGGTGCTCATGGGACGCGGAGAGAAATGGGACGAGTATGGTGGGTATGGTTCGCAAGCAGCTGCTTGGCACAAGCATCTGTGGAAGGGAGCCTATTCCCCCAAGGCTGGGGGCCAACCGCCCTGGAAGAAAGGCGGAGGCAAGAACAAGCCTGTGGAAGCCAAGACAGCCTTCCCAGCTTTCGATGCCAAGCCACCGAAGCAGGACCCCCAGCCTCGTGCTGGGCCACGCCCCGATGCTGTTTTGCTGGACGACGACGAGGATGGCCAGTTGGTACCGTCGGTCCAGAAGGCTCTGAATGGGGCTCGCAAAGCGGAAAACCGCTTGACGAAGCTAAGCAAAGATCGGCAAAAAGCGGAGCAGCAATGGAAGGCCTACCTTGTGGACTCGAAGAACGCGTACCTACGCGAGAAAGACAGGTATTTGCGCGCAATGCAGCACTTTACCAAGGAGATACAAGAGGCCCAGGAGGTCCAACGTCAAGCTCGGCTGATCCTACGCCAAGTGGCTCTAGAGGAGGAGACGGGGAAGGATATGGAGACCGAAGAAGGTGCCGCGGACGAGGACGAATGGGCTCAGATGGTCCGCGATTGGGAAGCGGACAAGGCGGAAATGGACGATGGGCTGCTGAGGCGAGCCTTACGAGAGCGCGAAGTCAGGTCTACCACGACTGGTTCGCCGAAGACTACGGCAGCACTGCCGGCTCCGGAGCCCGCCGCTGCTTCTCCGGCCCCGTCGCAATACCGGCCCATGTACAACGAAAGCTCGCCTGTACATGCTGCAAGATCCGACCCCTATGCTATGACATCTCCCCGAGTGGAGCGGGGACCCTCAATTGGCAAGTCTGGGGCGGATGTTGCGAGCACTGTCGCCCAGGACATGGGAACCTCGCCTGTCGGCCCCAAGGCCAGGATGCCGATCCGGTCCGAGTCTACCGACAAGTCGTCAGCCAGCCGTGTCGAGGCCAAGTTACAGAAAAGGCGAGCGCTGGCGCCTTTCGGGCTGTCACGCCCGATACCCAATGCGGCCGAACCGACAGGGTTCGATGCGGCCGTTGGGTTCCTGGACGACGACGAGGACGACGCCGATCTCGCGGAGGAGCTCTCTGCGGAAGCCATCGCACATCTGCAGCGAGCCCGAGGTCCGGCCGGACCAGCACCTACCACATGACCAGCGATTCTGCACAGGCGCTGGCCGTTGTCTGTGCGGAGCTCCTGCCCTGTTCCCTGGTGTGCCCGGCCGTTGTGACGAAGGCTGTGGGTTTTGGGTCACCCACCCTACGTCCAACGTGCCAGTTGCACTTCGGGTTGAGCGAGTTGAGAGCTCCGCACGAACACCATACGGCATACTGTGATGAGCCTGTAGCCGCGAGCTTCTTGTATAAAGCCTGGGTAGGTGTACAGTTCAGAGTAGGCCGTGTCAGCTCCGCTGAGTTTTGGGCCCACGCTCTTTGCCAACCGAAGTCCCCTTCTCCTGCCCACAGTCTGTCCTCGCTGCCGTCTTCCTCGACCTACAGACACTGTTGTCATGTTGACGGCGGTGTTGTGTTAGGTCCCCGCCATTGGCCGATGCACCTCCGATTTTGTGCCGGCCACGCCATTTGCAAGCCTCTGCCGAAGAGCGAGGCCCTGCCCAGTTCCAGGCCCTTTGATCTTGCCTGGCATGTGTCGACCCGAGTACCTAACAATCGCATCGGTGGTTCTGGGGCGATGACCGGGCTCGACCTTGCACTGCTTTCTACGTGGATGGTGAGCTGGCTCGCAGAGCTCACCTGCCCCTTTTTTCTGCACCTGCTCCTCATCTTGACCTTGATGTTGGTGCAATCACTTTGCCGTGCTGCCGGGTTTGTGAAGAGTCCTTTGGGAAGGTTGCTGCTTCTGCCCTGCACTGGCATTCCTCCGTGTGCGGTTTTGGCGTTTGATTTTTCGCCCAGGAGGAAACACCGTTGCCTGGCCGGCCCCGGCCGGCACCAACGACACTCACAGAAGCACCGTCTGGGTTTCTTGAGTAGATACTTGTGGTTCTGGGCTTTCCACAGCCTCCCGAGCTGTGTTGGGGCTGCCCCCGAACCATGGGGTGAGGCGGTCAACATACTCATCCACGCGGCAAGGATGTTCCCTGAACCACTCCAAGAGCCCCCCCCGGGCCCTACCTGGCCTTCCTCTGAGGCTGTCGTCCCAAGGGATAGTCTCCTGGTGCAGAGCCTTAATGCTGAGGTTGCCAGACCCTTGCAGGACAACCCGGATCTGCCTGCTATCGCTCAGGCAGGAGGCGAGTCGGAGGATGAGGGCGAGCCTGATATTCTAATGACTTGTCAGATTCTACGGCCGCACTACCACTCCCAAGTTGTGTCCTTCCGACGGCACTTCCCCTGCACGTACCAGACCTTTCTGTCGGTTGTGCACGACCATGTTGCAAACTTTACCCCAGCACTCCCACAGTTCGTTGCGCCCACCATCCCGCAGCTTTGTGTTGACCATGCGTCTATGATTGCTGCACCTTACTGGGTCGCTTCATCAGGGATGAGCATAGTCGTGTATGACATGCGGCCGCTAGGAGGGCCAGTTTATGCGGGGTATGCACACCAGCAGTTTCGGCATGGAGATTGTGTCAGAGAGGCCTCAAGGCATAACTTAGAGAACTGGGATGCCTATGTCTTCGGGCATTCGGAACCCTTTCGACCCGGCGCAACGTGTCTGTCCATCCAAGGTGGTGTAGTACAGTTCAGGCCTGTGAGCCAGAGCCCAGAGTGGTGTTGCACATTACAGATCAGGCTGATGAGGCCGCTTATGTGGCCCGAACAGCCGAATCTAATTGCACCGCCCAGTGCCCGGCCACTGCTTGTCACTTACCATGACCGCACCACCTTGATTACACAGCAGCGCGCTGCCGGTCACGACCTCCGAACACTTGTTGCTGACCTGGTCGATAGACAAGCAGACTCTGCAATCTTCTGCGCCCCTGCAGGTCAAGAACTCGCTGATGTCGATCTGCATGGCCACAGATGCCGCGATGTCATTGCCGTGTTTCCGTTGCGGCCAACGCCAGAGCGCACGGGAATCCTCGTCTTTCTCGACGGGAGGCCTGTTAATGAGGTCATAATGCATGTGTACTTGGCAGACCGACAAGTTGAGGTTGATTTCCTGATTCGGTACCTTAATCTTAGGCCCCCTCCCGCCTTCAAGGTTGCCTGCAGCCCGCGACCTAGGCGTAATGGATGCCTTCGATTACGTGAAGGTGATGTAGTTGTCTTCGGTTATGTCCAGGATTTCTCATCAGATGTCGAAGACAGCGACGAGTCTTCTCCTGTTTCCGAGGACACTGACTCCGATTCTGATGGCGAGCCACCTCCTCCAGACGATGCACCCCGAGGACCGCCACCACCTATTCCAGTTAATCTGCCAAGCACTGCAACCAGCCGCCGCTGCCTAGACCGCAGCCAGTCCCGCTCACCGCGGTACCGGGCGGCACCTACCGAGGCTGCTTCTGAGTCTTTTGTCAAGGGCTCAATTCCAGCCAACCTGTCGAATCAGCTCCTCCTGCATCCACCAGGTGTGTGCCAATGCAAGCTTCTCCAGGAACCGGGATCCGACGGAGACCTCCCGTCCAGCATCATTCAAGATTTGCGGGACCTGGCCGATGCGATGGGCTTACCATGGCGCTACACGCCTGCTGAGGAGCTGGAGGAGAGGCTTTTGCTGATGCCTGCTTTTCCTGCCTCCCTGCTGGACTTTCCACTTGTGCCCACTCCAGTCTCTTTCGCAGTACTGGTTCCAGGGTATACACCAGAAAGAGTGGTTGTTAATCTCATGATGCCAGCTGATGTTGATCATGCACTGCAGGAAGTGCAAGCTGCGCGCAGCGCCCAAATGCAGCAAAGGTTTCCGGTCCTGCATGCAGTGGCTCCTCAGCCTTCGCCGCTCTGGGGCCTCGTGCTTGCATTGCCTGTATGGAACCCTATGGCATCAGTCATCATACTGGATACACGCCAGGTTGATAATCGCTTGTTTGCCGTCCAGACCCCGATATATGTGAGCCGAGCCACCGCACTCTGGCTAGCAGGCATCCCAGAGCGAGCACCAGTCACAGTGTGGTGCGCTTTCACCAATGAGCGCATAGAGGGCGATCGTGAGCTTAGGGTGTTCCCGGGTCAATGCATACATGTTGTTCCCACCGATGAACCTTGTCCAGTGACATACGCCTTAAGCGACCTCCTCTTGCAGTCAGAAACGTGGAGCTCCTCTGAGGCACTTCCGATGCCCAACCTCGGGCTGTGTTATTGCTGCACACACGCCGGGGGTTATGCTCTGTACACTGCCGACCCAGCCACGCCTTGGACATATAGGCAGGAGATAGCTCGAACCTGTGGGCTTGACCCCAGCCGGGTTCACGTCACACCAGCTATTCCCCAACAGTTTGACTGTGCTATCTACGGACACCCATGCCAAACCGTCTTGGCTGTTGGACCACGACTGGAAGCCGTTGCCGCATTAGGGATGTCCGCTATTTTGGTCGATTGTCGACCTATCATGCAGGGCTGGCATTATGTCCCAACCACCGGCAGAGTCGATTTTGATGCCCTTGCAGCCGAGCTTGGCGAATTTGCCCCTTTGTTCTGGGAGCTTGTGCTTCTCGATAGAGCTCCGGGGCCTGGCGATCACCCCGTGCGAAACGGCCAAGTTGTGGTTGCAATATACCGGCCTGCACCAGAGGTTCCACTCACTGTTGATGTCTTGCAAGGTGGTTCACTCTTTCTTGATGGCCCGACAGGTGCCTCGAGTCCTGAGGCAGACGAGGGCCCCAACCCCGGTCCCCCTGCTGAAGCGAGCGACGCCCACCTTGGCAATGGTGATGCCGATACCAATGTCAGACATCATGGATCCCTTGCTGGGGTTTTGGGCCAGGCCCTTGTGCACATACTCCCACGTGTATGCGTGGACAGTGCCAGTCGAGTAGTCATGTGGCTTAGGGATTTCTGTCACTATGCTTGCCATCCAAGCAATCCCGACGTCACCCCTGTCCTCCTGGATACCATGACATGTGCGCCGGCCACGCAGGTCCCTTCAGTTCAAGGGCGGACACGTGTTGGTCCCAATGCAGATTCTCGTGTAAAGGTTGCCAGGCAGGCTGACTCCACCAAGCGCAGTCCGCACTGTTGTTTACCTTACCAGCCGCGTGGGATCTTGTTTTGGCTAGTGGGAGCGATAGCGGTTGGCCCCAGCACTGCCATGCAACTGCCACACACCTCGAACTCTCTGCCGACAACAGGTCAGGACACCCACGATACCACCCTAGGTGCTCCTCCGCCAGCTGCCAAAGCCTGTTCCCAGATCCGTGTTCGGATGATGAAGGAGAGCGAAGGAGAGTATCCCCGCGATGCCACGACCTTATGCAGCAGCCGCCCAGTACCGACACCTTGTCGGGCTATGACACCCAGACCATGCCTCTCTGACGGAGACGCCTCGTGGTGCCTCGGTGATCTCCACACCTTGCTGTATGAATCCTGTTGGCAAGATCACGGGAGAGCTCTGTTTGAGGCCTCCACTTTGCTCGAGGTCCTTCTTGAACATTTCTGTGCAGCTGATGAAGGATCGCCCGACACTGCGGAAGGCCCCCAAGTCTTGCAGCTTGCAGATCTGCTTTCGCCAGGCTCTCACGACGAGCATGACCAATACCGCACCACACTACCGACGACATGGGCTTTTCGGGTGCCCACAGTTCGGGTAGCCCCTGATGCACATTGCCCCCTTCGGATCGGCACCACACCATTGGGCTTCAGCATTGGTCAACTCCTGACCCTTCTATGTGCCCCGGCCGAGCTTCTTTCCCTCGATGAAGCCACCATGCTCTGCCCCAAGCTCCATCGATTTGCTGAAGCGACAGATCCATGGATCGCAGAGCTGCGCCAAAGTGTGCCCTTTGGGCATCTGTGTTGCTTTTCCGACGGATCTTTCTTCCCGGCAGGCCCACATGAGGCACCCAGAGCCGGCTGGGCAGCTGCTTGGGTGGACCCTCACAACAACACCCTTGCTTTCAGCTGTGGTGCTCTCCCCTCCATCCTTCTGGAGTCTGGGACTGAGATGTCCCCCTACCTTGCTGAGTGCGCCGCACTCCTTGCTGCTGGTTTGATCCACATCTGTGCCTTTAGCCGACAACACGTTCAGTTTTTCACTGATTGCACATCGGCCCTGGAGGCGGCTGCCGGCCGCTGCACTTTTCAGCTCGGGGGGCTCCCCCAGGCTATGGTGTCCGTCCATGGATTCTGCCAGCAGGTAATGCCCCATTCGACTGCATACTGCCACATACCTGGGCACTCCGGTCACCTGGGAAATGAGTATGCCGACCTCCTCTCCAAATCTGCCGCCCGAGGCTGTCGCATCTCATGCGGAGTCACTCTCACACGGAATGCTGCCTGCTTCTGGCTGCTCCGCGGAGCATGCAAGCTCCCTTGGGCTGCTGTCGCCATCCTCAGCTTGGGAGGCGACCCGGCCATACCACCACTGAATGACGATAGCCTTGGGGATGATACTTTTCATCTAGGTAGATCCCCATCCTCCATGCTTGCACCTTTTGCCCCCCCCGGAGCATTTGAGCATCGTACACCTGCTCCTCCAGGTGAGCAGCAGAAGTTGGCCGTCCGACTGCGGACGGACATTGTTTGGCGGCTTGAGCTGACCATCGCCTCCTACAATGTCCTTTCCCTAGGGCCAGGCAAGGAAGAAGGTCTTGCCTTTCAGCCCGCCAGGGCCGCATTGTTGGCCAACCAGTTGGCTAAATGTGGCGTCCATGTAGCCATGTTGCAGGAGACCCGGCAAGACCAGGGTTTTTCGACCGTTGGCCCCTTCATGCGTTTCTCAGCTGGTGCTAAGAAGGGTCAATTCGGGACTGAAATTTGGGTCCGGCGTGAACATTCCCTTCTTGCACCGGCTGGGGACTGTGCCCCAGTTGATGCCAACATTTCATTCCGCAAGCAATGCTTTGCTGTCGTTGTGGCCGACCCCCGGAGGCTTTTCTTGCGGTTTTCAAGCGATATGGTTGATATCCTGTTTGTTGCACTTCACGCCCCCCACCGGGCTACGGAAGTTCCTGTCAGCGAAGCGTGGTGGCGCGCCACTCGAGAGCTCCTCTTGCAACATCAGCGTGACTCTCTCATTATCTTGGGGGGTGATATGAATGCAGCCATTGGCAGCATATCGTCTTTACATGTCGGATCGCTTGCTGCTGACGATCAAGACATGCCCGGAGAGCACCTGCACACCCTGCTCCGGGAGTCACAGACTTTCCTGCCGGCCACTTTTGACCAGTACCATACAGGGCCTTCCTTCACTTACGTCCATAAGAATGGGAAGGTCCCGTGCCGGGTAGATTACCTTGCCATACCCAAGGCTTGGGAAGGAGGCCAGATCTCCTCCTGGTGCGAGCCCAGCATTCACGCCGCGCATGCGACACCCGACCACGTAGCTGTCTGTGTTGCTGCATGCGCTACCCTGCGCTCCAAGCGCTCTGTGCCGACGCTTGGCAGGCGCACCTTGGCACCAGCCCTGCTTTGCGACCCAACCAACCGCGCTGCTGTCGAGCAGGTCCTTGCAAGTGCACCCAGTGTTTCTTGGGAAGTCTCCGTCCACGCGCATGCTGCCATTCTCACTGAACATGTCCAGCGAGGACTGGCGCAACTCCAGGACAACAGACCCAAGCGCCCTCGCCACCCCTACCTGTCCGACGGAACCTGGGCATTGCAGCAACAGGCCGCTCGTTTGCGCCGGGAGCTGCATCGGCTTATGGGTCATATTGCCCGGAATGTACAGGCGGTGGCTTTCCAGGCTTGGGCTCATAAGCTCAGCTTTGCTGCCTTGCAAAAACAAGGCAATGCGTGGTCCCTGCAGGCAGAAGATGCTCGGCAGCGGCTCCAGCAGGAGCTTAATGCTACATGCAAACAGCTCCGCAAAGCATGCCGTACCGACAGGGACCAGTACACTGCCACCCTGGCTCATGAAATCTCGACGACCCCAACCAAGGAGGCTTACGCGGCTCTGCACCGCCTGCTCATGCACCGGCGCAAAAAGAAGTTTACGCTCGAGCCGCTGCCCCAGCTCGAGCTTCCCGAGGGAGAGCCATGTCCCGACGCAGCGACCGCCCATTCTCAGTGGCGCGCACACTTTGCACGCATTGAGGGCGGCACGCCCACCACTTTTCAAGAGCTTGCCGCTAACTCTGTGGCGAGCCTCCAGGGATCTGCGCCGTGCCCAGCGCATATCGGTGAGGTGCCAAGCATCACCGACCTGCGGCGAGTCCTTTCTGCCACGAAGGTAGGAAAGGCACCCGGGATGGATGCGATTCCGCCGGAACTGAATAAGCATTTTCCGGCACTCTCGGCGCATTTGCTTTTTCCCCTTCTCCTAAAGGTTGCTTGGAGGGGGTCGGAGCCCGCCGGTTTTAAGGGAGGACAAGCAGTCACCCTGTACAAGGGCAGGGGCAGCAAGACCGAATGCGGGTCTTTCAGGTCGATCCTCCTTATGACCTCGTGGGCCAAGGCTTTTCACCAGGCATTCCGACCGCCCATCAAGCAAATCTATCAGGACACAGCACCCCACCTGCAATTAGGCGGCAAAAGCGGCTGTAGCGTGGTCTTCGGCTCCCAGCTTGTACGATCCCTAGTCAGAACAGCTGCCCAGCAAAAGCAAGCATGCTTTGTTTTGTTTGCTGACATCTCCGCTGCCTTCTACAGTGCTTTGGTGCAGCTGATCTCTAGCTCCCCGGCCCATAAGTCCTCCTCAGAGGGCATACCCGAAGTCCTGCGTACTCTCGACTTGCCCCGTGAAGCCCTCGATGAAATTGCGCAGCATCTCACCGAGGGGTCTGCCCTGGCCGAAGCTGGAGCCTCCGATTGGCTCCAGCACCTTGCTACTGGCATCAGCTCCCAGAACTGGTTTCTTCTGGCTGGTGACGACAGACCGGTCAGCACTTCAAGGGGAACCCGGCCAGGAAGTGCGTGGGCAGACGTGCTTTTTGCAATCTTGCTGCCGCGCATTCTTCGACGGCGCTCAGCAATCCTGCAGGGCCTCAACAGCCCAGCCAGCGTTCCCCAGATTCGCTGGGACGGTCGCAGGTGTTTAGACCCCGTCCCCTCGACCAGTGCTGCAATAGCTATTGAAGATGTCATTTGGGCGGATGACATTGCTACCCCTAAGGTGTGTGATGCCTCGCTCATGGTACCAGCCATCCGAGCTGAGACCACAGCCGTCTCGGAGGCTTTCCTCGAACATGGATTCAAGCTGTCGTTTGGAGCCCACAAGACTGCGGCAGTGGCGACGATTTGTGGAGCCAACAGCAGGACGGCCAAACGCAGCCTCTTTAGCACTGCTGGTCTCAAAGGGCAGATTCCCGTGCTCCTCGAGCACCTACCAGGCACCCATCTTCCCCTGCCGTCATACTATAAACATCTAGGGACAATGCAAGCACCCTACGGGCGCATGAGCGATGAGCTGCGTTACCGAGTTGGCCAAGCTAGAGCTGCCTTCGTTGAAGGCAGAAGAAAAGTATTCCGCGCTAAGGCGATCTCGCTCCCGCGCCGGGCCGCCATCCTGTGCTCCACAGTGCTTTCCAGACTCCTGCAGGGAGCTGGGAGTTGGCCTCCACTGAATGGACGTGAATTTCGCCTGTTCTCCGGAGCACTCTGGTCGTTCTACCGCGGAATCCTGGCGGTCAGTGCCAAGGCTGACCAGCACATTTCAGCCGCCACCGTCCACGCAGTTCTTCAGCTACCTGATGCCACGGTCACCCTGCGAGGAGCCAGGCTTTCATACCTCTCTCAGCTCTTGCGGGCAGGCCCTGACCCGTTGTGGGCCGTTGTGCGAGCTGATACGGCGTATGCCCAGCTGCTTCAAGCCGATCTCGACTGGCTGTTCTCCTGGTGTCACGCTACCACCGACTGGCCAAATCCTAGATCGGACTGGGATTTTTGGGCTGATAACATTGTCCGGTGTCCCGGTAAGTTCAAGGGGCTGTGTAAACGGGCTCGTGCCCTTGCCACTGCCCAATATCGTGTACGGGCTGCGCTTGATGGGCTCCACAGAGGACTACATGCCCTCGCTGAAGGTGGTATGAGACCGGCCGATGGCATACCCCAACGCCCTGTCCATGCACACCTCTGTGTGCCTTGCAAGAGAAGTTTTCCCACCCTTGTTTCGTGGGCGGGGCACGCAGCGCGTAAGCACGGCTACCGTTCTACAGCTTTTCTGCTCCCAACTGACCACATTTGTAGGGCCTGTACCAAAGCCTTTGCCTCCCGAGGTAGGCTGCGCAGGCATCTGGTTGCGAGTGCGCGCTGCATTGCTCAGTGGGGGCAATTTGAACCGTCCGCTGCGACGCTCAAGGCCCACGTGCACCCCCTCGCACCACCGACTGCGACCGGAGCACCCAGTCCGGACCTCCTGGACCCGAGTGCAGACGAGGGCATTTCGTGGACACTTTTGGAGGCTCTCCAAGAGCTTGACCAGTGCTCAGAAGCCGAGGTCTTTGAGACAGTTGAGCTGTATATCGAACCTGTCACCACCCTCAGAAGGACAGTTCGATATTGGCAGACTTTGCACAGTTCGTCTGCCTGGCATGCCGAGGTAGCTGAGAATATTCTCCTGCTACTGGACCCTGACGTCTTAGCGGAGTCCCGCCAACCGGAGTCCAAGAAGACCCCTGCAACCGGCGAATGGGACACAGTGTGGGACTTGCCAGGGCCCATCCCCTGTGTCCTTACCGGCACGACCCTTGTCAAGACACTGCAACCACCGCCCCCCGTGCGGATGTCGCACCTGGGACCAACCAGCTGCACTGTTCGCCAGGCTTCAGCCTACTGCGACTGGCTTGAAGCAGCGACCTTGGCATGTGTCACTTGTGCCGAAGCAGCCACGTTCGGGCCTTCTAGACTACTCTGCCCTAACCTCGCAACAGCCTTAGGGCCTGCATGCGACTGGCTTGAGGCATGCGGTCTAGTTCTGGACCCAAGCGGGCTCAGCTCAGCGTCTTGAGCCTTCCACGTTTCACTTGAATTCATCTTTTGCTAGGCGAGCGTCAGGAGATGACACTACCGCTGCGAATGAAAAAAATGTTTAGAGATCGTAGATGGCGTCTTAATACTACATGCTATTGCTACTCATTCAGGCCACTTTTAGGATCACTTGGTGGAAAGAGGGGTCCTTGCAGATGGATTCCGGACAGCTTGAATTCTCAGATCCAACCCACGAAGATTTTCACAGGAGTGCCAGGACAAGCCTTAACCCCAACCCTAAATCCCTAAACCGTATCCCAAGCCCTAAACCCTGAACCCCCTACCTTAAAGCCTAAACCCGAAATTCCAAACCCCAACCCAAGGAGGATCTTCCATGAACTTCTCAAACCCTTCTCGGCCCACTTCCAACTCTTGACCCAATGAGCCAACCCCAAACCGTAAAAGCATGATATGTATATGTAGATGTGGGAGTTTCCGAAAATAGGGGACCCTAATAGTACCCTAAATAATAGGGTCCTCCTTATAAGAACCGTAAAATAAGGTACCCCTAATTTCGGAAACTCCCATGTATATGCCTAAGCCCTAAAACTCCATGCCGAGAACCCTAACCTCTACAGTACCCCAAAAGGGAACCCCTGAAACTTTAAAAAGGGAACCCTCATAAGGTACCTTTCAAACCCTAAAAACTTAAACCCCAAAACCCTAAAACCCGCTGCCCTTGGTAGTACCCTTGCAGCACCCTTCTAGCACCCTAAAGAGGGAACCCCCTCAAAACCCCCAAAAGGACTTTCATAGAACCTGCAAAAGGGAGCCCTCATAAGGTACCTTTAAAAGGGAATTAACCCCAAACCCTAAGCCCCTAAATCCCTACTATATAAACCCAAAATCCTAAACCCCTAAGCCCTAAATCCCTTAATCCCCAAAACCCTTTAAAGGATCTCCATAGAGAACCCTCATAAGGTACCTTTAAAAGGGGAATCAACCCTAGGCCCTAAACCCTAAACCCTAACCCCCTTAAAGGACGCCCTAAACCCAAAATCCTAAACCCTAACTCCCTTAACCCCTAAAAACCCTTAAAGGATTCCTCAAAGGAACCCTTAAAAAACTTAAATCTCTTAATCCCTAAAGCCCCTTAAAGGATTCCTTAAAGGAACACTTAACACAAATTTATAAATCCCTTAATCCCTTTATAAAGCCCCCCAAGAAGGATCTCCATGGCCTCCGAGCGCAGCCTCCTCACGCTGCGCAGCGCGGTCCTCACACCCGAGAACTTCCCGGCGGATCGCGGCCACCCGGGCTCCTGGCAGCTGCCGGGTTTCGGTGGTAGTATTTCGGGGGCCTCAAAAGGTAGGATGAAGGTAGGTGGGATATTCCCAAACAAGAGTCCTTATATAAGGGATCCTTGATCCCACCTACCTTCATCCCACCTTGTGAGGCCTCCGAGTATTTGTGATTATGGTTATTATTGCGGTTATCATAGGGGTTATTATGATTCTTACTGTTATTATTGCCATTACTGTTTATGATTATGATAATGATGATGATTACTATAAAAGCTTGTAGTTTTAGATCAGAGTCATAGAGTGAACATCAGCAATAGGTATTCGTCGTAGGAATATCGAACGTTCATTTTAATGTAGAGGCTTGAGCAGGGGTTTTAACAGATTTGTGTCAGGTTTTGTGACGGTTATTAGTGGCAAAATTGTTTCCTGGGTTTTTTCTGGTTGCATCCGATGTTGCTGTGCTTTATTGTCCTGAGGAACTTAGATAGAATAGCAACAACCCAGGCTTCTCTCGGTGCTTTGCAAGCTCAATGTGCCCCTCCGCGGTACCGTGAGGTCTTTGCAGGACTTTGGTGCCTTTGTCAGGTTCGGGATTTTAGGATTTGGGCGTTTATAGCATCTTAAGGGGCTGTCGGTGTTTTCTAATTGCGTTTAGGGGTTCATAGTCATAGTAGTTAGCTTTCCCTGCAGGACTTTGGTGCCTTTGTGAGCCTCGACGCTACTCCCAGGGACCTGGCTGTGCAAAACAACAAGCCGCTGGGTTTTGGAGTACCATAGTTTCATACTTTTGTCTTAAAGGAAGCTTTATGAATTGCAAGTTCCATACTACTTTCTTAAAGGAGCCAATATGAAATACAAGTTTGATACTTTTTGCTTAAAGGAACCATTATGAAATTGCTTCATACTTCTTCTCAAAGGAGCTATTATCAAAGACAAGTTTCATACGTTTTTCTTCAAGGAAGCATTATGAGATGCAAGTTCCATACTTCTTTCTTACGAGAACCATTATGAAATACAAGTGTAATATTTTTCTTAAGGAACCATTATGAAATACAAGTTTCATACTTTGTCTCCTTGGTTACTTAAACGCCCAGGCTGGTGTCTGGTGGCCGACTGTCGAAGGGCAAGGGCAAGGGCAAGGGGAAGGGCAAGGGCAAGGGCAGCCGGGTTGCGTTGAGAAGCCTATGTTCATAGCAAGTACCTTACAGCATAGTATAGGTTGCTTTGAGAAGCCTATGTTCATGGTAAGTTCTTACAGCATAGTATATAGAAGATGTCGGCATGTTGGTGACGTAGTGACTAAGTAACTGAACTAGAAGCAGGCAAGAGCGACGGTGAGACCAAGATGCTGCAGGACGGGCAATCGCTGATTGGGAGGTAGGACTTAGAGACATCTGAGAGGGATGAGGTCTGGGAACACGAGATGATACCCCAAACCCAACACGCATGATGGGCGTGGCAGTGTGCTTTGCGAAGTCTCTTCATCCATGTGTTCATCCCTTCGAGGGTCTCGAATCCAGACAGCCCCAAGCCCTTCAAACGTAACTCGCAACAGATTGCTCTGAGCCCCAAGCCTTAGCTTAGCTCTAAGCCAACTAGCCCCAGGGCCCTACACCCTAAACCCCTAAACCCCTAAACCCCTAAACTCCTAAACCCTAAAGCTATAAAGCCTAAACCCTAAACCCTAAAGCTATAAAGCCTAACCAGGCCCAAACCCTCCAACCCCAACTAAAGCCTCAAGGCTGACACAAAGCCTTAAGTGTAACCCCCGAGAACCCAGAGACTCCAATACCCCCTGAGTCCCCCCAACCCTAAACCCTGTAGATCCCTTAGAGGAGCCCAAGTGGGAGTTTCCGAAAATAGGGGACCCCAATATAGTACCCTAAAAGGTAGGATCCTTGTTATAAGGACCCCAAACTAAGGTAGCCATAATTTTTGTAAACGCCCAAATAGATTTAAAGGGATCTTGGATCCTCCTTCGAAGGACGGCCTGCTGCCGTGCCTCCCGTACATGCGGCCCTCCTGGCCGCCCCGAAGTGCCGAAGAGGGCAGCAACCGCGGCAACCGCGACAGTTCCGTCATGGTGAACGGGATCCTTGATCCCACTACGGAGTCTTAGGGTTTGGGGTCCAAGGTCGAGGGTTTGGGGTTTCGGGTTATAAGGTACTTTCGGTGCAGGGTTTAGGCCTTTGGGCTGGGGTCTTAGGGTTTTGGGCTGGGGCTTGTAAGGGGTTGGTAGAGGTTTAGCAGAGTTTCAGAAGGGGTTCTCGGGCCGATACTTGGTTGCCATCATGGAGATGTACCGTGCGACAAATAGCAGGCTTTCCTGATGATGGCATCTTGAAGCATACTGCTTAACTGGCCACAGTTCTTGGGTCTATATACACCCAGTCTGACAGTATCGTAGCAATGCTCAGTGCATGATCAACAAGGCCCGTGTGCTGTTACGGCAGACCCCTGATCAGCAAACACCGCTTCTGTGATGGCCTGAGTGATTGAAATATTCACTCATAGAACCCCGTGAAAAATTCTTTGTACAGGAACTCTTCTAGGACCCCAAGTGCGGAAGGGGATTTTGAAGCTTGATCTTACATTCTGGGGATTCTCCTGAAGCCCTGCGATTTTCTGAAACTCGCACAGAACCCCCCGAAACTTCCCAAGCCATGCAGTCCAAACCCTAGCCCTAGCCCGGTAGCCCAACAGTAACGTATAAAAGCCCTTCTGGTTTTCCAAAACACCCCCGCCCTTTAGTAAACCCCATAAAGTTGGAAACCAGATTAAGGCCAAATAGTGCTGGGATTCCCTATACATTACCCTTAAGGATTGAGGCTGTGGGCTTTCCAACTTTTTGGCTTCTACTGTAAACCCTGATACCTTTCTGGACACCAGAGCATCACTTTCTGAAACCCTGAACCCGAAGCTTCCCTAAACCCTAAACCCCTAAACCCTAATACCCTAAACCCTAGACTTACCCCTAAACCCTAAGCTTACCCTAAACCCTAAGCCCCTCAACCCTAAACTTACCCTAAACCCTAAACTTACCCTAAGCCCTAAACTTACCCTTAAACCCTAAACTTACCCTAAACCCTAACCCCCTATACCCTAAACTTACCCTAAGCCCTATAAACTTACCCTTTTTTAAAGCTTACCCTTAAACCCGAAACCCCACTTGAGGAACGTTTTCGAGCAGATGGGCCGTCAGACGCTTGGGCCGGCGGAGGCCGAAGCTCATAGGGATCCTTAGGGGTGTAGGGGGAGGGCGGGTAGGGGGCCTTAAGGCCCATAATAAGGACTAATAAGGCCTATTTAAGGAAATATAGTCCCCTACACCCCTCCCCCCTACACCCCCAAGGATCCCTATGAGAAGCTCTGCTTCGGGTAGAGGGGTTCGGAGGCTCTACTTGGAGGATCATGGGACTTAGTAAGGTTCCTTACAGGGCTCCTTAGAGGGATCTATAGGGTTCCTTATAAAGGGATCTATAGGGTTTAGGGTTTAGGGTCTACTTAGTAAGTAAGGTTATAAGTACCTTAATGGGGTTATAAGCAGTTTTTCGGATAGTTACCTTAATAATGACCTTAGTTACTAAGTCCCATCATCCTTCAAGTACCCTAAGGCCCCAAAGAAGTTCCTTTTTGGGGGTTCATATATAGAATCTTAGCGGGTGATCCCTACTTTGGGGCCTCTGGGTAAAGGGCTTAGGAGTTTTTCAAGGGTTTATGGGTTTAAAGAGGGGTTTGGGGTGCAGAGGTGCAGGGTTTTTAGGGTTTTCGGGTTTGGGGCTTGGACGTTTGAAGGGGTACTGTAGTCTGGGAGTTGGATTTTTGTGTGGTTTAAGGCTGTGCGAATGTACGGCCTGGACCGTTGAATTTCCTTTCTTGTGTTAATGTAGGGGCCTTAAATACTATTTCCGGGGGTTCCTTATAGTTATTGTATAATGAGCCCCCAAACCCTACTCTTATCATTAATTACAGCCGCTATATTACATTGTTCCCCTATTGTCGCATACTCGCTGTAAAGCTGGCCATCCCGAAAAAGAAGCATGGGTAGTCTCCACGGACAATTAGAAATAGTACTGCTTCATGGTTCGTACATAATTATGCCAGCATATGGGAGTTTCCCAAAATTAGGGGTGCCTTCTTTGGGGTCCTTATAATAAGGATCCTATTCTTTAGGGTACTATAGTAGGGTCCCCCTATTTTCGGAAACTCCCCATATACCCCAAAGCCACGCGTAGCGAGCAGCTGCTTCTTGCGGGTTTCGGGGCTCTGGAAGTCAGTCAAATCGGTGTTTTCCGAGGGTATGGGCACCTTTATAACTACCCATGCTCTTTTGGGGGTTCGATATTATAGCTCTATATAGTATAATGCACCACTACTAAGGCCCCTATACTATGGGGGTTCAGGGAGTACGGTGGAAGTGAAGTCTAAGTCGACCCTGCCGCTGGGCAGCTAAGTCTAGAGTTCTGGCAGTTTAGGCAAAGACGGGTTTGAGGGCATTGAAGGGTCTAGGATGCCCAGTAGTACCCTTATTCCCTTTTTGTAGTCGTAGGTTCCCTATAAAGTTACCCAATACCAAAAAGGGAGCCCTTTTTATTCCAAGTTTACTGGGCATCCTAGGAGTTCGCTGTGAAATAAACCCACGGACCCCAGGTACTCTGTAGTGACCCAATCAAGACGCGAGGCCCCAGCTGCGAATTTACCAACCAGTGATCCCTAAACCCCTAAACCCTAAACCCTAAACCCAAAGGGTCGCAGGGTACCTGAAAGGGTTATGGGAGACTGAAGAGTATGAGGGTGCGATGGAGTCGAACACTTCCTGAAGTCCTGAGAGGGTCCATACTTGCCTTTCGCTAAGCGAATTCCGGAGTCCTAAGACTTTAGGCGGATGGAAAAAGGTGCTCAAAAAAAAAAACTCTAAACCCTGAAGCCCTAAACCCTAAACCCTAAACCCTGAAGCCCTAAACCCTGAAGCCCTAATCTGCCAGAGGTGGTGGTGTACATCAGCGAGGTCGATATCAACCAGAGACGGATGAAGCTTTCACTACAGCCGCGCCTGACATTCGAGGAGCTGCACCTTCCAAAGGCCAAAACCCCCCCCCCCTCTACGATTTTGGGGGGTTCCTTATATTAAGTACCTCAAGCCGGAATAACCTACCTTTTTAAGGACTTATATAAGGAAATCATAATAAGGAACCCTAAAAAGATAGGTTATTCCGGCTTAAGGTATAGTATAGTATAAAGGGGCCCAAAATCCTTAGCTCTCGCGGGAGCCTGGAGGAGCTACGCATCGGGGGCAAGCACGAGGGCATCGTTGTGGACACCTCGCATTTGGGGCTGCCCCTAGGTCTGGAGTAATGTAGAAACCTGATCAAGAAACCTTGGGCTCTTTTAGGAATCCTTGTATTAATCCTGCTATTTCGGTGGTTTTGATACCAGGATTTCTTACGCAGGTTCCTGCGTTAGTGTTTGTCACCTTGGGTTGTTTCGGATGACATTAAGTTTAGCAGGTCTCTTAGGTAGACCGTAGTCTCCGTGCAGAGCTGGTGTGAGCTGTGCCACAGCCTGTAGTGTTGGGAATCCTGGACTAGAAGAACACCCCAGTGCCAGAGTAATCCACGCACTGTTCTACGACGCTTCTTACAATATGATTCCCGACTGATAAACTGCGGCATTACGTTCATGACAGTGCCAAAAAGCTTAAGCCTTTAAATACTACTACTACTACTGCTGCTGCTGCTACTACTACTACTACTACTTCTACTTACCACCACCACGACTACGACTACGACGACGACTACTACTACCACGACTACTGGTCCTGGTACCTGTTACCAGTACTAGTACTAGTACTAGCACTGCCATTACTGTCACTGCTGCAACTACGACTCTTGCGACTGCGACGATGACGACGACTACTACTATTCCTACCGCTAAAAATCCGCAGTTCGTGATACTTAAGGCCAGTAGCCGTTTTCCCCAAACCCGAGAGCCCTCAACCCTCGGACCCAAAGCTTTAAAACCTCTACAAACCCGCTAAATCTGAGGTTCGTCGCCCTGTCCGACAACTTGGTAGGCCTATTGCCTCGTGCGCAGCTGGGCGTCGGAGCCTTCGCCGAGGGTCCGGAGGAGGACTGGGGCTGGGACCTGTTTGAGAGCTTTTTGCATTCTTGATCAGGTTCAACAAGGTAACCCTAAACCCTATAGTTTTTCGGGTGCTGTGACGAGGTCCTCGAAGGGAGAGTCTGCTTAGATCCCCGATCGACCATGCGAAACCAAGTCCTGGTACTTTGAGGCAGGCTTAGGGATTTGGCTTTGAAGCTTGGTGCTAGTGGGTTGGTATTGCCGGTTGGGGTATACAGAGTTTCTGGTTCGGCGCTTCACGTTCAGAGACCCATGATGTGAGTTTTATGGTCAGCGCGGTCAGCGCTATGCCATATAGGCTTCTCTAGGCTGCCTCTCAAGATGACAACAACCATATGGGAGTTTCCGAAAATTTGGGGTGCCTTCTTTTGGGAGCCTTGTAAAAAGGATCCTACTAATTATGTTGGGTGTGGTTCCCTATTTTCCAAGACTCCCATATGGTTGTTGTTATATTAGCGTCCCCTGTTTTCGGAAGCTCCCATATACCCAAAGGTGTAGAATGGGGGAAGACCCGAGCCCGCGAGGACGGATGGTACCGCCGCAGCGTGTCTTGGCAAGGATTAGAGGGGACTTCACAGGTAATTAGGTTGCAAGTATAGGACATAATCCGAAGCTCAGGTCGCTACCCTAGGCCCTAAACCCTAAGCCCTAAAAACAAAGCCTGAGCTTCGGGCTCTAGGAATTCGCAGGATCTTGGGGAGTGGGTATCAGGGCTTAGGGTCTAGAGCCTAGAGTACAGAGTTTGGCAGGCTACGCAAGCATATCCCCATCGTGAATTCCTTGCAACCCCCTTGCATGAACCTTCTAACTTTCTCCGCATTGATAAAACCCTAAACCCTAAACCTTGACACTATCAAAGAAAACTTGACATTGACAAACACCACCCTAAACCCTGAGGTGTACAAGCGCGGAGACATTGTTACCGTGTGGGTGTTGCGGAAGGCGCTGGCGGATGCCAATTCCCGGCGCCCATACAAGATCGACCTGACCATGGACAAGTGCCTAGGCCTCCAAAAAAGGTCAGGGTTTAGTTCTGGGTTTAGCCGAGGTTTGGGGGTTTAGGGTTTTAGGGTTTAGGGTTTTAGCTTAAGCCCTAAATTAACAATGGTGTTTAAGGCTCCATTACCAGAGAAGTGCCGAGTCTTCTGGTGCTCAGAGGGGCCAGAGAAGTACCTGGCACAGGTAAGAGTTTGTTGAGGGGCCCATCGCCCAAAGGCTTTTCCCAGAGCATTTTACTACATGCTAATTAGAGTATGTTTAAAGTTTGGTCTTATGATGTCTTATCATGCTATAGTATATCATCGTATAGTCCGGCAATTATAATGCCGTGTTTATAGTATAGCATCGTATGTGGAAATCAGGTACAACGAGGAGCTGAGCAGCCATTTCTTGAAGAGCAGCCTGAAGGTGCTGGATGCCGGAGCCTCGGGTCGCCAGCCGGGCGCCGAAGATCCCGAAGTCTCCAGCAACTGGGCTCTGGTCAGGGCTTAGGGTTTAGATTTTACGGGGAATTGAGCTTTGAGTTACCACAGTACGGGAACCCTGTTATGTAATTTCTGCGAAGATTTTTGTGATATTTCGTTACCAGAATCAGCAAACCTTGTTCTTCACTCTAGATTCCGAATCTTGTAATTTAGATGACGCTCCTTGATCCCAAAACCTAAACCGTTACAGAACCATTAAAGGAGCCCCTGTTGTTTACATGTGTTTGCTAAAGATCACTGATATTGTAACTTACACTACGTTCCATAACCAGAACCCAGGCAAGACAGCCATGCAGATGAAGTTCGAAGAGACCTTCGATGCTGAGGATAAGTTCTTCCTGATTAAGAACCTTAGTTGCTGAGTAAGTCCACTTTGCACTTTTGTGGATTTTCCCCTTTTTGAACTGAAAGTTTACAGTTTTGGGTTTAGGGTTTAGGGGTTACTATTGTCCTGAAAGTTTACAGTTTTTTTGGGGGGGCTCAGCAACTTAGGAACAACCGCCTCATCAAGGATGCCATGTCGCAGTATCCGGAACTTGTGATCGACTACACCACCGACCCTCCTCCCCCTCCGCAGGAGAAGGTTTTACTTGGAGGTTCAGGGGTAGTTTTAAGTAGGGTTATAAGTCCCCTAATATGGGTTATAAGTATAGTTACCCTACTTATAACCCTACTTATAACTCTACTTATAAGAGGGTTTAGGGGCAGGTTTGCGCGCTTGTGACTCGGGAGTTCGGGGTGTCTGGGGTTTCGGTAGCGTTCTGGGGCCCATCATAAAATACATGGGTGGTTGTCAAAATTATGGTCCCTTTTGGGGTCCCTAGTTTAATACGGCACCAAATATTTAAGATACCCAAAAAAGGGGCCCGAATTTTGACAACCACCCACATATAATCAGGAACGCTTGAGTCTCCTCCCTCCGAAGGAGACCACCAAGACGAAGAACTTCGACTTCAGTCTCATCGAGGGCTGCTGGGCTCTTCTTGATATGGGGGCTTCCTACGATAGTACCCTAAATAGTAGGATCCTTATTACAAGGACCCCAAAACAAGGTGCCCCGAATTTTCGGAAACTCCCATATACAGTATCTATATGTGTGTCTATTTCTTCGTTTTCAAGCTGATCAGGGGAGGGCCCGACAGTAGGTTTCACAAGAGCTGAGGTTGGAGTGTCCAGAGGATCACCGAGGAGCACAAGCGCTTGTGTGACAAGCAGCATAACTTCGAAGAGAAGGCGCAGGGGGCCAAGCCCCTCAGCAACTGGGTCGGCTCAAAGGGGTTGAGGGAAGTTAATACAGCGGCCTCAATGATTACCTATGCTAGTTTGGGGGCTCCTTATTATAGTAATGGTATACGGGGCCCCAAACTCTATTCTAATTATTAGGGCCCCTACATTACCTCAAATTCCGTTCAGAACTTTAGGGTTTAGGGTATGGTATCTTCAGTCAAGCTGGCATGGGTGGAATTTGTTGTCAAGTGTGATGCAGACATAGGACCTCACAGTAAATCTTGCAGAGGAGTTTCGTTGCAGTGATCATACAGAAGCAGGAGCATACTATCTTAACCTGAGTCAGCCAAGCCCAGGCAAAGAGGAGGAGAGGCTGCTGACTGTTCTCAAGAAGAAGGTTGAGCAGTGGGGCAACGAGTACTATGAAGGTGTCTGCAAGAAGATCGAGAGGAATCAAAAGTTCATTGAGGATATCCAGCGAAAGATCAAGGAGGAGCGCGACAAGTACCCCTACAAGTCCATCATCGACCTAGACAAGTTCCGGGAGGTTTCTCAACGCATCGCGGAGAAGGGCTACCACGAGCGCTGTTGTTTCGTGACCAGGCTCTGCTACAAGGAGGACGTGCTTGGTGTAGGCCTTGAGATCGTCCCCGAGTCAGACACTGGCCGCAAGATCTTCAAGTGCTCCTTCGACCTCCTCTCGAAGGAGGCCTTCAAAGATTTCGGCATCCGCTCCGGTGTGTGGAAGGAGAAAGTGGAGTTCTGGCTCCCCCTCGCCATCGACGCCAGGCACTTCCGCCGTGCCCTTCCCTACCTGGCCGAATGCTTCCGACAGCTCGGGGATGGGAAGGTGGGAGTTTCCGAAAGTTAGCGGAACCTTATTTGGGGATCCTTATAATAAGGGTCCTACTAAATAGGGTACTATATTATGGGGTCCCCGATTTCCGGAAACCCCCAGGTGGAGGCCGCGACCCGCAGCTACGGCACGCAGGCGGGCCTTTGAGTGTCCTCGGGGGCTTTGGGGCTAGTGCTTCCCCTACAGGGTTTAGGCTTTACCTACCCCTCAAGCTTGCAGTTCTGAACCCTGATTCCTAAACCCTACCAAGTTTAAGCCCAAAATCCCCAGCCCTCAACCCTCCAGCGTTTAGGATGTAGTCTCAAAACCCTCAACCCGATAGGGTTTAGGGTTAACGCCCTTCAATGTTTTTGGTTTAATCCTATGTTTTGTTTTCTTGCCTATACGGCTTAGGGTTAAGGCACTTCAAGGTAATAAGTACCTTAATTGGGGTTATAAGTAGTTCTAAGTATAGTTACCCTAATAACATAACCTTAGTCACTAAGTCCCATAATCCCCATTATAGAACCCATATAGATCCCTGAAAAGAACCCTATAGTACCCACTTAACCTATCCTTAAAGCCGAACCACCAAAGTTTCCCAGAGACTCCAATATCCCTTAATTAAGGAATATTCCTTAAATTATGGTAGGATCCCTTATATGATTTAAGGTATATTCCTTAATTAAGGGATATTCCTTAAACTATGGTAGGATCCCTAATATGATTTACGGTATATTCCTTAATTAAGGGATATTGGAGTCTCTGGGTTCAGGCCCCTAAACCCTAAACCCTAAACCAAAGTTTCAGGCGGGCAGTGGGATCAAGAGCCTTCGGGCCAACCTCCGCGAGCTCCAGCGGACGGGTCAGAAGATGGTCAGCCTGGACGAGTACCTACGGCTCCGATTCCGGCTTATACTGTGTATGTATATATATATATATATATATATAGATATTTATATATAAATAAATAAATAAATATATATATATATATGTATATGTGAAGAGTGTACTATAGTGTACCATCGTTTACCATAGTTCAAAGTATGACAGAGAAGTTGCATGATCTTGGAACATAAGCATACTAGACGCTTGTTCTGCTGTCACTGCTTCTTTCCTGAGTGTTAGAGCTTTAATTACTTGGGTCAGCACTGCTGCTGTTTCACAGGCTATGGGACCTAAGCAATTACCTCTTGTAGGGGCTCTTTGTTATCCCAAAACCCTATTCTAGTTATCAAGGCCCCTACATTAGGCTCTGGGGCGACCCGCAAGCCCAGTACTAAACACCCCTACGCCGCAAGCCACCAATCTGAATCCCTAAGTCCTACAGCCACTCAGCCCTAAACCCTGAAACCCTGAAACCCAAAACCCAGAAACCCCCAAACCCTAACCCCACTCAAAAACCGTGCTTGCCGGGGGGGAGGGCGGCTACAGGTACAAGAAGCAGAAGGCCCAGCCGGAGAAGGAGAAGCCCAAGCCAGAGGCGGAAACTTGGCTTTAAAGATCCCTAGAACCCTAGAACCCTTAAGGTTTAGGGTTAGAACTAGGATTTCCTAAAACCTGAAGGATTAGGGTTCAGGATTTACTTTAGACCTTAAACCTAGTGGTTTCGGGTTTAGGATTTCTTGAATCCTCAACCGAAACCCCTTAAGTTTTAGTGTTTGGGATGTCCTTAGCCCTAGACCCTAACCCTGGAATAAAACCCTTTACTGAGTTCTGAGTTCTTGCTAGGAACTTGGTTTTAAGTTGAGGCTTCTTTATCTACTATAGATCCCGAAGATGGTAACTCCAAAAAGCAAGCTCCTAAGCCCATAAGGAACCCTTCAAGGACAACGAAGCCCAAGTTATGGTAACCTAAACTAAGTTCCTGAACAAGAAGTTTAGTAACCCTGAGGCTTTAAACAGCTTCAAAACCCTTAACCCTGAACTCTAAATCCTAAACCGTAGGATGCATGTCCTTCTGGATGACCTTATATCAAGCTTAGAAAACCCATAAAAAACTCAATATGTTCCGTAGGGTTCCTGATTGCAGTTACACGATAAAGGACTCAACCCTTACGGTTAAACCCCTAAACCCTAAGCTTAAGCCACCAAACCCCTAAACTTCTAGGGCTTTAGGGGTTTAGGGTTTAGGGGTTAACCCAGTTTAGAAACCCCAAAGCTGAGGAGGAGAAGACTCAGCCAGTTGGGCTTCCCCCTGTGGCGAGCCTCACAGAGGCCGACGTGGCCTACGGCTTGGAGGCGGGTTGTCGGGTCCTTTTTCGGGTCGAAGTCGTAGGGTATTGGCTCTACGATCTAGGGTTGAGGGCGCCTGATCTAGGGTCTTTATTTTAGAAACAGAAGGGTGCAAATTCAGGGTCCTTACAGACGGATGCTATTGATTCGGTTCTAGACTAAGGGCCCTTGGTGTTTTCTGAAAATCCCAGGTCTTGCCGAAGTTGATGAACTTGCAGACCGTCCAACTGATGAAAGGTGATCTCCACCTTTCCACGAAAGCCTTAGAGGGCTACTTGGCGTTCTTCTGGATGGCTCTTAGGACTTTAACTTTTTGGGTTTCTATATGAACTATAATAGGGAGGCTAAAAGTTTAACTTTTAGGAGGGGTTCAGAAGTCAGCCAAGGCTACATGGGCTTTCACCACCTCTTGCTCTCCATCCTTCGCCAGTACCCTTCACTGCAGGCTCGTCAGTACCAAGCCCTAAGCCCTGAACCCCACAACCCTAAAGCGGAGAAAGAACCCTAAATCCTAAAACCCTCAATCAATTCTAAACTCTAAATCCTAAAACCCTCAATTCTAAACCCTAAACCCTAAACCCTGAACCTTAACTCGTGGTGGTTGAATCCCTTTACAATGTACCTGTCGCCCACACACTCCCTCAACCGGTACGGTAGTCTGGAGGCTTCGGTTAAAAGACACGAGGGTTCAAAAAAAAAAAAAAATAACCTTAACTCGTCAGGCTCAGGTGGAGTCGAAGATCGGGACTTTCGTACGGTCTGAGGCGGGCCGAACGAAGCAAAGCTGCCCGAACCTAGGGGAGTTCCTTTGCCTGCTGGCTGTTTCCAAGAAGTACCTTCGTGGCTGCATGAGTATACTGTAAGTTTTTCGGTGTAATATTATCCCCTACAGACCTGAAACCTTAGACTCTTTTGGGCTTGTGAACTCAGCAAATAAGGTACACCTGGGACGACGTTTCTGCTGCTGTGCTCAAAGAGACGTTGGATCGGAACGCAAGCTGGGCTTTGGACAAGTACCCGTCTCTGGCTGGCTTCTGGGTCCTTGAAAATGCTTAGGGGTTTAGGGTTTGGAAATTGGAATAGGGTTCCTTTTATTTAAAGGGCCTATAAGGGTTAGTATATGTGGCCTAGTATAGGGGCCATAAGACTTAGAAGAGGGTTTTGGGTATAGTGTATAGTAGAAATATAATGAGGAACCCCCAGAGAACGATATTGGTAATTCTTAGTCTTCAGGCTTCTATATTATATCAATCCTTCAAAAGCCCTCCCATGTCCCGGACATCAGCGCTTGTGAGCTTTGGCAAAGCCCGAACAAACATCCTTTCAAGCCCTCATAACACCCCCCAAAGGCCCTCATAAAGCCCGCTGAAAGACAAACCGGTTTAGCGGTTTAGGGTTTCGGGGTTTAGGGCCAGAAGCTGAGTTCCGCAACCCAGGCTTTGGTACAAGCCCGGAGAACAGACTGGAGCGTACCTTCAAGGCCAGCATGGTTTCGATCCGACTTCTTTGCTTCAACGTCTGGTTCCTGGGCTCGTGTTTCGGAAACCTACATATTGTTATTAAGCTACCAAGATATATGGGGATGCATAGTAGATAATGGTTGACTGGCTTTCTGATGAAAGGATCTTAATGTGGTGCGTTGTACAGGGTTGCATGAGGTCTTATCAGTTGAGGTTTGTTGAGGCTTGTATTCTGAGAGTTGTCTAGAGCTTTACAGACATTGGTTCAAGCTTCGTTGTAATGGTGCCCAGTAACGAGAAAATAGCATTCTGCCCATGCCCTAAATTCTAAACCCTAAACCCCTAAACCATTAAACCCCTAAACCCTAAACCCCTAAACCCTAAACAGGGAGCCCTAAACCTAAACAGGGCTCGAAGCTGAAGCGCCCAAGATCCCCCCCAAAACCCCCCCAAGGAACCCTAAATCCCAGCAGTACATAAAAGAGAAGACCCACCTTACGCCCTACCCATAGGCCCCAAAGTAGTTTCTTTTTTGTGGGCTCACATATAATAAGGTAATCCCAAAAAGGAACTACTATGGGTCCTATGGGTAAAGCCCTGCGAAGCCCCGAAAAAGCCCAGGTTCCTGCGCAACGTGGTGGTATAGCCCCTATATAATCCCCATATAAACAAAAAAGGTTAAGTTTCAATTTCCCATGATACCCGACAAGTAGGAAGCCCTAAACCCACCGAAGCCCCCAAAAAAACCCAGGTTCCTGCGCAACGTGGTCTTCAAACGCTACGGGGCGCAGGCAACGTCGGCGGAGATTCTTGCGGCAGAGCCTTGGTTGCCCAGCGCTAGGGGGTTTACTTAAGGGTACTTAGAAATAATTTCTAATTTTTGGTTATTATAAATCCCTAGGAAACAGCTAAAATTATAATTTTTGCTAGGGTTCTAAGTTCAGTATAGTTTCGACGTTTAAGTTACCCTAAACCCTACACCCTAAACCGGCTTAGGGATGTTTAGGGGGGTGTAGGGCTTGGGGATGTTTAGGGGTTTAGGGTGTAATTAGGGTGTAGGGTTTGGAATGTTCGGAGGTTTCGGGTGCACGCAGGGTTAAGGGTTTCGGTTTGCGGCAGCCATAAGAGGGGGCTCATTTCTTATGGGACCGAAATGAAACTCTGCCCCCCGGGGCCCTGACAGTAAAGCTTAGTGGCTAAAACAGAACAGTGTAGGAAAGAAGGGTGGCTTTACTTGTCAGGGATTACTGGCATACCCTAAGCCGACAACCCTAAGCATTAAGTCGTACACCTTAATCACCTGGTACCCTAAGCCTTAAGCCGCAAACCTTAAACGGTAATCCCAATCGCCTGGTACCTAGGAGCAGCGGGGCGGCCCGGGTGTGAGCTGCACCGACATGCGCTGGGCAGAGTACGAGGAGCAGCAGCTCGGCACCTATGGGATCTCAAGGGGTTCCTGTAAGGGATCCTTTAAGGGATCTTCAGGGGTTCCTTTAACGGGTCAGTTTCAGATTTTCCCAAGAACCTTGAAACTTTCAGCCCCTAAACCCTAGATCCTAAACCCTATTAAACTCCAGACCGCAAACCCCCAATCACTAAACCCTTTTCCCAAGAACCCAGGAAGGGCATTCCGCGGCCAGAGGAGATCAACATGCTACAGGAGCAGATGAGGAGGACGCTGCACGGCAACGGCCTGAACAGCTGGTCCGAATATTTCGTGAACCTGAACCTCCAGCCGCTGAAAGCGGATGAGCTTTCACAGCTGCTGGTCATGAGCCTCCACGATTCTTTGTCATAGTTGGGTAACACTTTAGATTTTTATGGGTACTTAAACCCAATAAGGAACAAGAGACTAAATTGCTAATCCCAACCATGAACTAGGATTCGGTCCGGAAGGGCTACATCCCTCTCTGGAAGATGCGGGCGCTTCAGCAGAGGAATCAGCAGGAGAAGGCCCCCAAGACTAACGACTACCTCGGCGCTGACATGGACAAGTACGACAACATGCACACCACGAAAGGAGGCGGCGACAGATGGTGATGGATAGCAACAGCCCTCGCAGGAGGCAGGAAGATGGTAAACTGGCGAGATCTGAGGGCAATGTTTCATGTGCAGTGTACAGATTCCGGGACAACCTCATACTTAGCCGTGCTATCCGAACTGCACTTTTTCCGCAGGGTACATCCGATTTAGCTTTGAACCCAACAATATCGGGAAGATGATATGGATCCGATCCCAACAATAATAATCTGAGAAAATTTGAGGCAGATTCAAGAACAGACGAATATGCAAAATCTAGATTACATACTACAAATGGAGAGATTCAACAAATGAATTGTCGGAAGATAAGACTGATACATTATATCATTGTATATAATCATCTTTTCCCTTTTACTGATTTTCAGATACATGAAAATCCGTAGATGTAGT
>CAJNDT010003435.1:613546-730372 GCA_905221615.1 Symbiodinium sp. CCMP2592
CTGGTGCTGACGGGTTGAGCGATGGGTTCTGGGAGCATGCAGCATGAACGGTTCATCCAAGTTGTTCCGGAAGAGCCCTCTTCTAGGTGCAGTTGGGGTCTGTCCTAGCGGCCTAGCGGTGACATCAGCAAGAAACACCAAACTCGTACACATCTTAGCCTTAGCCAAGCCCTGTTTTCTGCCACGTCTTGACCTCTGTAGGGTTGAAGTAATTGCCAACATGATTCCATGGGGTTCTTTCAGTGTACTTACCACGAAAGCCTGTTATGCATACTAAGGCCCCTATAAGAGCCTGTATTGCAGCCCGTCGCACAGACTCCCAAACCCCTTAGACTAAGAAATGTACCTTGAATTATGCTAGGGATCCCGCTGCAAGAAAGGTAGTCCTTAATTTAGGGGTTGGAGTCTCTGGGCTAACACCCAATCCCTGAGCAGCCCAGTCGAATGCGCGTGCCGGCAACAAAGAGGGATGACTGGGGCCAAAGCCCTCTGTTGCTCGGCTGTGTGGCATCAGTGTTCAGATTTCCGATAATTTTGACCATGATGGGACATGGTGACTATAACCCGAATCGGGGCGTTGTAGTCTTACTCACTATGCCGATGTCTCCTGATCCCAAACGGACAGACTGGGGTCGGGGCTTCTTTACCAGTCGTGCGATGTGCTGGGCTCTTTTCAGACGTCTTACAGTGGTTCGGAGGCCCCTGTCGCTTCAGGTAAGATCGTTCATGCGGCGCTCTCAAACTCCCAGCCTTCAACCCTCAGAGCTGTTAGCTCCAGAATCCTACAAGACACCGAATGGGGGTTTCCGAACATAGGCCATAGGGGACCCTAATATAGTACCGACCCGTACATGTTTGTCACACAGGACCCTAAACCCTCAACACTAGGACCCTAAACCGTGGGACCTTTGTAAATCCTTCTTGACATGGTTCTCAAAAAGTTTGCAACTTATAAACTAGGATGCCCAGTAGTACCCTTATTCCTTCTTGTAGTCCTAGGTTCCTTATAAAGTTACCCAATACCAAAAAGGGGGCCCTCTTTATTCCTAGGTTACTGGGCATCCTAGTTAAAGTGTCTATTTGACTGTTTGGCTTCTTGCTTGGCATCTTCTGTACAAGCTTTGTCATGGCGTTCCTTCTTTTGTCAATAGCTGGTAATTCGCCTTGTCTCAGCTTGTCTTCGTGTTGTCCAAGTTTGTCTTAACTTGTCGTCTTAATTGAGGCTTGACCTCCCCCAGTTCGAGGACTTTAAAGGGTTTAGGGTATAGGGTTTAGGGTTTAGTGTTTGGAAGGGAGGTGCAACAGGAAGGATTCGCTTTGTTCCCGAAACAACGGCCTAGAGGGAGCCTAACCTCAAAACTTCGGCCGCTAACAGTCGTAACAATGATAACGCATGACAGAAGCAAGAGTTGCAATCACTATAGCAATAGTAGTGATCGTGATAAGGGCTCTAACGGCATTATTATCTATCAGCAAGCGCAAAAAGCAAATGCACCAACCGGGGCACTGTGCTAATCCATGAAGTTCTGCTCGGCATGATCTTGCCGCTCAGGTTCTTCGCAGCTAGACAAGGACACACGGCGCGACTGGGATGAGCCTTTAGGGTAGAGTGTGGAATGGGCTGCAATCTCGGAATACGGCTTCGAGATATTTGGAGATTTTGTCGGTGTTATGAGCGGAGACTTCCTTGACCCTAAATGTTTGCGCATGCTGAAGGTGTGGACCTGCGTACTTTGAATCATGAAGCGTAGCTGAGGCTTTGTGCGTACTTCGTTGAGAAGTTGGGCATGAATGTCCATCAAGTGGACAGGTGGGGGGAAACCCCCATGTTTTATGCGATGGAAGCCAAGAAGACCGAGACGGTCACTTGGTGGCTCTTAATGCGCCGATTGGTCCACTTCTTGATGAGCCGTTTTGGCTTGAACCCCGAACCCGAAACCTCAAACTCCCACATACCCTAAGCCCTAAACATCTCAATACAGTCTCAAGCCCCGAAACCCCAAACTGCCAACATCCAGGTCATATACCTGCTGAAGAAGGGTGCGTCGCTCGGGGTGAACAACCACAACTTCGAGTCGCCAGAGAGCCTTGCACCGGTGGAGGTGGCTCGCGAGCTGCAGGCAAGAAAAGGGGTCGGAAGTTCAGGGGCTGGGGGTTTATGGTTTAGGAGTCGGAAGAGTTAGTAAGGGTAGTCCTTATAGTATGTACCTCGAAACCCCATTCTGCTCATTAGGGCTCGAACTTAAGCCACACCCCAAACCCAAACCCGAAACCTCAAGCCCTAAACCCCAAACCCCAAACTCCATTCCAGTCACTCAGGCCCCTCTTTCAGGTCCGGATGAAATAAAAATACTAGTAATAGAAATAATAGTACTGGTCATAATAACAAAAGTAGTACGAACAGTAACTATAGCAGTAACAGTAAGAATTAGAATAGTGGTAAGAACAAACAGAACAATAATAATCAGAAGAAAACAAGATTGCTAGTACTAACAACCGTAGTAATCGTAATAAGAATAATTCTAGTAGTAGTAGTAGTAGTAGTAGTAGTAGTAGTAGTAGTAGTAGTAGTAGTAGTAGTAGTAGTAGTAGCAGCAGCAGCAGCAGCAGCAGCAGTACTACTGCTGCTGCTGCTGCTACCACTACTACTACTAGGAAGAAGAATAACATTAGTAATAACAGTTATAATAACAATAAGAATACCAATAATAGTCCACTTGAAGCGAGGTCCGGATGAAGGAGTGGGCCGAGCCCTCAAAGGCTCCGGAGCGGTCGGGAGACACAAAGAAGAGAAACTGGGCTCTTGTTGGAGGCTTGATTGGAGGGTTTAGGGCTTAGGGTTTCCTTTGAGGCTCCCTTGAAGGGTTGCTGTAAGGGTTACTCTCGGGTTTGGGGTCTGCGGTTAAGGAACTTATTTTAAGTTGCCATGCTAGGGATCTAGAATGAACAACGTCGTCTTCTTATTCTGGCAATTGAAATTAATTCCCTAACCCTAACAAGAACCCAGGAAAGAGGCCGGATGAGGAGGAGGTTGAGGAGCAAGGATCAGCCGCAGAGGGACCCCGTGCGCTGCAGGAATGGGCGGCAAAGCCCGCGAAGTTGCCGCGGAACTGGAAGACCCAGTTGGCTCGGGAGAAGCTCAAAGGAGAGCCAAAAGTCATCGCTGACACGTTTACACACAAGGCTGGGTTCTTGTTAGGGATTTCAGTTCAGGGTTTAGGACCCTGCTACGGAAAACCGTATTTGCTATCGATCCGTGTATAATGGACACTTGAAGTAACCCTCTTAGCAATAACCCTCTTAGCAAGAGCCCAGAAGGTGACACTGGTGACCAGCGACGCCCTGGAGGAGGTCCGCCTGCTGGAAAAGACGCTCGTGGCGGACCAGGCTGTCCTGTTCAAGAAGAAGCTGTTCGTCCGGGCGTGCAGGGCGGCCGACTTCTGCTTAGCACTGGGAGCCTATGAGAAGGATGGCCAGTTTTTTGCTGAATACTCTCACATTGTCGCGAATCGCGGCAAAGTTGGCTCTCTCGTGCTGGCGGCTTGGCTAATCCCTAACCCTAAACCCTGGACCGTACACGCGCCAAACCTTGAGGTGGCTCGGGACAAAATGACCGGGCGCATCGTAGGCTTCGTCCATGCGGAAAAGGGCAAAAAAGAGCTGCTGATTGGCCATCTCAAGGCGACGTGTTTCAGACTTTGGGCTTCGGGCCCGGGTATCAGGGCTTGGGGTTTCGGGTTTCAGGTTTCGGGGTTTGGCTTTCGGATTAGAATAATGATCCTACGAAGGGTTCCATAAGAGAGTTTAAAGTTAGGGTCTGGGGCTTATAGGGTTTTGGGCTCCGGATTTAGGGTTTATGGCCTTAGGGGTTCAGGGTTTGACGCTTATGGCTCGGGCTCCCGGGCTCAGGGCTTCGGGTTTGCGGCTTAGGGCTCAAGGGCGAGGGTTTAAGAACGACCACGTGAGCGCTGTTCGGAAGCAATCAGCCACTCGCATTGTTCCTGACGGTTCCTTACTCGAAGTATAGTTTAGCGAGTGCCCAAGTTCAGGGTTCTTGAGGGTTCCTGTTTAGTTGCAAGTACAACATAGTTTACAGCCAAAGCATGATTTATGAGGCCCCCTATACAGGAACCCTAAGGGGAGTAACTATGACTCTCTTAAGGGAGCCCATTTAGCTGCCGCCGGCGCCCGGCGAGGTGCACAATGACCATCAGGGCAAAGGCGTAGGAACGCTGTTGATCCGCGCTGCCGAGGCTCAGGCCGGGGCAGATTACTATTTTTAATTTCGATGATGACTGTGATTATTATTATCATTATTCGTATCGCTAATATTAGTGTTATAATTAGCGTAGTTGTGGTTGTAGTTGTAGTCGTAGCAAGTAGTAAGTAGTAGTAAGCATCGGTGCCAGTGTCAGTATCAGTATCAATAGTAGCAGCCGCATTCCTGGTTGTCGCTGTCATCATCTTGAGCATTGTGATGTGGGTTTGTAATCATCATCATCCTCCTGGTGTTCAAGCATCCGATAAGCCTTTGCGAAGCAATCTTCTTCGTTGCTCTTGCAATTGCCACGAGGGCCAACAAGAAGTTTGCAAAACACACATGAAGCCCGGAGCAGAGCCCAGACATGAGCAGCAGTGTACATTTCGCAGGCACCTGGACCCTCTTCCAAAGCCCTCTGCTCAAAGAAAGGATCACATGGGGCGTAGTAACAGGCTTATAATGCCTGGGGGACTCAACTTTGCTTCCGAGGGCCAGGGAGACTCCACGTCGGACATGTTATTATGATCTTGAAGCCCTGCCTGCCCGTGGAGGCGTTGACCGCAGGATGGACTTTCGACTCCGTGGCAGTACGTGTCCTATACGTGAACTCGCCAGCGCAGCAGAAATTTTTCCGATGCTTGGGCCGCCACGACTTTAGGGTTTAGCTTTAGGGTTTCGGGCTTAGCGCTTAGCTTTTAAGGCTCAGTTCTTAGGGTTTATTAGGGTTTAGTTATTAGGTTTTACGGTTTAGGGCTTACTTTTAAAGGTTTAGGGCTGATCAGGAGAACAAGGGAAAACTGCGTTCGGATCCTGTCGTCGCTCTCTGGTTCTCTCTGTCTATCTCTCTATCTCTCCATCTCTCCATCTCTCTCCATCTCTCCGTCTCTCCATCTCTCTCTATTTCTCCATCTCTCTATGTCTCCATCTCTCCATCTCTTTTTTTATGTCTCTCTCTCTCTCTCTCTCTCGCTCTCTCTCTCTCTCTATCTCTCTGTCTCTCTATCTCTCTATCTCTCTACTTCTCTACCTCTCTCTCTCTGTCTGTTTGTCTCTCTCTCTCTCTCTCTCAAGTTATACCGGTTGTGCTTTCTGCGCTCTTCTGCAGCTTGTTGCTGGGCTTGTCCTGGCCGTGCTTTCCTTGGCAGCTTGTGGAGCCGAGGAATGGGTTTCGACATCCACGACGAGCCGGCACCCGAGACGACAATGAGCATGCTCTCGATGTACCTTCGCCAGCACCATTGCAGTTCCGACCCTAATGTAGCAACCTGATTAAGGAACCCTGGGCCTCTAGCCCCAAGGTCGCAGGATTCATAGAGGGAGTCTTTTTCAGGGCACGAGGTTTCTTAATCAGGTTCCTACATTAGCTAATGTAAAGGGGCCTTAATAATTAGAATAAGGCGTCTTTAAAGGGGTCTAGAAGGATTGCTATACAATAAAAGCCAGAAAGTTGGAATATGATTATCCTAAACCCTTTATGGGAAATTATAGGGTATCCTACCCTGAAACCATATTCCAACTTTCTGGAGTTCCCTTTAAAGGGGTCCAGAAGGATTACTATAAAGGGCTTGTAGCCTAACCCTAAACCCTGACGGGCTCTGCGGTCGCTCCGAAGGCCGCCACGATCCCATATGCAAGCTCTCTGAGTCACAAGCATGGGGGTTTGGGGTATATCAGAATCTTAATACATAGGGGGTTTGGAGTATATTAGAATCTTAGTACATAATTGTTTTGGGGTATATTTTAATCTTAGTACATAGGGGTTTGGGGTTCATTACGGTATGCAGGTGCGTGAAGATGGTCCGCCGTGCTCAGCATGCCCCTGAAGCGCCAAAGGAGAAGATCAAGATCGAGCCATATGCTCCTCGGTTTTAGCAGATATTGGATGTGGTGAGCAGGTTCCCTCTTCAGCTCGTTCAGGATTTAGGGTTTAGGGCCCTGGAAACTCCATGACCTTGCAGCACGAGGTGCAAACGGCTTTGGCGCCGTGGCACTACAAGGGGCTGCGCGTGAGAAAAACGATCCGGTGCTGCCGCATGGTGGAGCCTCCTAAACGGGATGATGACTCCGCGACGGATCCGGAGATGCCTGAGTTGATCCCGGTCACGCCGAATTGGTTGTACTCACCGCGGGCTCCCAAGCTGTTTCTTTGCTGGCAGTGCTCTTGCTGTACTAAGATACTGTGCTCCAAGGTCTCCTGAAGAATTTGTCCAGGTTCAGGGCATCGACTTTTGAATCTTGTGCCGGCTTGGATGTTTCAAGTTCAAGCTTCACTGACCTTGCCGAAAAGATGGGACAGCGCCGCAAGTTCGGACTATTGCTAATTGCGCTGGATCAGGTCAGGCAGTTTCAACATTCTTTCAGCCTTCGTCACAAGTGTCTCACCTCTTGGTGAGCAAGAGCAGAACACGACTTCGTACCATCTGGTACCAAACCCTATGAACCCTAACCCCCCCGCACAATAAGCACCAGCAGTACGGAGGGGTTATTGAAGCTGCCCACAGCTCCGGCGCGTGCTTTCGAAGCCTTGGCCTGTTACTATTCCCTAAGGCTCCATGTACCCATGTAGTATATACTTAGGCCTTACAGTACCCATATCGGGACCCCCTTTTAAGGCTTAAGTATTTACTATAAAGGCACATGGAGCCTTTGGGATTACTATCTATTACTAGCACTAGTACTATTGCTGTCTCTATTGCTGCTAGTCTTAGCATGAGTATTACTTTTACTGCTTGTTAATTATTAAGTACCATTACGATTACTATTACTGTTACTCTTTGTCTTCTTATTGTCCTTCTTATTACTATTGCTATTCTGAGTATTCCTAGTAATGTGACTATTAGTGCAAGTGTTTGTTGCTGTTTGGAGGATCCTACTTAAAGGTTCATGGGACTTAGTAACTATGGTTATAAATAAATTAACTATAATACTTGTAATTGGATATAACCCCAGTTAGGGTACTTATAACTGTACTTACTAAGTCCCATGAACCCCCAAGTAGACCCTAAACCCTAAACCCTATAGATCCCTTTTAAGGAACCCTATAGATCCCTTTAAGGAGCCCTTTCAGAGATACCCCTCTGTGCTCGACGAATCGTCGAGAGCCGGAAATGCAGTCCTGCTACCTCTGTCTGCATTTTCCGTGTCCATAGCCGCTGAAGGCAGCTCAAGCAAGCCAGAACCGTTTGGTCGCATGCTTAAGTGCATTGCAATACACAGCCGGAGAAGCAGCAGCTTCCGTTTCTGTTGTTCAGATTGGTGCGAAGAGTGTACTTCTCCCTCCGAACTTTTTTCTAATCACTGACTCCCTGAAACGTCGTCATGGCGACCCGGAAGACGAAGAAGGCACCTGCTGCCTGGCTCGTGGCGGCAAGGAAGGCTGGCACAAATCTCCAGGATCCGATTCCCTGCTGGGATTTACCTCGTCTTTCAGGGTTTAGGGTTCAGGGGTTTAGGAGTGTGGAGGTTTAAAAACAACTATCCTGCTCTAAATCCTAGGGCCTCTATGTTAGAGGTTTGTGTGCGAAAACCGGGCAGACTTGCAAAGTAGCCGGGGCTACAGTCACGAGTTTAGATCCTTGAAGCCTACGATTTAGGAGGCTTGAGGGTTTAGGGGACTGTCAGGACGTCCGGCTGCTCCTCAAGATCCGTGATGGAATACAGGAGCTGGGAAGTGCGGCGCTAGGGATTCGCAACGTCTTTTGCGACGCTGAGCAATTGAACCGTTTTAACTTGCAGTGCAAGTCTTGAATCCGTACTTGAGTTCGGGTCTCATGCAGACACCTTCTGTTTAGGCTCATCAACGACATGAACAACAACAAACCACTTCAGGTCTTTGGTCTAAGCCACAGACGCACAACTCTTGAAACAGGAACAGTTCTTAGGCACTCTCGGGAATAATTAGCCTCCCTGGCGCTAGCCGTGCAAATACTGGCAACGATGAATTATGTTTACTCTGATGAGTTGCAGCCTACGGCCGAAATCACCGGCCGTGCTTAAGCTGCAATACATACGAACAGCGGTTCCTGAGCCTTTATCACATCACATCAGTAAATGTTAAGACAACACTACAGGTCCTAGCCTCCACACAAAAGAGAACAGAACCACCGTGACAGTGCGAAAACCATCAGCACAAAATTTTAGAAATGCGAGTATATAGTTTTACCAACGTGGACCTGAAAACATATGCTTTCTAACTCTATTGCCAGGCCCGTCAGGGCTATTCAGAATATGCGCCGCAACCACACCACCATGCACGCTATCATCGACGTCGCACCACAACCGCCACCACGCAGCCCCCACCCTCCCTCCACCCGCCCCACCAGCACGAGTACCAACATTAACACCAGTGCGAACACCAACATCAAAGCCAACACGAACACGACACCACCAGCCGGCGGCGGCAACATCAACACCAACACCGACATCGGATATCAACATCAAGTCAGCATCATCCTCACGGTCGTCCCCACTGTAATAACCAACACCATCGCCATCATCATCATCATCATCATCATCAGCATCATCATCGAGGTCATCATCATCACCAATACCATTAGCATCAGCATCTCCATCATCATCTATTTAATCTACATCATCATCATCATCACCACCAAGAGCAGCATCATCACCACCACCATCTTCATCACCAGCAACACACACAACAACACCCTTCTTCTTTTACTATCATCACGGTCACCACCGCCGTCGTGATGTTCAACATCATGCTCATTGATATTCCCATCGTGATGATGATGATGATGATCATCATCATCCTCATCATCAGTGACATCTTCTTCTTCATCATCTTCATCATCACGTTCTGATTCGACATCCTGTTTCTCATCATCATTTCCAGCTTGGTCTTGTTTGTCACTATGTGCACTGCTTACATCACCCTGCAAAGGGCGATCGTTTTCTTTACCACTTTTTATATAGACTCGCATCACTTCATTTTCCTTCTTTTCGGTCGTCTGCAGAGTGGATCGCGGTGCCGCGAGGAGGAAGCCTGGGTCGCCGCCGCGCAGGTCGACCCAAAGTGGAAGTCGCGCCTTGGTCTTGTAGCAAGGCCTAGGATGCATTCGGTTATGACGTGCCATCGGTGCCCCTTCTGGAAACGCTCCTTCATTATGTTCTAGCTGTTACTTGCACACTCTTCGTGCTGTAAGGCGCGGGCAGACGGCGCTGTACTTTGCCGCTGCACGGCAGGCGGGCTTTGATGTGATGGCGGCGGCGGGATGGTTTTGGAAGGTTGAGCAAGAAGTTCAGCAGAATCATCGGCTAGTAGTCGCGATTGCCGGGATCATCACGGATGTTTCAGGCCTTGGCAACGTGAACTGGACCACCTGGGCCCCAACCTTTTTGACCAGTGGTTACTGTCGGATTTGGATGCAGGTACCATCGCCACAATGAGCTGGATGTGTTAGCAGGGTTTTGACGGTGCCGTAGAGGCATTCGGGACAACACTAGCGCCAAAGGGTGGGGCTGGGAAGTGTGATGATGGGGTGTCAAGGCTATGACAAGCTGGGGACATAGCAAAAACACACCACCTACCGATGCTGCCAAAGAGGTCTTGTCTTGCAGCCCAAAGCAAGCTTCTTGAAGGGTCCCTGCACAGGATCCAATCGACGCTGAGAAAATTTGTCGATTCCTGATGAGGCCTGGTGCTGACGGGTTGAACGATGGGGTCCGGGAGCATGCTGCATCAACGGTTCATCCGAGTTGTTCCGGAAGAGCCCTCTTCTAGGTGCAGTTGGGGTCTGTCCTAGCGGTTACATCAGCCCGAACTCGTACACATCTTAGTCTTGGCCTTAGCCGAGCCCTGTTTTCTGCCACGTCTTGACCTCTGTAGGGCTGAAGTAATTGCCAACATGATTCCTTGGTGTTCTTTCAGTATACCCATACTACAATGTACGTACCACGAAAGCCTGGTATGCATAGTAAGGCCCCTATAAGAGCCTGTATTGGAGCCCGTCGCACAGACTCCCAAACCCCTTAGATTAAGAAATATACCTTGAATTATGCTAGGGATCTCCCTGCAATAAAGGTAGTCCTTAATTTAGGGGTTGGAGTCTCTGGGCTAACACCCAATATCTGAGCAGCCCAGTCGAATGCGCGTGCCGGCAACAAAGAGGGATGACTGGGGCCAAAGCCCTTTGTTGCTCGGCTGTGTGGCAGTTGGGTTCAGGTTTCCTATGGTTGAAGCCATCATGGGACTTAGTCACTGTAACCCCAAGTAAGGTGTTCATGTTCATACTTTCTATGCCGATGTCTCGTGGTCCCAAAAGGACAGACTGGGTCGGGGGCTTCTACGAGTCGTGTGCTACACTGATCTTCCCTGAGGTTGTTGTCGTATTGTACAGTGGTTCGAGGCCCTTGATTTTAGTGGTCGCTTTCGGCTAGGATCGTCAATGCCCTGCGGTCCTCTCACACCTCGGCCCTTAAACCCTTTGGGCTTTCAGCTCCAAAATCCTACAAAGCACCAAATTATTGAAGCTTATCTAGCCACCTTTTTATCAAATCAAGCTTTGTCCTCAGTTATCTTGATTTCTCTTTCTTTGTCTCCATGTGTCTTCCTTCTTCATTTTTGGCGTTCGTGGTCCTCTCTGCCTTTATGACTTGTCCTTACTAGCTCTTTTATCCCATTGTTGCTCGCATGCGACTTCGTGATCTTGCCTCAGAGCCCCAATCGGCCTTACCCTACTCCCAGTCCTCACCGGCCTCAGCCCCGCCGCACAGTCCGAAGCCCCACAACATAAAACCCAATCCGAGGGTAACTAGGGGCCCCAGAACTACGGGCCTTGAAAACGTAGCAGGGCTTTAAGCCACGCATGTCTGGCAAACAGGGCCAATAAGATCCTTATCACATCTTACTGATGCATCTTGTTGAATCTGATGAATCCTTGTTTGAAGTCTTGGAAAAGCTATTGTGAGCCTCATGAATCCTTATGGAAGGCCTTTCAAAACTCAAACAATCGCCGCGCTTCCGCAGGGCTCCACGCTGCACCCCGGATCGAGGGCTTACCTCCCTCGCACCCCCAACAGGACTCCAGGGGGGCAGACTGCGCCCCCTCACCGAAAACTGTGAACGCCTTGCCAATCTTTGGAATTCTTTCGCAGTCTTTTTGGATGTTTAAGGCCTCGTAGAGTTGATTTGAACGCTCTCCATGCTTGCAAAGCCACATTAATGTTGTTTGAAAGTCGTTTCATGTTTAAGTGTTTGTTTTCTGTTTGAGTGTCTTTTGTCTGGCATCTTTTGTGCAAGCGTTTCTTCACTTTCCTTGTTTTGTCATTTGTTGTCTCTATTATCATTTGGAATCATTTGTTTGCTTAAGTTTTCAAGCCCCGAGGCTCGAGGTATAAAGGCCCGAGGTTTGAGAGCCTTGCAAAGCCCCAGTGACAGGGAATGTGCATCAGGACCAAAACATCCCGCTAGAGACTTCCTCACCCAAAACTGCCAGCCTCTGCACCAGACGGCTGCCATGGCAGCAGGCAACAGAAGCGACAGTTGCACTGCCATTGCAATAGTCGTGATCATCATCATAGGGACCGTAAAAGCACTACCAGCAAGAGCAAGACTAACAATAACACCAGCGAGGGCAATGGTCTAGTCCGTAAAGTTCGGTTCGACGTGAACTTGCCGATCAGGTTCTACGCAGCTAGACAAGGACACAAAGAGCGACTGGGATGCGTCTTTGGGGTAGAGTATGGAATGGGCTTCGCACGGCTTCAAGGCATTTTTGGAGATATTGTCGGGATTCTGAGCCGGAACTTGCCTTCATCCTGAAAGTTTGCGCGCGCAGAAGGTTTGGATCCGTGTACTTCAAGTCATGAAGTGTAGCTGAGGCTGTGTGCATACTTCGTCGAGAAGTTGGGCATGAGCGTCCATCAAGCAGACAAGTGGGGCGAGACCCCCATGTTTTACGCGATGGAAGCGAAAAAGACCGAGACGGTCACTGGGTGGCATTTTCTGAAACCCTTTGATGCCCCTTGTGGTTCTATAGACTTACTTATTGGTATGTCAGTTTGCCTTGAACCGAAAATCCTAAGTTCCCCAAATCCAGGTCATATACCTCCTCAAGCAGGGCGCGTCGCTCGGCGTCAACAACAAGGGCTTCCAGTCGCCAGAAAGCCTCGCACCGGTTGAGGTGGCTCGCGAGCTGCAGGCGAGAAAAGGGGTCGGAAGAGGTAGTAAGGGGCCTATAGGGTTTAGGGTTTAGGGAGGTTATAGTCCCCGCTGGTACTACAATGCCCCCTTCATAGTCCCTCTTTTG
Source organism: Symbiodinium sp. CCMP2592 (assembly GCA_905221615.1). Taxonomy (NCBI): domain Eukaryota; class Dinophyceae; order Suessiales; family Symbiodiniaceae; genus Symbiodinium; species Symbiodinium sp. CCMP2592. The sequence goes on from CAJNDT010003435.1 coordinate 626,078, forward strand.
TTGCTGATAATGCCCGCTCGTAGTCCTTGTACAAAAGCCACATTGTATTTCTCAAGGCTTTAGTGCACCCCAAACCCAAAACCCAACCCCAAGCCCCACACTCCAACCCAAGCCCTGCACCCCAAACCCTGACCCTTAAACCCAGCCCTAAACCCCAAACCCTGCACCCCCAAAGCCCTTTTCTGCTTGTTAAGGCCCTTGTTCAGGCCCGGATGAAGGAGTGGGCCGAGCCATTGAAGGCCTCGTCTCGGCAGCCGCAGCCGGCAGACTCAAAGAAGCGACGCTGGGCTCTTGTTAAAGGGCTTCCTTTCAAGGTTCTTTTATAGGGCCTATTGGCAGGGTTCCGGGTTAAGGAATTTTGTTTGAGCCGTTGTGATAGGGATCTACAGTATCAGTAAATCATATGGTCTCCTTATCGTGGCATTTTTTATTTCAGTCCCTATCCAGAACCCAGGCAAGAGACCGGATGAGGAGCAGGAGGAGGAGGAGGAGGCTCAGGAGCAAACATCAGCTGCGGAAGGACCTCGAGCACTTCAGGAATGGGCAGCAAGACCTGCGAAGTTGCCGAGGAATTGGAAGACGCAGTTGGCACGGGAGAAGCTGCAAGGCAAGCCGGAAGTCATCGCCGAAAGCTTCACTCACAAGGCTGGGTTCTTGTTGGGGAGTTTAGTTTAAGTTGCCGTCCATACTACTAGGGAAAGCCATATTCGCTATCCTTCCCTGTATTATGGCCACGTAAAGTAAACTCCGCCAGAAGGTCACGCTCGTGACCACCGACGCCCTGGAAGAGGTCCGGGGCCTCGAGAAGACACTCGTGGCCGACCAGGCCGGCCTCTTCAAGAGGAAGCTGTTCGTCCGGTCGTGCAGGGCGGCCGACTTCTGCTTAGCACTGGGCGCGTACGAGAAAGATGGACAATTTTTCGCAGAGTATTCGCACATCGTCGCCAACCGTGGAAAGGAAGGCTCACTCGTGCTGGTGGCTTGGCTGATCCCTCAAGTGTAGGGTTTAGGGCCTAAACCCTAAACCCTGGACCGTACACACGCCAAACCTTGAGGTGGCTCGGGACAAAACGACCGGGCGCACCGTAGGCTTCGTCCATGCCGAAAAGGGCAGAAAAGAGCTGCTGATTGGCCACCTCAAGGCGACGTGTTTCAGACTTTGGGCTTCGGGCCCGGGTATCAGGGCTTGGGGTTTCGGGTTTCAGGTTTCGGGGTTTGGCTTTCGGATTAGAATAATGATCCTACGAAGGGTTCCAGAAGAAAGTTTAAAGTTAGGGTCTGGGGCTTATAGGGTTTTGGGCTCCGGATTTAGGGTTTATGGCTTTAGGGGTTCAGGGTTTGACGCTTATGGCTCGGGGTCCCGGGCTCAGGGCTTCGGGTTTGCGGCTTAGGGCTCAAGGTTTAAGAACGACCACGTGAGCGCTGTTCGGAAGCAATCAGCCACTCGCATTGTTCCTGACGGTTCCTTACTCGAAGTCTAGTTTAGCGAGTGCCCAAGTTCAGGGTTCTTGAGGGTTCCTTTTCAATTGCAAGTACAACATAGTTTACAGCCAAAGCATGATTTATGAGGCCCCCTATACAGGAACCCTAAGGGGAGTAACTATGACTCTCTTAAGGGAGCCCATTTAGCTGCCGCCGGCGCCCGGCGAGGTGCACAATGACCATCAGGGCAAAGGCGTAGGAACGCTGTTGATCCGCGCTGCCGAGGCTCAGGCCGGGGCAGATTACTATTTTTAATTTCGATGATGACTGTGATTATTATTATGATTATTCGTATCGCTAATATTAGTGTTATAATTAGCGTAGTTGTGGTTGTAGTTGTAGTCGTAGCAAGTAGCAAGTAGTAGTAAGCATCGGTGCCAGTGTCAGTATCAGTATCAATAGTAGCAGCCGCATTACCGGTTGTCGCTGTCATCATGTTGAGCATTTTGATTTGGGTGTAGTCGTAGCAAGTAGTAAGTAGTAGTACGCATCGCTGCCAGTGTCAGTATCAGTATCAATAGTAGCAGCCGCATTCCTGGTTGTCGCTGTCATCATCTTGAGCATTGTGATGTGGGTTTGTAATCATCATCCTCCTGGTGTTCAAGCATCCGATGATCCTTTGCGAAGCAATCTTTTTCGTGGCTCTTGCAATTGCCACGAGGGCCAACAAGAAGTTTACAAAACACACATGAAGCCCGGAGCCTTGTGCTCAGACCCAAGAGCCCAGACATGAGCAGCAGTGTACATTTCGCAAGCGTCAGGCACCTGGACCCTCTTCCAAAGCCCTCTGCTCAAAGAAAGGATCACATGGGGCGTAGTAACAGGCTTATAATGCCTGGGGGACTCAACTTTGCTTCCGAGGGCCAGGGAGACTCCACGTCGGACATGTTATGATCTTGAAGCCCTGCCTGCCCGTGGAGGCGTTGACCGCAGGATGGGCTTTCGACTCCGTGGCGGTACGTGTCCTATACGTGAACTCGCCAGCGCAGCATAAATTTTTCCGATGCTTGGGCCGCCACGACTTTAGGGTTTAGCTTTAGGGTTCGGGCTTAGCGATTAGCTTTAAGGCTCAGTTCTTAGGGTTTATTAGGGTTTAGTTATTAGGTTTTACGGTTTAGGGCTTACGTTTAAGGGTCGAGGGCTGATCAGGAGAACAAGGGAAAACTGCGTTCGGATCCTGTCGTCGCTCTCTGGTTCTCTCTGTCTATCTCTCTATCTCTCTATCTCTCCATCTCTCCATCTCTCCATCTCTCCATCTCTCTCCATCTCTCCGTCTTTCCATCTCTCTCTATCTCTCTATCTCTCTATGTCTCCATCTCTCCATCTCTTTGTTTATGTCTCTCTCTCTCTCTCTCTCGCTCTCTCTCTCTCTCTCTCTCTCTCTCTCTATCTCTCTATCTCTCTATCTCTCTACTTCTCTCTCTCTCTCTCTGTCTCTCTCTCTCTCTCTCAAGTTATACTGTACCGGTTGTGCTTTCTGCGCTCTTCTGCAGCTTATTGCTGGGCTTGTCCTGGCCGTGCTTTCCTTGGCAGCTTGCGGGGCCGAGGAATGGGTTTCGACATCTTCGACGAGCCGGCACCCGAGACGACAATGAGCATGCTCTCGATGTACCTTCGCCAGCACCATTACAGTTCTGACCCTAATGTAGGAACCTGATTAAGGAACCCTGGGCCTCTAGCCCCGAGGTCGCAGGATTCATAGAAGGAGCCTTATTCAGGGCACGAGGTTTCTTAATCAGGTTCCTACATTAGCTAATGTAAAGGGGCCTTAATAACTAGAATGGGGCGTCTTTAAAGGGGTCTAGAAGGATTACTATAAAGTAAAAGCCAGAAAGTTGGAATATGATTATCCTAAAGCCCTTTATGGTAAATTATAGGGTATCCTACCCTGAAACCATATTCCAACTTTCTGGAGTTCCCTATAAAGGGCTTGTAGCCTAACCCTAAACCCTGACGGGCTCTGCGTTCCCTCCGAAGGCCGCCACGATCCCATATGCAAGCTCTCTGAGTCACAAGCATGGGGGTTTGGGGTATATCAGAATCTTAGTACATAGGGGGTTTGGGGTATATTAGAATCTTAGTACATAATTGTTTTGGGGTATATTTTAATCTTAGTACATAGGGGTTTGGGGTTCATTACGGTATGCAGGTGCGTGAAGATGGTCCGCCGTGCTCAGCATGCCCCTGAAGCGCCAAAGGAGAAGATCAAGATCGAGCCATATGCTCCTCGGTTTTAGCAGATATTGGATGTGGTGAGCAGGCTCCCTCTTCAGCTCGTTCAGGATTTAGGGTTTAGGGCCCTGGAAACTCCATGACCTTGCAGCACGAGGTGCAAACGGCTTTGGCGCCGTGGCACTACAAGGGGCTGCGCGTGAGAAAAACGATCCGGTGCTGCCGCATGGTGGAGCCTCCTAAACGGGACGATGACTCTGCGACGGATCCGGAGATGCCTGAGTTGATCCCGGTCACGCCGAATTGGTTGTACTCACCGCGGGCTCCCAAGCTGTTTCTTTGCTGGCAGTGCTCTTGCTGTACTAAGATACTGTGCTCCAAGGTCTCCTGAAGAATTTGTTGAGGTGCAGGGCATCGACTTTTGAATTGTCTGCCGACTTGGATGTTTCAATTTCAAGTTTCACTGACCTTGCCGAAAAGATGGGACAGCGCCGCAAGTTCGGACTATTGCTAATTGCGCTGGATCAGGTCAGGCAGTTTCAACATTCTTTCAGCCTTCGTCACAAGTGTGTCACCTCTTGGTGAGCAAGAGCAGAACACGACTTCGTACCATCTGGTACCAAACCCTATGAACCCTAACCCCCCCACACAATAAGCACCAGCAGTACGGAGGGGTGAATGAAGCTGCCCACAGCTCCGGCGCGTGCTTTCGAAGCCTTGCCCTGTTACTATTCCCTAAGGCTCCATGTGCCCATGTAGTATATACTTAGGCCTTACAGTACCCATATCGGGACCCCCTTTTAAGGCTTAAGTATTCATTATAAAGGCACATGGAGCCTTTGGGATTACTATCTATTACTAGCACTAGTACTATTGCTGTCTCTATTGCTACTAGTCTTAGCATGAGTATTACTTTTACTGATTGTTAATTATTAAGTACCATTACGATTACTATTACTGTTACTCTTTGTCTTCTTATTGTCCTTCTTATTACTATTGCTATTCTGAGTATTCCTAGTAATGTGACTATTAGTGCAAGTATTTGTTGCTGTTTGGAGGATCCTACTTAAAGGTTCATGGGACTTAGTAACTATGGTTATAAATAAATTAACTATACTTTTAATTGGATACAACCCCAGTTAGGGTACTTATAACTGTACTTACTAAGTCCCATGAACCCCCAAGTAGACCCTAAACCCTAAACCCTATAGATCCCTTTTAAGGAACCCTATAGATCCCTTTAAGGAGCCCTTTCAGAGGTACATACCCCTCTGTGCTCGATGAATCGTCGAGAGCCGGAAATGCAGTCCTGCTGCCTCTGTCTGCATTTTCCGTGTCCATAGCCGCTGAAGGCAGCTCAAGCAAGCCAGAACCGTTTGGTCGCATGCTTAAGGGCATTGCAATACACAGCCGGAGAAGCAGCAGCTTCCGTTCCTGTTGTTCAGATTGGTGCGAAGAGTGTACTTCTCCCTCCGAACTTTTTTCTAATCACTGACTCCCTGAAACGTCGTCATGGCGACCCGGAAGACGAAGAAGGCACCTGCTGCCTGGCTCGTGGCGGCAAGGAAGGCTGGCACAAATCTCCAGGATCCGATTCCCTGCTGGGATTTACCTCGTCTTCAGGGTTTAGGGTTCAGGAGTTTAGGAGTGTGGAGGCTTAGAAACAACTATCCTGCTCTGAATCCTAGGGCCTCTATGTTAGAGATCAGGCAGACTTGCAAAGTAGCCGGGGCTACAGTCACGAGTTTAGATCCTTGAAGCCTACGATTTAGGAGGCTTGAGGGTTTAGGGTTTAGGGGACTGTCAGGACGTCCGGCTGCTCCTCAAGATCCGTGATGGAATACAGGAGCTGGGAAGTGCGGTGCTAGGGATTCGCAACGTCTTTTGCGACGCTGAGCAATTGAACCGTTTTAACTTGCAGTGCAAGTCTTGAATCCGTACTTGAGTTCGGGTCTCATGCAGACACCTTCTGTTTAGGCTCATCAACGACATGAACAACAACAAACCACTTCAGGTCTTTGGTCTAAGCCACAGACGCACAACTCTTGAAACAGGAACAGTTCTTAGGCACTCTCGGGAATAATTAGCCTCCCTGGCGCTAGCCGTGCAAATACTGGCAACGATGAATTCTGTTTACTCTGATGAGTTGCAGCCTACGGCCGAAATCACCGGCCGTGCTTAAGCTGCAATACATACGAACAGCGGTTCCTGAGCCTTTATCACATCACATGAGTACATGGTAAGACAACACTACAGGTCACCACCACTATCACGATCACTATCACCACTACCACCATCATCATCCTCTTCTTCATCATCATCATCATCACCATCATCCTTTTCATCTTAATCATCATTGTCACCAGCTTCATCATCATCTGCATCATCATCGTCACTATCATCATTATCATCATCCTCATGGTCCGACTTCATCGTCATTTTCATAATCGGCATCACCGCCTTCTTCTTCATCATCATGGGCTTCCTCATCACCAACATCCACAACAGAGCAACAACACCTTCACCATCGCCTTTCGCCGACACCACTGCCACCACCACCACCATCATCTTCATCACCATCACCATCATCATTTCCCTTGTCTTTGTTTGATTTGCAATCCATTTCACTACTTGCACCACCCTGCAAAGTACAATCTTTATCTCTGCAAGTTCATACAAACTCGCACCATGTTCTTTCCCTTCTTTTCGGTCGTTTTTTGCGCCGCGCATTGCGTTGCCGCGAGGATGACGCCTGGGTCGCTGCCGCACAGGTGGATCCAAAATGGAAGTTGCACCTCGGTTTTGTATCAAGTCCTAACGTAGGGGCCTGGGGCCCAATATACCACTTATATGAAGGAACCCCCAAAATTATTGTATAGGTCATCATTAAGGCCCCTATATTAAGATGCATTCGTTCATGACGCGCCACGGTGCCACTTCTGGAAGTGCCCCTTTATTTGCTGGTGTTCGCTGCCCTCTCCTCGTGCTGTGAGGCGCGGGCAGACGGCACTGTACTTTGCCGCTGCACGGGAGGAGGGCTTTAGCAAGAAATTCAGCATAATCGCCGGCTTGACCGTGGATACTTTGGTCACACGGATGGATACTTGGGTACATGGATGTACTTGCCGCAATGTATTTCGCCCGGAGTCAAGTCGCTACTAGTCATAATTGCTCACGGATGCTTGAGGTCTTGGCAATGTGAACTGGACCACCTGGGCCCCCACCACTGCGCCCAAGAATCTTTTAGACCCGTGGTTTGGAGTTGGATGTAGCTATCATCGCCACGATGAGCTGGATGTATTGGGACGGACTTGACAGTGCTGCAGAGGCTTTCGGGATAGCACTAGGACCAAAATCTTGGAAGGGCACAGCGGGTGGCGGTGATGAGGCCCCAACGTCACGACAGGCTGGAATCAAGAAAGCAGTAGCCCAGCTTGAAGGGTCGAAGCGCAGGACGCAGTGGACGCCGAGAAGATCTCTCGATTCCTGATGAGGCCTTGTGCTGACGGGTTGCGCGATGGAGTTGGCTGGGTTCCGGGAGCATGCTGCATGAATGGTTCATCCGAGTTGTTCTTCAAGAGCCCCCTTCTCAGTACTGTTTGGGGGCCGTCCTTGCGGTGGCATCAGCAAGAGAGACCCCCGAACTCGTACACACCCCTTAGCCGAGCCACGCGTGTAGGCCAGAAGCAGTCACCAACATGATTGATACTTTCAGTGTACCTATAGTACAATGTACATGCCACGACAGCTTGTTATACATAGCAATGCCCCTATAAGAGCCTATATCGGAACCCCTCCCATAGACTCCAAAACCTTTCAAATCAAGAAATATAAATTATGCTCGGGATGCGTCGTACCTTAAGGCATTCCTTATTTTAGGGGTTGGAGTCTCTGGGCAAAAACCTAAACCCTCAGCTGCCCAGTCGAGTGCGCGTGCCGGCAACAAAGAGAGATGACTGGGGCCAAAGCCCTCTGTTGCTCGGCTGTGTGGCATCTGTGTTCAGGTTTCCGGTACGTTTGTCCATGATGGGACTTAGTAACTCTAACCCCAATCAGGGTACTTGTAGTCTGACGTACTATGCCGACGTCTCCCGGTCCCAAACGGACACACCGGCGTCGGGGCTTCTTTACCAGTCGTGGGATGTGCTGGGCTCTTCTCAGACGGCGTACAGTGGTTCCGAGGCCCCTGTCGCTTCAGGTAAGATCGTTCATGCGGCGCTCTCAAACTCCCAGCCTTCAACCCTCAGAGCTGTTAGCTCCAGAATCCTACAAGACACCAAATGGGAGTTTCCGAAGATAGGGGACCCAAATATAGTACCCTAAACAGTCGGATCCTTCTTATAAGACCCCTCAAATAAGGTACCCCTAATTTTCGGAAGCTCCCAAATCTTATTGAAGCTTATTCGATCATGTTTTTGTCAAGTCAGCTTCTGTCCTCGGTCCAGAGCTACGGGCCTTCAAACCTCGTAGGGCTCCGACCCTGTCATGTTTGTCACACAGGACCCTAAACCCTCAACCTAGGACCCTAAACCGTGGGACCCTTGTAAATCCTTCTTGACATGGTTCTCAAAAAGTTTGCAACTTATAAACTAGGATGCCCAGTAGTACCCTTATTCCTTGCTTGGCATCTTCTGCACAAGCTTTGTCATGACGTTCCTTCTTTTGGCCAATAGCTGGTAACTCGCGTTGTCTCAGCTTGTCTTCGTGTTGTCCAAGCTTGTCTTAACTTGTCGTCTTAATTGAGGCTTGACCTCCCCAAAGTCGAGGACTTTAAAGGGTTTAGGGTATAGGGTTTAGGGTTTAGTGTTTGGAAGGGAGGTGCAACAGGAAGGATTCGCTTTGTTCCCGAAACAACCGCCTAGAGGGAGCCTAACCCCAAAACTTCGGCCGCTAACAGTCGTAACAATGATAACGCATGACAGAAGCAAGAGTTGCAATCACTGTAGCAATAGTAGTGATCGTGATAAGGGCTCTAACGGCATTATTATTTATCAGCAAGCGCAAAAAGCAAATGCACCAACCAGGGCACTGTGCTAATCCATGAAGTTCTGCTCGGCATGATCTTGCCGCTCAGGTTCTTCGCAGCTAGACAAGGACACACAGCGCGACTGGGATGAGCCTTTAGGGTAGAGTGTGGAATCGGCTGCAATCTCGGAATACGGCTTCGAGATATTTGGAGGTTTTGTCGGTGTTATGAGCGGAGACTTCCTTGACCCTAAATGTTTGCGCATGCATGCAGAAGGTGTGGACCTGCGTACTTTGAGTCATGAAGCGTAGCTGAGGCTGTGTGCGTACTTCGTTGAGAAGTTGGGCATGAATGTCCATCAAGTGGACAGGTGGGGGGAAACTCCCATGTTTTATGCGATGGAAGCCAAGAAGACCGAGACGGTCACTTGGTGGCTCTTAATGTGCCGAGTGGTAAAACTTCTTGATGAGTCATTTTGGCTTGAACCCCGAACCCTAAACCTCAAACTCCCACATACCCTAAGCCCCAAACATCTCAATACAGTCTTAAGCCCCGAAACCCCAAACTGCCAACATCCAGGTCATATACCTGCTGAAGAAGGGTGCTTCGCTCGGGGTGAACAACCACAACTTCGAGTCGCCAGAGAGCCTTGCACCGGTGGAGGTGGCTCGCGAGCTGCAGGCAAGAATCAGAAAAGGGGTCGGAAGTTCAGGGTTTGGGGTTTAGCATATTGGGTTTATGGTGTAGGAGTCGGAAGAGTTGGTAAGGGTAGTCCTTTTAGTATGTACCTCGAAACCCCATTCTGCTCATTAGGGCTCGAACGTAAGCCACACCCCAAACCCAAACCCGAAACCTCAAGCCCTAAACCCCAAACCCCAAACTCCATTCCAGTCAGTCAGGCCCCTCTTTCAGGTCCGGATGAAATAAAAATACTAGTAATAGAAATAATAGTACTGGTCATAATAACAAAAGTAGTACGAACAGTAACTATAGTAGTAACAGTAAGAATTAGAATAGTGGTAAGAACGAACAGAACAATAATAATCAGAAGAAAACAAGATTGCTAGTACTAACAATCGTAGTAATCGTAATAAGAATAATAATTCTACTAGTAGTAGTAGTAGTAGTAGTAGTAGTAGTAGTAGTAGTAGTAGTAGTAGTAGTAGTAGTAGTAGTAGTAGTAGTAGTACTAGTAGTAGTAGTAGCAGCAGCAGCAGCAGCAGCAGTAGTACTGCTGCTGCTGCTGCTGCTACTACTACTACTACTACTACTACTACTACTACTAGGAAGAAGAATAACATTAGTAATAACAGTTATAATAACAATAAGAATACCAATAATAGTCCACTTGAAGCGAGGTCCGGATGAAGGAGTGGGCCGAGCCCTCAAAGGCTCCGGAGCGGTCGGGAGACACAAAGAAGAGAAACTGGGCTCTTGTTGGAGGCTTCCTTGGAGGGTTTAGGGCTTAGGGTTTCCTTTGAGGCTTCCTTGAAGGGTTGCTGTAAGGGTTACTCTCGGGTTTGGGGTCTGCGGTTAAGGAGTTTATTTTAAGTTGCCATGCGAGGCATCTAGAATGAACATCTTCTTATTCTGGCAATTGAAATTAATTCCCTAACCCTAACAAGAACCCAGGAAAGAGGCCGGATGAGGAGGAGGTTGAGGAGCAAGGATCAGCCGCAGAGGGACCCCGTGCGCTGCAGGAATGGGCGGCAAAGCCCGCGAAGTTGCCGCGGAACTGGAAAACCCAGTTGGCTCGGGAGAAGCTCAAAGGAGAGCCAAAAGTCATCGCTGACACGTTTACACACAAGGCTGGGTTCTTGTTAGGGATTTCAGTTCAGGGTTTAGGACCCTGCTACGGAAGACCGTATTTGCTATCGATCCGTGTATAATGGACACTTGAAGTAACCCTCTTAGCAAGAGCCCAGAAGGTGACACTGGTGACCAGCGACGCCCTGGAGGAGGTCCGCCTGCTGGAAAAGACGCTCGTGGCGGACCAGGCTGTCCTGTTCAAGAAGAAGCTGTTCGTCCGGTCGTGCAGGGCGGCCGACTTCTGCTTAGCACTGGGAGCCTATGAGAAGGATGGCCAGTTTTTTGCTGAATACTCTCACATTGTCGCGAATCGCGGCAAAGTTGGCTCTCTCGTGCTGGCGGCTTGGCTAATCCCTAACCCTAAACCCTGGACCGTACACGCGCCAAACCTTGAGGTGGCTCGGGACAAAATGACCGGGCGCATCGTAGGCTTCGTCCACGCCGAGAAGGCCAAAAAAGAATTGCTGATTGGCCACCTCAAGGCGACGTGTTTCAGACTTTGGGCTTCGGGCCCGGGTATCAGGGCTTGGGGTTTCGGGTTTCAGGTTTCGGGGTTTGGCTTTCGGATTAGAATAATGATCCTACGAAGGGTTCCAGAAGAAAGTTTAAAGTTAGGGTCTGGGGCTTATAGGGTTTTGGGCTCCGGATTTAGGGTTTATGGCTTTAGGGGTTCAGGGTTTGACGCTTATGGCTCGGGGTCCCGGGCTCAGGGCTTCGGGTTTGCGGCTTAGGGCTCAAGGTTTAAGAACGACCACGTGAGCGCTGTTCGGAAGCAATCAGCCACTCGCATTGTTCCTGACGGTTCCTTACTCGAAGTCTAGTTTAGCGAGTGCCCAAGTTCAGGGTTCTTGAGGGTTCCTTTTCAATTGCAAGTACAACATAGTTTACAGCCAAAGCATGATTTATGAGGCCCCCTATACTGGAACCCTAAGGGGAGTAACTATGACTCTCTTAAGGGAGCCCATTTAGCTGCCGCCGGCGCCCGGCGAGGTGCACAATGACCATCAGGGCAAAGGCGTAGGAACGCTGTTGATCCGCGCTGCCGAGGCTCAGGCCGGGGCAGATTACTATTTTTAATTTCGATGATGACTGTGATTATTATTATGATTATTCGTATCGCTAATATTAGTGTTATAATTAGCGTAGTTGTGGTTGTAGTTGTAGTCGTAGCAAGTAGCAAGTAGTAGTAAGCATCGGTGCCAGTGTCAGTATCAGTATCAATAGTAGCAGCCGCATTACTGGTTGTCGCTGTCATCATGTTGAGCATTTTGATTTGGGTGTAGTCGTAGCAAGTAGTAAGTAGTAGCACGCATCGCTGCCAGTGTCAGTATCAGTATCAATAGTAGCAGCCGCATTCCTGGTTGTCGCTGTCATCATCTTGAGCATTGTGATGTGGGTTTGTAATCATCATCCTCCTGGTGTTCAAGCATCCGATGATCCTTTGCGAAGCAATCTTTTTCGTGGCTCTTGCAATTGCCACGAGGGCCAACAAGAAGTTTACAAAACACACATGAAGCCCGGAGCCTTGTGCTCAGACCCAAGAGCCCAGACATGAGCAGCAGTGTACATTTCGCAAGCGTTAGGCACCTGGACCCTCTTCCAAAGCCCTCTGCTCAAAGAAAGGATCACATGGGGCGTAGTAACAGGCTTATAATGCCTGGGGGACTCAACTTTGCTTCCGAGGGCCAGGGAGACTCCACGTCGGACATGTTATGATCTTGAAGCCCTGCCTGCCCGTGGAGGCGTTGACCGCAGGATGGGCTTTCGACTCCGTGGCGGTACGTGTCCTACACGTGAACTCGCCAGCGCAGCAAAAATTTTTCCGATGCTTGGGCCGCCACGACTTTAGGGTTTAGCTTTAGGGTTTCGGGCTTAGCGATTAGCTTTAAGGCTCAGTTCTTAGGGTTTAATAGGGTTTAGTTATTAGGTTTTACGGTTTAGGGCTTACGTTTAAGGGTTGAGGGCTGATCAGGAGAACAAGGGAAAACTGCGTTCGGATCCTGTCGTCGCTCTCTGGTTCTCGCGCTCTATCTCTCGATCTCTCCATCTCTGCATCTCTCCATCTCTCTCCATCTCTCCGTCTTTCCATCTCTCTCTATCTCTCTATCTCTCTATGTCTCCATCTCTCCATCTCTTTGTTTATTTATGTCTCTCTCTCTCTCGCTCTCTCTCTCTCTCTATCTCTCTGTCTCTCTATCTCTCTATCTCTCTACTTCTCTACCTCTCTCTCTCTGTCTGTTTCTCTGTCTCTCTGTCTCTCTGTCTCTCTGTCTCTCTGTCTCTCTGTCTCTCTGTCTCTCTGTCTCTCTGTCTCTCTCTCTCTCTCTCAAGTTATACTGTACCGGTTGTGCTTTCTGCGCTCTTCTGCAGCTTTTTGCTGGGCTTGTCCTGGCCGTGCTTTCCTTGGCAGCTTGCGGGGCCGAGGAATGGGTTTCGACATCTTCGACGAGCCGGCACCCGAGACGACAATGAGCATGCTCTCGATGTACCGTCGCCAGCACCATTACAGTTCCGACCCTAATGTAGCAACCGGATTAAGGAACCCTGGGCCTATAGCCCGGAGGTCGCAGGATTCATAGAAGGAGTCTTATTCAGGGCACGAGGTTTCTTAATCAGGTTCCTACATTAGCTAATGTAAAGGGGCCTTAATAATTAGAATAAGGCGTCTTTAAAGGGGTCTAGAAGGATTACTTTAAAATAAAAGCCAGAAAGTTGGAATATGATTATCCTAAACCTTTTATGGAAAATTATAGGGTATCCTACCCTGAAACCATATTCCAACTTTCTGGAGTTCCCTTTACAGGGGTCCAGAAGGATTACTATAAAGGGCTTGTAGCCTAACCCTAAACCCTGACGGGCTCTGCGGTCGCTCCGAAGGCCGCCACGATCCCATATGCAAGCTCTCTGAGTCACAAGCATGGGGGTTTGGGGTATATCAGAATCTTAGTACATAGGGGGTTTTGGGGTATATTAGAATCTTAGTACATAGTTGTTTTGGGGTATATTTTAATCTTAGTACATAGGGGTTTGGGGTACATTACGGTATGCAGGTGCGTGAAGATGGTCCGCCGTGCTCAGCATGCCCCTGAAGCGCCAAAGGAGAAGATCAAGATCGAGCCATATGCTCCTCGGTTTTAGCAGATATTGGATGTGGTGAGCAGGTTCCCTCTTCAGCTCGTTCAGGATTTAGGGTTTAGGGCCCTGGAAACTCCATGACCTTGCAGCACGAGGTGCAAACGGCTTTGGCGCCGTGGCACTACAAGGGGCTGCGCGTGAGAAAAACGATCCGGTGCTGCCGCATGGTGGAGCCTCCTAAACGGGACGATGACTCCGCGACGGATCCGGAGATGCCTGAGTTGATCCCGGTCACGCCGAATTGGTTGTACTCACCGCGGGCTCCCAAGCTGTTTCTTTGCTGGCAGTGCTCTTGCTGCACTAAGATACTGTGCTCCAAGGTCTCCTGAAGAATTTGTCCAGGTGCAGGGCATCGACTTTTGAATTTTCTGCCGACTTGGATGTTTCAAGTTCAAGTTTCACTGACCTTGCCGAAAAGATGGGACAGCGCCGCAAGTTCGGACTATTGCTAATTGCGCTGGATGGGGTCCTGCCAGGTCAGGCAGGTTCAACATTCTTTAAGCCTTCGTCACAAGTGTCTCACCTCTTGGTGAGCAAGGCAGAACACGACTTCGTACTATCTGGCACCAAGCCCTATGAACCCTAACCCCCGCAAACAATAAGCACCAGCAGTATGGAGGGGTGAATGAAACTGCGCACATCTCCGGCGCGTGCTTTCGAAGCCTTGCCCTGTTACTGGTCCCTAAGGCTCCATGTACCCATGTAGTATATACTTTGGCCTCACAGTACCCATATAGGGACCCCTTTTATGGTTTACGTATTTACGATAAAGGTACATGTTGCCTTTGGCATTACTACCTCTTACTAGCACTAGTACTATGGCTGTCTCTATTGCTATTAGTCTTAGCATGAGTATTACTTTTACTGATTATGAATTGTTAAGTACGATACGATTACTGCTACTGTTACTCTGTTTCTTCTTATTGTCCTTCTTATTGCTATTGCTCTTCTGAGTATTCCTAGTAATGTTACTACTAGTGTAAGTATTTGTTGCTGTTTGGAGCATCCTACTTAAAGCTTCATGGGACTTAGTAACTATGGTTATAAATAAGTTAACTATACTTATAATTGGATATAACCCCAGTTAGGGTACTTGTAACTGTACTTACTAAGTCCCATGAACCCCCAAGTAGACCCTAAACCCTAAACCCTATAGATCCCTTTTAAGGAACCCTATAGATCCCTTTAAGGAGCCCTTTAAGAACCCTTACTAAGTCCCATGATCCTTTAAGTAGCAGAAGACGCTCTCCCATGGTGAGCGGGCCTTGTGCGACGTGATGAGATCCCGCGCTCCCCACCGGCCCGCCTCGAGATCTGATGCTCAAAGTTTCTCTTTTAGGGTTTAGGGTATTGGGATTGGGGTTTAGGATTTAGGGGTTTAGGGTTTAGGGTATTGGGATTAGGGTTGAGGGAAAGGGTGGTTGCTTCAGTTGGTGAAACATGGTGGGTTGAGGGGCACATCGCCGACATCTGAGACCAGGCCCTAAGGTCTTGGAGCCTAGAGCTGTTCACGGCCCCCGGAACTTGCGCCACATCTCCTCTCGCTGGGATCACTGCAGAAGCCATGGCAGCTCATCCACCTCCACCGCCGGATGGGCAAAGCGTCCTGCTCTTACGAAGGCCGTGAGGTCTTGGCTACTTCGGACTCCCTCCCCACACCCATAATTATCTGTGTGCAGCCGCCTAACGCCAAAATCCTAGACGCCCATACTCAAATATTGTTGTCTGATTTTTTTGTGCGGAGCGTGTGACGTGGCTTACTGTGTGGCATAACACCAAACCCTAAACCCTGAAGCAAGGCAATCTCCTCGCCAATAAAGCACGGGGCCTGGCTTCCTGCGTCGAGTGGCAGTTGCCTTCATCATGATACAAGCATGTGGGTCTGTACATGTCTGTACATCCAACTCTGGTGCCAATTGGTGCAATTTAGGGGCCTTAATCATTTGAGTAGGGGCTTTGGCGTGGAGCTGAAGCTTAACAAGAGAAGTTGGCGCTGGGTTTTACTTTCCTGGTCCCCTGAGGTCTTGTTTGTGAAACCCGAAAACCATGATGCCATGATGTGAGTGGTTGTCAAAATTAGGGTCCCTTTTTGGGTCCTTATTATATTACGGCACCTAATATTTAGGGTACCGAAAAAGGGGGCCATAATTTTGACAACCACCCATATGCAAGCCTGAACAGTTGCATCCGTAAGGTTCCTTGTTAGTATTGGGAGTTTCCGAAAATAGGGGACCCTAATATAGCATCCGAAACAGTAGGATCCTTATTTTCAGGACCCCCAAATAAGGTCCCCTCATTTTCGGAAACTCCCAATTCGACGTAGTCTTATGATTAAGGTTGTCATTGCCACGAGGGCCAACAAGAAGTTTACAAAGCAAACATGAAGCCCGGAGTCTTGTGCTCATACCCAAGAGCCCAGACATGAGCAGCAGTGAACATCTCGCAAGCGTTAGGCACCTGAACTCTCTTCCAAAGCCCTCTGCTGAAAGGAAGGATCACGGGGCCTTTTAACTTGGGGGACTCAACTTTGCTTCCGAAGTCCCGGGAGACTTCACGTTAGACATGTTATGATCTTGAAGCCCTGCCTGCCCGTGGAGGCGTTGAGCGCAGGATGGGCTTTCGACTCCGTGGCCGTGCGTGTCCTGTACGTGAACTCACGTACAGGACACGCACGGCCACGGAGTCGAAATATTTTTCCGATGCTCGGGCCGCCACGACTTGAGGGGTTTAATTAGGGTTTCGGGTTTAGCGGTTCGCATTTCGGGCTCAGCTCTTAGGGTTTATTCGGGTTTAGTCATCAGGTTTTACGGTTTAGTTATTACGGTTTAGGGTTTAGTTTTTAGGGTTCAGGGCTGATCTTCAGACAAGGAAAAACTTCGTTCGGATCCTGCCTCTTGTAGTTCTCCCTCCCTCCCTCCCTCCCTCCCTCGCTCTCTCTCTCTCTCTCTCTCTCTGATCTCTCTCTCTCCCTCTCTCTGCCTCTCTCTGCCTCTCTCTGCCTCTCTCTGCCTCTCTCTCTCCCTCTCTCTGCCTCTCTCTGCCTCTCTCTGCCTCTCTCTGCCTCTCTCTGCCTCTCTCTGCCTCTCTCTGCCTCTCTCTGCCTCTCTCTGCCTCTCTCTGCCTCTCTCTGTCTCTCTCTCTCTCTCTCTCTC
Source organism: Symbiodinium sp. CCMP2592 (assembly GCA_905221615.1). Lineage (NCBI taxonomy): Eukaryota > Dinophyceae > Suessiales > Symbiodiniaceae > Symbiodinium > Symbiodinium sp. CCMP2592. Next base: position 642,794 of record CAJNDT010003435.1, read on the forward strand.
TCTCTCTCTCTCTCTCTCTCTCTCTCTCTCTCTCTCTCAAGTTATACTGTACCGGTTGTGCTTTCTGTGCTCTTCTGCAGCTTGTTGCTGGGCTTGTCCTGGCCGTGCTTTCCTTGGCAGCTTGTGGAGCCGAGGAATGGGTTTCGACATCTTCGACGAGCCGGCACCCGAGACGACGATGAGCATGCTCTCGATGTACCTTCGCCAGCACCAGTACAGTTCCGAGTTCTCTGAGTCACGAGCATGGGGTTTGGGGTATATTATAGTCTTAGTACATAGGCAGCTTGGGGAACTTTATAGTATGCGGGTGCATCAAGATGACCCGCCGTGCTCAGCATGCCCCTCACGCGCCAAAGGAGAAGATCAGGATCGAGCCATATGCCCCTCGGTTTTCGCAGCTATTCCATGTGGTGAGCAGGTTCCCTCTTCAGCTCGTTTAGGGCCTAGGGCCTTGTTGGAAACTCCATGACCTTGCAGCACGAGGTGCAAACGGCTTTGGCGCCATGGCACTACAAGGGACTACATGTGCCGCATGGTTGAGCCCCCAAAACGACGATGATTCTGCGACGGATCCGGGGATGCCTGAGTTGATCCCGGACACCCAGTATTGGTTGGACACACCGCGGGCTCCCAAGCTGTCCTTCGCTCTCAGCGCTCTTCCTGTACTAAGAAATTGTGCTCCAAGGTCTCCTGAAGAATTCGTCCAGGTGCAGGGCATCGACTTTTGAGCCTTCCACCGACTTGGAAGTTTCAAGTTTCACAGACCTTGCCGAAAAGATGGGGAAGCGCCGCCAGTTCGGACTAGTGCTGAAGGCACTGGGTGAGGTCGTGCCAGGTCAGGCAGGTTCAATTTTTTGTAAGCCTTCGTCGCGAGTGTGGACCACTGAGGTGAAGCCAAGGGACTGTCTTGAACCATGCTTGTCAGGGGAACGAGAACTGTCACCTCTTAGTGACCAAGAGCAGAACAGGACGTCGTACCATATCGTACAAAGAAAAGCCCTATAAACACAAAACCCCCAATCAATGAGCACCAGCAGTAGAGCAAGAACTGGGAGTTTCCGAAAATAGGGGACCCGAATACAGTATCCTAAATACGAGGATCCTTGGTATAAGGACCCCAAAATGAGGTACCCCTAAGTTTCGGAGGCCGAAGCCCTGGAAAATCCTCAGATCCCAAGTCTTGTATAAGCAGAAGATCCTAAGACTCAAAGCGGTGCCGCCATGCATTTTTGAACGATGTGAGGGATTCACAGAAGCCGCCCAATTAGGGGTTACGGTTCAGGGTTTTCAGGGCTCAGGGTTTAGAATTTCGGAGTTTTTTTATGCACGATTCCTGTAAGGGTGGAGGATCCTTTCAGGGTGGTAAAGGGGTGTTGCAAGGGTTTCGGATTTAGGGTTTAGGGTTTAGGATTCAGCGAACTACGGACCCTCCTGATTGGAATGTAGTTCCTTTGTGGATTCCTTGCTTGCGCTATGAGGGCTCTCCGGCATAGGGACATTTATGATTAGAAAAGGGTTTTGGGGTCAATTTTCGTATCACAAGATGGGGACCATGAAGGGATATGATCTGCAATTAGTCCGCCCCCCTACATAATTAATCAACTAAATGCAGGATTGTGGATCGTATTTCTGCCTATTCAGGCCCCCAATTACCCAGATTTGTCGAACCTAGTCCTTTTGCCTCTGCTTGCATCTTCCGCGTTTGTAGCCGCTGCATGCAGCCCATGCAAGCCAGAACCGTTTGAAAGCATGCTTTAGGGCCTTCCAGTTTGGGGGAGAGGTTTGGGGTTTAGCGTTTCTGCAGTCCCTCGCATTACACAGCCGTAGAAGCAGCAGCTACCCAATCGGTTGTTCAGATTTGTACGCCAATTGCCTCACTACCTTAAACCCAAAACCTGCTATAAGTGCCTAGATAACTATACTAATCCTGTTCCTTGTGAAATCTCACCCCGAACGGTGTTCTAATCGGTGAGGAATCATTTCTAAACCCTCAGCCCTAAACTTCGACGAGTAGCTCCGGAGTGGCCTCATGGCGATGTGGCGACCAGGAAGACGAAGAAGACCCCTCCTGCCTGGCTTGTGCCCGCAAGGAAGGGTGGCACCTCCCGTCAGGATCCGGTTCGCTAGACATGTGCATGGTCTTGCTTACTTTAGCTGTGTTGGTGCGAATGCTTGATAACCGCATTCCGTAGGGTTCCTTAATACCAGTATCCTGTTCTAAATGTTAAGGCACATATCTTAGAACTGAGCTGTGCTCGGGCTTGCGAGGCTTGCTTTAAAGTAAAGCGGGGCGGATTTGCAAAGTAGCATGGGCCACAGTCAAGAGTTTCGAGCCTTGAAGGCTGTGTCCCACTTCTCTCAACAGGATGCTCCACTACTCCTAAATACAAGTGGCAGGAGCTGGGAAGTGCCAGTGCCGTAATACAAGTATCCTGCCACAGAGGGACCCCGCACACGGCAGGAATGGGCAGCAAAACCCGCGAAGTTGCAAAAGAGCTGGAAGTCCCAGTTGGCACGTCGGGCCGCATACCAACGGGGTTCTGCCAGCTCTGTTGCAACGACGAAGAGAGAGGTTCAGAGGCGGACAATTTTGCCCACAAGGCTGGGTTCTTGCTAGGGAATTTAGTTTAAGTTACCGACCATACTAGGGAAAGTGCTCATATTTGCTATCGATCCCTTGATTGTGGTCACTTAAAGTCAGTTCCGTAACAAGAGCCCGGAAGGCGACGCTGGTCACCACCGACGCCCTGGAGGAGGTCCGAGGCCTGGAAGAGACGCTCGTGGCCGACCAGGCCGGCCTCTTCAAGAAGAAGCTCTTTGTCCGGTCGTGCAGGGCGGCCGACTTCTGCTTAGCACTGGGAGCCTATGAGAAGGATGGCCAGTTTTTTGCTGAATACTCTCACATTGTCGCCAATCGCGGCAAAGTTGGCTCTCTCGTGCTGGCGGCTTGGCTAATCCCTAACCCTAAACCCTTGGCCGATCCCTCAAGTTTAGGGGTTTAGGGCCTAAACCCTAAACCCTGGACCGTACACACGCCAAACCTTGAGGTGGCTCGGGACAAAACGACCGGGCGCACCGTAGGCTTCGTCCACGCCGAAAAGGGCCTGCTGATTGGCCACCTCAAGGCGACGTCGCTCATGGGGTGTTTCAGATTTTGGGCTTCGGGTATCAGGGCTTGGGGTTTCGGGTTTCAGGTTTTGGGGTTTGGCTTTTCGGATTAGAATAATGATCCTACGAAGGGTCCTATAAGAGAGTTTGAAGTTAGGGTCTGGGGCTTAGAGGGGTTTGGGCTTCGGATTTAGGGCTTAGGGGGTTCAGGGTTTGACTCTTATGGCTCAGGGTCCCGGGCTTTGAAACACCCCATGAGCGACGTCGCCTTGAGGTGGCCAATCAGCAGCTCTTTTTTGCCCTTTTCGGCGTGGACGAAGCCTACGGTGCGCCCGGTCGTTTTGTCAATGTACGAATACTCGCTAAAACATTGGCTGTCTTTCTCGTACGTGCCCAAGGCCAAGCAGAAGCCTGCCGCCCTGCACGACCGGACGAAGAGCTTCCACGTCGTCTCACGCAGACAATCGCGAGAAAGAGCTGGTGATTGGCCACCTCCTCAAGGCGACTCCTCTCGTAGTTTTTTGGGCTTTGGCTATCAGGGTTTGGGGTTTCGGGTTTGAGGTTTTGGATTTAGGCTCAATTAGAATGAGGATGGGTTTTGGGCTTCGGATATAAATATAGGGGGGATAAAGGGCTTTGAAGGCTTAGGGTTCAAGGCTGAGGGCTCATGGGCGCAGCACGAGGTGCAAACGACTTTCGCGCCGTGGCACTTAAAGGGCTGCCGGTGACCAGAATGGTCAGAAGCTGCTCGCGACGGATCCGGAGATGCCTCCTTTGATCACAGTCACGCCATATGTATTGGTTGGAGTCACCGCGGGCTCCCAAGATGTTCTTTGCTGCCGCTGCTCTTCCTGTACTAATAAATTGTGCTCCAAGGTCTCCTGAAGAATTTGTCCAGATGATTGGGTCTCCTTTGTCCCCTCAAGAAGACCAGGCGCGCAAGTAAAGCAAAACGACACTGCCTGGAGTGGGTGAGCCGAGGTACTCGTCGAAAGCCGGAAATGTAGTCCTGCTGCCTCTGCCTGCATCTTCCGTGCCCGCAGCCGCTGGGCAGCTCAAGCAAGCCAGAACCGTTTGAAAGCATGCTTAAAGGCTTTGCAATGCACAGCCGGAGAGGCAGCAGCTTCCGCATCATCTGTTGTTCAGATTTGTGCGAAGAGTGTACTTTTCCTCCCCCAAACTCTGTTCTAATCACTAACTACCCTGAAACCTGGTCATGGCGACTCGGAAGACGAAGAAGGCCCCTGCTGCCTGGCTCGTGGCCGCAAGGAAGGGCGGAACGAATCTCCAGGAGCCGATTCCTTGGTGGGACTTTTGCCTCGCCTCTTTTTTGGGGTTTAGGGGTTGAGGGGTTAAGGGTTGAGGGGTTTAGGGTTTAGGTGCTCAGGGGTGTAGGCTTCAGGGGTTTAGGAGTGTGAATGCTTCATAGCAAGTATCCTGCTCCAAATGCTAGTGCCCCTATATTAGAGTGTTGTGTGCGAAAAGCAGGCAGACTTGCAAAGTAGCAGGGGCTACAGTCGAGAGTTTAGATCCTTGAAGCCTATGATTTAGGCTGTAGGGTTCAGGGTTTCGGGGACTGTCAGGACGTCCGGCTGCTCCTCAAGATCCGTGATGCAACACAGGAGCTGGGAAGTGCGGCTGGGGCACAGTGCCTGGGGATTCGCAATGTCTTTCACGACGCTGAGGAATTGAACCGTTTTAACTTGCAGTGCAAGTCTTGAATCCGTACTTGACAGGTCTCATGCAGACACCTTTCTGTTTGGACTCATCAACGACGTGAACAACAACAAACCAGTTCAGGTCTTGGTCTAAGCCACAGACGCACAACTCTTGAAACAGGAAGAGTCTGGGGCAATCTCGGGAAGAAACAGCGGCCGTGGCGCTAGCCATGCAAATATTGGCAACGATATTTCTGTTTACTCTAATGAGTTGCAGCCTAGGGCCTACGGCCGAAATCACAGGCCGCAGTTGACCTGCAATACCGACGAACAGCGGTGTCTGAGCCTTTATCACATCAGTAAATAGTAAGAGAGCACCGGAGGTCCCAGCCTCCACACAAAAGAGAACAGGACCACCGTGACAAAGCGAAAGCCATTAGCACAAATTTTGGAATGCGAATAGTGCTGGCAACGTTGACTGCAAAAAATAAGCTTTCTAACTATTGCCAGGCCCGACAGGGCTATTCAGAACATGTGCCGCCACCACCATGCACGGACACTATCATCGACGTCGCACCACAACCGCCACCACCCAGCCCCCACCCTCACTCCACAACACCAGTGCGAACACCAACATCAAAACCAACACGAACACGCCACTCACGGTCACCATCGTCATCGTGATTTTTAACATCATGCTCATCGATATTTCCGTCATGATGCTGATCATCATCATGATCATCGTCATTGGCATCTTTTTCATCATCTTCATCATCAAATTCTGATTCAACATTCTGTTCGTCATCATCATTTCCAGCTAGGTCTTGTTTGTCACTAAGTTCACTGCTTACATCACCTTGCAAAGGGCGATCTTTTTCTTTACCTCTTTTCATATAGACGAGCATCACTCAATTTCCCTTCTTTTCGGTCGTCTGCAGAGTGGATTGCGGTGCTGCGAGGAGGAAGCCTGGGTCGCCGCCGCGCAGGTCGACCCAAAGTGGAAGTCGCGACTTGGTCTTGTAGCAAGGCCTAGGATGCATTCGGTTATGACGTGCCATCGGTGCCCCTTTTGGAAATGCTCCTTCATTATGTTCTAGCTGTTTCTTGCACACTCTTCGTGCTGCAAGGCGTGGGCAGACGGCGCTGTACTTTGCCGCTGCACGGCAGGCCGGCTTTGATGTGATGTCGGCGGCGGGATGCTTCTGAAGGTTGAGCAAGAAATTCAGCAGAATCATCGGCTAGTAGTCGCGATTGCCGGGGTCATCACGGATGTTTCAGGCCTTGGCAGCGTGAACTGGACCACCTGGGCCCAAGAACCTTTTAGACCAGCGGTTACTGTCGGATTTGGATGCAGGTACCATCGCCACAATGAGCTGGATGTGTTAGCAGGGTTTTACGGTGCTGCAGAGGCATGCGGGATAACAGTAGCACCAAAGGGTGGGGCTGGGAAGTGTGATGAGGGGTGCCAAGGCCACGACAGGCTGGGGACGTAGCGAAAAACGGCGCCTACCGATACCGGCAAAGAGGCTTTGTCTTGCAGCCCAAAGCAAGCTTTTTGAAGGGTCGCTGCACAGGATCCAATCGAAGCCGAGAAGATGTGTCGATTCCTGATGAGGCCTGGTGCTGACGGGTTGAGCGATGGGGTCCGGGAGCATGCTGCATGAACGGTTCATCCGAGTTGTTCGGGAAAAGCCCTCTTGAAAGTGCAGTTGGGGTCTGTCCTCACGGTGACATCAGTAAGAAGCACCGCCGAGCTCGTGCACATCTTAGCCTTAGCTCTGTAGGGTTGGAATCGGCCGTTCCCACGGCCCAGCAGGAAAGTCTTCCCGCTTGGACCAGTCCTTCCGGCCGATACTATAGGGATTTGGTCACTACGGGTGTTGGCCGGCACCATTGTGTGCCCCTGGCCTTGACCCATGTGAGGGTGAATGTGAAGGATAGCGTATGGGGGTCGGGTGATTCCGACGACCAGGTGGGGGCAGTCCAGTCTATGGTTGGGATAGCAGGCCCCACGACGACGTGGGTCGTCTTGCTGAACATACCCCTGCCTTGGAGCAGATAATACCTCTTCGGAGAGGGGACGCGGGTCGTGGTGAGGCCGGGTCCGCTTGAACTGCCTTGCTGGATGCCTTTCTCTGGGGCGGTGGGAACGTGAACTCCAACTGGAGCCCCGATGACGCTTGCGGAGGGGCTGCGAAGGCGGGAGGGATGACGCCTTACCCATGGCTGTCACACCCCGGCCGCTATCCATCCATCCATCCATCTGTAGCGTTGGAATAATTGCCAACATGATTCCTTACACTGCACCTACCACGAAAGCCTGCTATGCATAGTAAGGCCCCTACCAGAGCCTGTATTGGAGCCCGTCCCATAGACTCCCAAACCCCTTGGATTAAGAAATGTACCTTGAATTATGCTAGGGATCCCCCTGTAATTAAGGTAGTCCTTAATGTGGGGGTTGGAGTCTCTGGGCTAAAACCTAAACCCTCAGCAGCCCAGACGAGTGCGCGTGCCGGCAACAAAGAGGGATGACTGGGGCCAAAGCCCTCTGTTGCTCGGCTGTGTGGCACTTGGGTTCAGGTTTCCTGTGGTTGAAGCCATCATGGGACTTAGTCACTGTAACCCCATGTAAGGTATTCATGTTCATACTTTCTATGCCGATGTCTCGTGGTCCCAAAAGGACAGACTGGGTCGGGGGCTTCTACGAATCGTGTGCTACACTGATCTCCCCTGAGGTTGTTGTCGTACAGTACAGTGGTTCGAGGCCCTTGATCTTAGTGGTCGCTTTCGGCTAGGATCGTCAATGTGCGCTCCTCTCACACCTCGGCCCTTTAACCCTTTGGGCTTTCAGCTCCAAAATCCTACAAAGCACCAAATTATTGAATCTTATCTAGCCACCTTTTTGTCAAATCAAACTTTGTCCTCAGTTATCTTGATTTCTCTTTCTTTGTCTCCATGTGTCTTCTTTCTTCATTTTGGTGTTCGTGGTCCTCTCTGCCTTTATGACTTGTCCTTACTAGCTCTTTTATCCCATTATTGCTCGCATGCGACTTCGTGATCTTGCCTCACAGCCCCAATCGGCCTTACCCTACTCCCAATCCTCACCGGCCTCAGCCCCGCCCACAGCCCGAAGCCCCACAACATAAAACCCAATCCGAGGTTAACTAGGGCCCCAGAACTACGGGCCTTGAAAACGTAGCAGGGCTTTAAGCCACACATGTCTGGCAAACAGGGCCAATAAAAGCCTTAGCACATCTTACTGATGCATCTTGTAGAATCTGATGAATCCTTGTTGAAGTCTTGGAAAAGTTATTGTGAGCCTCATGAATCCTTATGGAAGGCCTTTCAAAACTCAAACAATCGCCGCGCTTCCGCAGGGCTCCACACTGCCCCCCGATCGAGGGCTTACCCTCCTCGCACCCCCAATAGGACTCAAGGGGGGCAGACTGCCCCCCCCCCTCACCGAAAACAGTGAACGCCTTGCCAATCTTTGAAATTCTTTCGCAGTCGTTTTGGATGTTTCAGGCCTCGTAGAATTGATTTGAACGCTTTCGATGCTTGCAAAACCATGTTAATGTTGTTTGAATGTCTTTTCAATGTTAAGTGTATGTTTTCTGTTTGAGTGTCTTTTGCATGGCATCTTTTGTGCAAGCGTTTCTTCGCTTTCCTTGTCTTGTCATTTGTTGTCTCAAGTTATCATTTGTGTGTTTAAGTTTTCAAGCCCCGAGGCTCGAGGCATAAAGGCCCGAGGTTTGAGAGCCTTGCAAAGCCCCAGTGACAGGGAATGTGCATCAGGACCAAAACAACTCCCTAGAGAGGTCCTAACCCCAAAACTGCCAGCCTCTGCACCAGACGGCTGTCATGGCAGCAGGCAACAGAAGCGAGAGTTGCACTGCCGCTGCAATAGTCGTGATCATCATCATAGGGACCGCAAAAGCACTACCAGCAAGAGCAAGACTAACAATAGCACCAGTCAGGGCAATGGTCTATTCCGTAAAGTTCGGTTCGACGTGAACTTGCCGATCAGGTTCTACGCAGCTAGACAAGGACACAAAGAGCGACTGGGATGCGTCTTTGGGGTAGAGTGTGGAAGGGGCTTCGCACGGCTTCAAGGCATAGTTGGAGATATTGTCGGGATTATGAGCCGGAACCTACTTTAATCCTGAAAGTTTGCGCGCGCAGAAGGTTTGGATCCGTGTACTTCAAGTCATGAAGTGTAGCTGAGGCTGTGTGCATACTTCGTCGAGAAGTTGGGCATGAGCGTCCATCAGGCAGACAAGTGGGGCGAGACCCCCATGTTTTACGCGATGGAAGCGAAAAAGACCGAGACGGTCACTGGGTGGCATTTTCTGAAACCTGTTGATGCCCCTTGTGGTTCTATAGACTTACTTATTGATATGTCAGTTTGCCTTGAACCGAAAATCCTAAATTCCCCAAATCCAGGTCATATACCTCCTCAGGCAGGGTGCGTCGCTCGGAGTCAACAACAAGGGCTTCCAGTCCCCAGAAAGCCTCGCACCGGTTGAGGTGGCTCGCGAGCTGCAGGCGAGAAAAGGGGTCGGAAGAGTTAGTAAGGGGCCTACAGGGTTTAGGGTTTAGGATTTAGGATTTTAGGGTTTAGGGTATATAGTCCCCGCTGGTACTAACTATATACAATGCCCCCTTCATAGTACCTCTGTCGTCACTGATGATGTCCGCTTGTAGTCCTTGTACAAAAACCACATTGTACTTCTCAAGGCTTTAGTGCACCCCAAACCCTAAGTCCAGCCCCACGCCCTACACCCAACCCAAGCCCTACGCCCCAAACCCTGACCCCTAAACCCAGCCCTAAACCCTAAACCCCAAACCCTAAACCCCCAAAGCCCTATTCTGCTTGTTGAGGCCCCTGTTCAGGCCCGGATGAAGGAGTGGGCCGAGCCATTGAAGGCCCCGTCTTCGCAGCCACAGCCGGCAGACTCAAAGAAGCGACGCTGGGCACTTGTTAAAGGGCTTCCTTTCAAGGTTCTTTTATAGGGCCTATTGGCAGGGTTTCGGGTAAAGGAATTTTGTTTGAGCCGCCATAATAGCGATCTACAGTATCTACAGTATCAGTAAATAATATGGTCTCCTTATTGTGGGATTTTTATTTCAGTCCCTATCCAGAACCCAGGCAAGAGGCCGGATGAGGAGCAGATGGAGGAGGCTCAGGAGCAAACATCAGCTGCGGAAGGACCTCGAGCACTTCAGGAATGGGCAGCAAGACCTGCGAAGTTCCCAAGGAATTGGAGGACCCAACTGGCACGGGAGAAGCTGAAATGCAAGCCGGAAGTCATCGCTGAAAGCTTCACTCACAAGGCTGGGTTCTTGTTACGGAATTTACTTTAAGTTGCCGTCCATACTAGGGAAAGCCATATTTGCTATCCTTCCCTGTATTATGGCCACGTAAAGTAAACTCCGCCAGAAGGTCACGCTCGTGACCACCGACGCCCTCGAAGAGGTCCGAGGCCTCGAAAAGACACTCGTGGCCGAGCAAGCCGACCTCTTTAAGAAGAAGCTATTTGTCCGGGCGTGCAGGGCTGCCGACTTTTGCTTGGCCTTGGGGGCCTTTGAAAAAGATGGCGCGTTCTTTACGGAGTATTCCTTCATTGTCGCCAATCGAGGGAAGGTCGGCTCGCTGGTGCTGGTGTCTCGGCTAAAGCCCCTAAACCCCAAACCCTAGACCCTACACGCCAAACCTTGAGGTTGCTCGGGACAAAAAGACCGGGCACGTCGTAGGCTTCGTCCACGCCGACAAGGGCGAGAAAGAGCTTGTGATTGGCCACCTCAAGGCGACGTCGCGCATGTGGTGTTTCAGACTGGTTTTAGGTTTGAGGTTTAGTGTGTGGGATTATTGGAACAAGGTTCCTTCAACGTGTTCTATAAGGGAGTTTAAAGTTCGGGTTTGTGAGAGTAGTAGGATTGCTCCTGGGGTCCCCCATGAGCCCCAAGCTCACGTATCAGGCCCATGGCAAGTCTTATGAAGATCAGCCAAACTGCGCGGGAGGGGCTTTCTACCCTGAACCCTCAAACCTAAACCCTAAACCCTAAACCCTGAACCCTGAACCCTCAAACCTAAGCACTAAGCCCTGAGGCCCTCAAACTCTAAACCCTGAAACTTCAAACCGTAAACCCCGATCTTGAGCTTCGTTTCAAGAGACGAGCGACTGTCGGATGGCACAGGGAGTTTAGGGTTCGGGGTTGAGGGCTTTTGGGCTTCGGATATAGGGTTTAGCGCTTAAGGCTTAGGGTTCAGGGCTCAGGGCTGGTGGGGTTCGGGGTTTGGGGCTTATGGCGCAAGGGTTAGGGTTTAGGGCCGACCATGTGAGCGCTGTTTGGGGGCAATCCTCCACTCCTATGGCTCCTGAGAGTTCCTCTATTTCAAGTATAGTAGAATCAACACCCAAGTCTCCAAGTTCAAGGTTCTTGAGGGTTGCCTGTATAGTATACAGCCAAGCCATCTTTCATAAAATGCCCCTATATAGCTGCCTCCGACGCCCGGCGAGGTGCACAATGATCATCAGGGCAAAGGTGTGGGAACCCTGTTGATCCAGGCTGCCGAAGCTCAGGCCGGGTTTAGTAGTAGTAGTAGTAGTAGTAGTAGTAGTAGTAGTAGTAGTAGTAGTAGTAGTAGTAGTAGTAGTAGTAGTAGTAGTAGCTAGTAGCAGGAGCAGGAGTAGAAGTGGTAGCAGTAGCAGCAGTAGCAGTAGCAAGCCTCGGTGCCAGTGTCAGGTATCCATATCAATAGTAGCAGCCGCATTCCTTGTCGCCGCCGTCAGCATCTTGAGCATTCTGATGGGGTCTGTCCTCATAATCATCCTCCTGGCGTCATGAGTTGCAAGCATCCGGTAATCCTTTGCTCGCCAGTCTTCATCATTGCTCTTGTGATTGGCCCGAGTGTCAACAAGAAGTTCCACAAAAAACCGGATGAAACATGAAGCCCGACCTGGACCCTCTTCCAAACCCTTAGGATCAGGGGCCTAGTAACAGGCATATAATGTAATGCTTGGGGTACTCAACTTTGCTTCCGACGTGCCGGGAGACTCCAACGACACGTGTGACATGTTACGATCTTGGAGCCCTACGGGCACTGCCCGTCGAGGCATTGAGTGCGGGATGGGATTTCGAATCCGTGGCCGCACGTGTTCTGTACGTGAATTCGAAAGCGCAGCAGATCTTCTTCCGATGCTCGGGCCGCCACGACTTGTGGTTTAGGGTTTAGCTTTCAGGGTTTAGTGTTTAGCGCCTACTTTTGTTAGTGTTTATTCGGGCTTAGCGTTTAGGGTTGTTAAGGTTTAGTTACTGGGGCTTACGTTTTGGTTATTAGAGATGAGGGTGTTGGTGTTTAAAGGGTTAAGGGCGGATCTTGAGAACAAGGGAAGCTTCGTTCGGATCCAGTCGTCCTCTTGTAGGTCTCCCTCCCTCTCCCTCCCTCTCTCCCTCCCTCCCTCCCTCTCTCTCTATCTCTCTCGCTATCTCTCTTCCTCTCTTCCTCCCTCCCTCCCTCCCTCTCTCTCTCTCTCTCGCCCTGCCTCTCTCTGTCTCTCTCTGTCTCTCTTCCTCTCTCTGTCTCTCTCTCCCTCTTTCTCCGGGCTTGTCCTGGTAGTGCTTTTCTTGGCAGGGTGTGGGGCCGAGGAATGGGTTTCGACATCCACGACGAGCCGGCACGCGAGACGACGATGAGCATGCTCTCGATGTACCTTCGCCAGCACCAGTACAGTTCCGAGTTCTCTGAGTCACGAGCATGGGGTTTGGGGTATACCATGTCTTAGTACATCGGCAGCTTGGGGTGCATTATAGTATGCAGGTGTGTCAAGATGACCCGCCGTGCTCAGCATGCCCCTCCAGCGCCAAAGGAGAAAATCAGGATCGAGCCATATGCTCCTCGGTTTTCGCAGCTATTCCATGTGGTGAGCAGGTTCCCTCTTCAGCTCGTTCAGGGATTAGGGCCTTGTTGGAAACTCCATGACCTTGCACGAGGTGCAAACGGCTTTGGCCCCGTGGCACTACAAGGGACTCCGTGTGAGAAAGATGGTGAGGTGTTGCAGAATGGTGGAGCCTCCTAAACGGGACGATGACTCCGCGACGGATCCGGAGATGCCTGAGTTGATCCCGGTCACCCCGTATTGGTTGGACACACCGCGGGCTCCCAAGCTAACCTTCGCTCTCAGCGCTCTTCCTGTACTAAGAAAGCGTGCTCCAAGGTCCCCCGAAGAATTCGTCCAGGTGCAGGGCATCGATTTCTGAGCCTTCCACTGACTTACATGTTTCAAGTTTCACTGACCTTGCCGAAAAGATGGGGAAGCGCCGCAAGGTCGGACTAGTGCTGATCGCACTGGATGAGGTCGTGCCAGGTCAGGCCATGTGTAAGCCTTCGCCACGAGTGTGGCCGCTAGTAAGGGTAACTGCACGCACCCAAACCGGAAGTGGTATGGATGCCCATACCCAAGTCTGGGAAGTGAATTGCTCATGGTTTCGAGAGTCAGGGGTTGTTCTGCTTGGGGAGGGATACTACTTTGAATCTATCTCCGGTCCACTGACTGTTTTCTTTTGTTCTTTGGATGCTGCGCAAGCTCCTGCACTCTAGACCCTACTACCCCAAGCCGCAACGCGGTCTAATAGGATCCGATATCCTAAACCCCGTAATGCACTCTGTAATACCCTGTAGTATCCGCACAGGGCTCTTATTCCGGAGTCATCAGAGCATATAATAACCTGCTTGGAAGGGCAGGGGACTTAGTAAGCAGGTTATAAGTAGGGTTATAATTGGGGTAACTCCATTTAGGGTACTTACAACTCTACTTAGAACCTACTTACTAAGTCCCCTGCCCTTCTTCCAAGTGTGATATCGACACACCGGAGGGTGCCCTCCAGTGCCACGCGCGTATGCGCTGGCCCCACATAAAAAATGGGAGAGTCCTAGTGTAACTCTGCGGGGCATAAGTGTGGGAACGGAATGTGTGTCTCGAATGCTTTCCTGCGGCCGTTTCTCCTCAGTTGTGGAGACGAGGGACGCAGATTTTCTCACGGTACTGCTCGCAGCCGCTTGACCTCAGTGGTGCTGGGGCACTCACAGCCGCTCGGCAGCCCATTATGATTATCATTGCAATCATCATTACTCTTGCTGCTATTAGTCTGACTAGTATTGTTATCATGAACATGTCTTTTGTTCTTCCTCTTCCTCTTCCTCTTCGTCTTGTTTTTAGCACTACTATGAGTAATCGTAGCCATCTGTAGCATCACCTGATCATTCTTCATGTTTACTGTTATTCTGCTGTATTTTCTTATTAATACTGAGAGATACCGTAGTACCATCACCATCATTACTACTACTAACTACTATTGTTATTATTTGTAATATTATTGCTGTCACTCTTACTATGACTACTTACCACTACTAGAGCCATGGTTCCTGCTTATATTGCTATTACTCTCACTGTTACTCTTTTACCCTTGCTATTTGTAATGCTATCACTTGTTACTAGTAGTATTCCTGTGACTATGGCCTTTACTATCTTACTCCTACTCTTACTATGACTGTTACTCGGTACTGAAGCTGTCACTACTGTTGCCATCATTGTTACGTTTAGTGATCGTAAAAAATACTATCGGTATTGCTATTATCACTACTATCGTTAGTATGAATTTCATTTTTTCTATTGCTATCACTATTACTGTTACTATTGCTGATTACTATGACTCTGACTGTTGCCATTACTACCTTTACCACTTTGGTCATGACTATGACCACGTCTACTACTATTAACTACTCTTGCTGTTTCTCGTACTCTTACTCTTATTACTACTCTTACTCTTACTGCTACCGTTACTATTGCTATTGTTACTACAATTATCATCAATACTATTGCTATCTAGAATACTATTATGAGTATGGCCCTTCTTAGTACTATTTCGATTACTATTGCCCTTGCTGTTAAGTAATATTATTACTTACCATTACTAATGCTATTGCTAGTTGCTATTACTATCACTGCGAGTTTGACTATTACTATGACTCTGAATATCACTATGATTATTGCAATTGTTATTGGCAATGCTAGTACTGTCCTTGATATGAATGATGTTATTGTTGCACTAGTACTATTGTTACTGTTATTACGATTCGTGTTCTTATTACTAGCAGTATTATAGAAACTAAGTGTTGACATACACTGATGATTGTTATTTTTGTTATCGTGATTACTCGCATGATTTTGTTTGTTGTTGCTGTTGGTTTTCTTACACTTTTGTGAATATTAGTGCCCTCGATCCCGCTCCATCTTTGACGGTCTTCATTGTTACCAAGTAGCAAGGCCCGTTGAACTAGATGGATTCGGGGTGCACAGTCGGGATGCCAGGAGTTCAATGGTCTAATGGTCTGTGTGATCGGGCAAATAGCTGTCTCAACTCAAAACCCCAAACCCCTTAGTCCCTCGACGTCCCCTAAACCCCAAACCCCAAGCCTAAAACCCTAAAAACCCAAACCCCAAACCCTAAACCCCACAGCCCTTAGTCCCTCAAATCGGATCCCCAGCATGCCAAGCCCTGAAGCCCTCACCCACAAAGTCACGCGACTACGTTCGAACTCGAGACGATTTCCAAGCCGAGAGTCTAGTCAGCCCTTTCGTTAATACTGCTGCTGTTAGTGATACTTCTGTTCGCAATATTCTTAATAGTTTCTTCCTCTTGTTTGATATATTTTCTGCCATTAGTATTCTTACTACTGTTGAAACCGTAAACCCGAAACCCTAAACCTTCTGAGGACAAGTGTTGGGGATCAAGCCGTGGGCTTTGTGGTGCAGCCTCCATGTTGTGGTCGTCTTCCGAGTTACTCAGCCCACGGCCGCTACTACTGAGACCTAAATAATTACCTATATGCTGGGGGTTCCTGAGTCTATTTGTGCTATACTGGGCCCCTCTATTATAGTACCCTTAAAGATCCCTAAAAGAAGCCCTTGTAGACTCCTTTAAAGGAACCCTAATTCTATTACGGCCCTTATATGACGAATGCAACCGTAACCCCACAAGCCCAAGACTACGGGGATCCTCAACTGCCTCCTTACTTAAAGGTTCATGGGACTTCGTAAGTAGGGTTAGAAGTAAAGTAACTACAGTTATAATTACTTATAACCCCAATTGAGGTACTTATAACCCTATTTACTAAGTCCCATGATTCTCCAAGTAGATCTCGATGGAGAGATTTGGCCGTTGCCGGTGATATAATTTACTTAAGGGTTCCTTTAAAGGTGGCCTTTAAAGGGCTACTATAAGGGATCTCTAAGGACACCAGAGTCTAGGAGCCTGAAAAGATTTTCCCGGAAAGCACTGAAGAGAGCAGATAGGTTGACAGAACAGATTAGAGACCCCAATATCCCTTAATTCAGGAATATTCCTTAAATCATATTAGGGGTCCGACTAAAATTTAAGGAATATTCCTTGATTGAGGGATATTGGAGTCTCTGAGAGGTGGGGAGCCCTGAACACGTAAACCCCTAAGCAAACAGGCCTACTCCCTAACCCTCAAACTCTTAACACCCTAAAGACCTCAAGAACCTTAAGCCCTTATAGCCCTAAGTCCTACGAACCCAAAAACCTCAAGACACTGCACCCCTCATGTAGGGTTCGGGAGTCAAGTTGTTGTCATGTTGCAACGATGGCTATGTCCGTAGCTATATCATACTCTTTTCGGTCTCAAGCTATGTGTTTTCTCCCACCTATTTGCCTAGGACTGGAACGTTATCCCTGCATAGATGTCCCAACCTCTTTGACCGGTGGCCACCATGCCGACCCTTAAACCCTGATTCCTAAACCTAAGCGAGAAACCTAAACCCTAAACGCAGAACCCTAATCCCACTACCAGGCCCTCGCCTTAAGCTCCACAATCCCAGGCACCTGTGAAGTTTCTCAGCCGTGGGTAGGGTATCGTTCGTCCTGGGCAGAACATTGGACTTAGGCGCTTGACTAACTGGTAAAACTATCACGGTTAAGGGTTTAGGGTTTATAGGGGTTTGGGGGTTTAGGGTTTAGGGGTTTAGTGGTTTAGGGATCTGGGGCCTATTAGGGTTTAGTATTTGGGGTGCAGTCCGTGTTTTGTCAAGAACATACTCCCCCAAGGCATATTCCAAGCCTTGAGGCCGTGGCGGTACTTAAAGGTTCATGGGACCGAGTAACTATGGTTATAAATAAGGTAACTATACTTACAAAATAACCTCAGTTAGGGTACTTAGTATAACTGTACTTACTAAGTCCCATGAACCCCCAAGTAGCGCTCAAGCGGAAATCCAGGGATGGTTTTGAGTTTGCTCTTTGGGGATGGCTACGGTCATGCCTAAACCCGAAACCCTAAACCTTAAACGCTAGTTTCACGAAAAGGCCCATTGCACTAAAAAAAAAAACAAAAACCTAATTTCTAAGCCCTAAACGCTAAACTTGAGCCGGGTGCAGGGCTTGCAGATGCTCACATCAAGCAGATGACAGCGAAGAACAAAGCCCGGTTTAGGGTTTAGCGGTTAAGGGTTATGGGGCCCCGAACCCGAACGCCCCCAAACCCCTAAACTTGTAAACCTCTAAAGTTCTGAACCCCTCAAACTCCCAAAGCCCTAAAGCTCTGAATCCCCTAAAACCTCGAAGCCCCCATACCGGTGAACCCCAAGCCCCAGACCTCTAAACCCCTGAACCCCAAAACCATCCTAAACCCCTGAAGGAACTCATCAAGGAACCCCGTAAAAACACTCTAGGCTACCAGAGCCCTGAAAGGAGCACCGAACTTTCGCAGCGAATCCTTAAACCGCAAATCCTGAAACCCAAAATCCCAAATCCCAATTCCGGAACCACAGAATCCTATAAAATTTTCGCCGCGAAGCCGGAAGTATCAAAAAGCACGGGCTTGAAACCCAACCCTAAACAAACGTCCGTTGCACATTTAAGCAAAAATCCCTAAACCCGAAGCCAGGCCTAGCAATGGGCCCGGCTGCGAAAGGTGGGAAGCCAAGACGAATCCGCGAATTTTGGTTTAGGGTTTCAGGTTAAGGGTTAGACAGTTAGCGTCTTGGGGTTTAGGAATCTGTGCTTCGGAATTCGGGCTCGGGATTTGGGTTTAGGGCTTTCCTGGGCCCTGAAGAACCTAGCTTTTTGAGACCTGAATATAACAAGGAAAAATAGGGGGGGCTAAAGAAGGTAGGGTCTTCAGGGTCCAGGTTGGGTTTAGGGCTTTCTAAACCCTAAGCCCCAAGCAATAAACCCTACACCTTACACCCTAAACTCAAGGCCTAGGCCGCCCACCTCCAACCCTAAACCCTAAGCAATAAACCCTAAACCGGGCTTCGGGGTTTCGGAGTTGAGGTCGAAAGGTCGTACTGCAAGGAAGTTTCGTAGCGGTCCTAAGCTCAGTTGAACGGCCGAGCTTTACGGTTGAGGGTTTTAGGATTTTAGGGGTTTGGGGCTTCGGGGTTTGGGGTTCAGGGGTTGGGGTTCAGGGTTGAGGGTTCTAGGGTTTAAGGTTTAGGGTTTTCGAGCTTTCGGGTCTATCTAGGTGGTTCGGGGTGTATTCTAGGGGCTCGAATAGTTCGAACATATTAAGGAGCCAGTTTTTCAGACCCCTACTCTTGCAGTTGTGCCCTTCGGAAGTCCGTCATAGGTAAGGTACTGCCCCCATACAGTAAGAGTCTATAATAGGGCTACGATTAAGGTCCTCATAGGACCTTAATAGTAGCCCTATTATAGAATCTATATTATGAATATTATTCAACTATTACTGAGTGGGGACCGTACCCAAGTCATAGGTTCATTCAAGATGCAAGGCAAGGAAAGCTCCCCCTAAACCCTATTTCCTAAACCCTAAACCGCGGCAACCTAAGAGGCCCGACAATGATGAGCTACTTAAAGGATCATGGGACTTAGTAAGTAGGGTTATAAGTAAAGTAACTACAGTTATAATAACTTATAACCCCAGTTAGGGTACTTATAACTGTAATTACTAAGTCCCATGAACCCCATTTTAGAACACTTATAGATCTTTAAGGAACCCTATTTATAGAACCCTATAGTACCCTTAAAAGGAGCCCTAAAGCCTACTTACTAAGTCCCTTGAACCCCCAAGTACATGAGCTCCTCGAGATCGTGCCTTGGATTGCAGGCGCTACCCGAGAAAAGCCAAGACCGAGACCGTTGGATCTCCAGGCACCGGGGGGGGCTAGTGTGTAGGAGGATTTTCCCGGAGGTGAAAAAACTCCTTCTGTTTCGTGGTTGTGTTTTTTTTTGCTTGCAGTTGGGCCACTTGCACCAAATTCCATTAAAGTTTGTGGTTTCTCACAGCTTACTATCAGCTGTTTGTTACTTGCGAAGTCATAGTTACATTTATTATTGTACGGTCCCATACTTCATTTTCAAGCAGCATGCATTCAGGCGTTTCGTCCGTCTGCGGTTTTGCAGTTTCGGGTTTATGGTTTAGGATGTGGGTAGTCCTCTAAATTTGAGTCCGTTTTTCAGTCCCCAAACCTTCAAACAGGAGCCTAAAAGGGAGGCCCTTATCTGGAGAACTGCCAAACGTAACTTAGAGAACTACCCATGTTACTTGAGCTGCTTCTGATACTGGCGACTGCGAAGCCAATCCTTCTCCTGCTCGAAAGTAGCAGAGCGTGCGAAGCATTGTTGGGGCCATCATAATAGAATAGGGGTTTGTTTGGTGTGTTATGGTGTACATAACTAGAAGCAATTCAGGAATCCTGAGTCACGGTGTAAATGCTCATTCAAACTTCAGTATTTCTCGATTGCCACGGAGGCTCTGCAACTACCACTACCAGAGTGGTGCCATGACGAGGTGCAGGGGTGCTTGGAGGGTCTTTAGGGGACTTAGTAAGTAGGTAGTAAGTAGCCTTATAAGTACCCTAAAAGGGACCCTAATTGGGGTTATGGTACTTATAAGTCCCTAAAAAAATCAGTTACTAAGTCCCCCGACCCTCCAAGTGCTCGCTTGTGTAAGGCAGTAGGCACTTGGAGGACACACGTGTGATCTTACGCAAGGTGGCCTAGAGGCCAAAGCAGCAGTACAGATCCCGGCCACAACACCTTCACCTTAAACCCTGAACCCTAAACCTGCAAAACTCTACAATGCTAAACCCAACCTTGGCCCTGAATAACCTCCCTATAGGGTTCCTTATTATGGTTTCTTTATATAAGTCCTTAAAAACGTAGGTTCTTCGGGGTTAAGGAAAAGCCCTAGTATAGGGGGGCCTGAAGAACTCGCTTTTCGTATTTCCGTACGACAAGTGTATAGTCAACAGCTGGTCTGTACCCCCAAACCCCTCGTATTCTTATGATTAAGGCCCCTATACCGTAAAGCTGTTGTAGAATTCTAGAACCCTTGTAGAGCCCTTGAAAGCAAGCTTCAGTCAAACTTTTTAGAAGGATCCCTTAATTAACACCGAACTCTACAGCTCCAAGGACCCCCAAAGCTGTACACTTCCTCAAAGTAACACATTGAAAAGGAACAAAACTATAAATCCGAAAAGCCATAAAAAGCCCTACCCTAAACCCTCAAAGCCCTAAGCCCTTACCCCTAAACGCCCTAAACCCTAAACGTAAAAGCCCTACAATCCCTTAACCGACCCAGCTCGGGCCAGATGCCGGTCCGAAAGACCTTCATCGACTACAGGCGCTTGACCCCCCCGCCCCGACTTCAAGGGTATAGGGTTTAGGGGTTTGGGGCTTTAAGGTTTAGGGTTTTGGGGTTTAGGGTTTAGGGTTCCCTTCCAGATTCGAACAGTGGATCCGACCGTCAATGGAAGAGTTCCTGCTAGGGTTCCTTTGCAGGTTCCTGGGAGTCCGTTGTGTGGGGTTTGGGGTGATGTTCAACATCAGTGAACTGGGTTGTGCTTTGGGATAATTTTTTCCCCTATTTCCTTAAAAAGGGAACCTATTCAGAAATAATTTTCAAAGGGTTTAAAGCACAACTTAAACTGCGGCAAACGCGGTGTTTACTGGATGCGGCTTTGGAGGCCCAAAAACCCCAAAGCTGATTTAGACCTCTATTTCCGGTAGACTCCACAAGCCGTAAACTTCAAAGCAAGGCTCATAGTGTCGTAGTGGTTGTGGTTTGGGAGCACTTAACAGCTTCAGGGCTTTAACGATCTGGAATGTCTGATTCCGGCTGATGGTGTTGCCGAAGGTGTGCACAGTAGATATTTCAGGTTTGTTTGGGACCGTAGAAAAAGCACGTAAACTTGAAGTTTTGCACGACGGCAGTAGAGTGTATGCGTAGATACCCAGACCTTCCAACATCTCTTACCTGTCTTGAATAAGCAATCTACCTTAAACTATAGTAGGATCCCCAATATGATTTAGGGCGGGTATACTCCTTAATTAAAGGATTTTGAAAAGTCTGGGTACTCTTGGGGGGCTCCTGCTGAGGGTTTCCGTGGTCAGAGCTGCGCAGAGCCATGTTCTCAGAGAAATCTGTTTGGCAACGGAGAAGCTGAGAAAGGGCTTGGGGTCTGACGGGTTTAAGGTTTAGGGTTCGGGTTTAAGGCTGGGTTTACTGGGAGGATCATGGGACTTAGTAAGTAGGGTTATAATGGTTATAAGTACTGTAATTGGGGTTATAAATAAAGATAGTTGTAGTCACCTTACTTATAACCCTACTCACTAAGTCCCATGATCCTTTAAGTAGGGTTTAGAGTTCAGGGCTTCGGCCTGGGATTCTGGGTTGATGCTGTTCATCCAGGGTCCAGGGTCTTAGATTGCAACATGGGTAGTTGTCAAAATTAAGGTCTCTGTTTGGGTACCCTAAATAATAGGTGCCGTATTATGATAGGGCCCAAAGAGCGACCATATTTTTGACAACCACCCACCTGTTGTTCTGCACGAGGTACACAGAAGAGTCGCCAAGGGCAGGACGGACCGGGGCTTTGATTGGACTTGCGGATTTGGGACCTCGCAGGAGTATTATGTATGAGGCCGCAAACCCAGAAGCCCAAAACCGAAACCCTTAACCTGAGAGGATGTTCGCCTAAAGTTACACGAAGTTACTGCTTAGGGGGTGCCCCACAAGGCCTTGAATGAGCGAAAGGACAACCTCGAACCTCTCAGAATCCTCAATCCTGAAACCTAGAAGCCTACAGCCCAAAGCCCTACTCCTGGTCTTTGCAATCTAGAGTCTCTACAGGACTCGAACCAGTACAGGCGTCTGAGTAGTTACAGTAGTGACAGTATTCCCTCATAACCAAAAGCCCACTTGGGCCCTATGTAGTAATTATGTGGCTTTCGGGCTTTTGGTTTCTTTGGATGTGCCTCCGGTGCTTGTCAAGACTTGGGATTGAGAGTTTAGTAGACCCTAAACCCGAAACCCTAAACCCCTAAACCCTAAACCCTAAACCCTAAACCCTAAACCCCTAAACCCCTAAACCCCCAAAACCCTAAACCCCTAAACCCTGAACCCTAGATTCGGGTTTCGGAGCCCCTGTAAGCCCCTATGGTTAAGCCTTAAACCTTATAGACCCCTAAATGCCTCTAAACGCCCCTAATTATGAACCCCCCAAAAACCTTAAATCTTAAAACCCCCTAGACTCTCTAGAAGCCCCTCATTATGAACCACGACTAAAACCTTAAGCCTCAAAACGCTAAACGCCTCAAGAAGCCCCTACAAGCCCCTATAATACTGTAAGGTAAAAGCCAGAAAGTTGGAATATGATTATCCTAAACCCTTTATGGTAAATTATAGGGTATCCTACCCTGAAACCATATTCCAACTTTCTGGAGTTCCCTTTAAACCTTAAACCCCTTAAAGGGCCACAAGATCGCTCATAATGTAGGAACCTGATTTAGAAACCCTGCGCCCGTAACTCCCAAAATAGTAGGATTTATATAAGGAGCCCTAATAAAGGCCCCAAGGTTTCTTAATCAGGTTCCCACACTATTCTAGTACCCTTATAGGTCCCTGATAGTAACCCTTATAGACCCCTTTAAAGGAACCCTAATGAAGGCCCAAGGTTCCTGCATTAGATCGCTCATCGGGGAGCCTTTTTGCGGCCGTTAAGCGACGCGACCATGCCTTGAGTGCACTACTGACTTGGGGTTTGGGGTTTTAGGGTTTAGGGTTTAGGGCCAGAGGGTTTAGGGTTTGGGGTTTTAGGGTTTGGGGTTTTAGGGACTAGGGTTTAGAGGGTTTAGGGTCTGGGGTTTAGGGTTTAGGGTTCTGAGCCCTTTCGGCCCGATAGGCTCGCGTAGTTGTAGACGACCCCGGATCAACAGAGAAAACTTGGGTGGTTGTCAAAATTATGGTCCCTTTTTGCGTACCCTACATTTTTTTTGCCGTACTATATTCGGGACCCCAACATGGACCATGATGTTTACAGCCGCCCACTTACGTACCTTAAACGGTGGCCATTGCAGGGACCTAAAATATCAAGACCCTTTCAAAAGAGGGAGTTTATTGATCGGGTGTGTATTTGTGCTGATCCCAATACAATAGATCCGTGCCTGCAGGGCTGAACACAGCGCATGGGCCTCAGAAAGAATGGGGCGCAGCATGGCATTTCGTGTTTACGCATTTCGTCGTTGTGGTGGTAGTGGTGGTGGTGGTCGTGTCATAGTGGCTTAGTGGTGGTCGCCATGTTCGAAGTCGAGGTCGTTCTCGTCATCCTCGTCCTCGTCCTGGTCCTCATCGTCGTAGTACCAGTAGCAATTCTCGTTCCGGTCATCGTAGCAGGCAAGGAAGGACAAACAATGCTGCTGTCATCCTAGTCTCACAGTAGCAGACTTGGTGGTAGCGGTGCAGCAGCTGTTGCTGCAGCTGTAGATGATGGTGATGATTCATCATCACCATCATCGTCATCTGCATCATCATCAGCACCGTCATCATTACCAGCATCAACATCATCATCGTCGTCATCATCGGCGTCGTCATCATCATCATCATCATCACCATCACGGCGATGATGGTCGTTGTGACGGTCTTGGTGGTGGTGATCATGATGACAATGAGGATCTGAACTGACGATTGCCTCAGCAATATATTCTGTTGAGGATAGCTGTCGCCTATTGCCTCAATGCCATCTCCAATCTCTTCTTCGCATTAGCACGGTGTGCTGCGCAAAGAACCATCACCGTCAACGTATTGGGCCCGGGGCTCCCCCTAAAGCCCATAGAGCATCGAATCGGTAAAGCTGACCCTGAACCCTGCTTGGAGGCTCATGGGACTTAGTATGTAGGGTTGTAGGTAACTAAATTGGGTAATAGTGAGTATAACTGCAGTTACTTTACTTATAGCCCTACTTACTAAGTCCCATGATCCTTTAAGTAAACCACAAACCCTAAGTCCTCAGCCTAAAACTCCAAACCCTAAGCCCCAAACCCCGTCTAGATCCCTTTAAGGAACCCTTTAAAGGAACCCTGCGTCCTCAGCCTAAACCTGGGGAACCCTGGCGAAGCCCTGAACGTCCTCATGGCTTGTTAGGCCTGCAGCGATGTGCGGGTGCATGATTGCATCCTTGCAAGAGGCCTCGGTTGGTTTTAGGGCTGAGGGTTCAGGGGCCTCTTGGGGTTCAGGGTTTGGGGCCTCTTGGGGTTTAGGGTTCAGGGTTTAGGGGGGTTTCAGGGTTTAGGGTTGGTTTAGGAGCCTCTTGCTGGGGGTTTCTTGTGACATCTCGTGACGGGACGCGCCTTTTCTGGGGCGGCCCACCACCCGGCATCACCTTTCGGGATTCAGGCTGTCGTAAACAGAATATAGGGGCCCGAATAGTTGGAACAGGGTTTGGGGGTCCATTTTATGCTATGATTAGCTATTGGTAAATATTTAGGCCCCTAGCGCCAAAACAAGCGCGAAGGGTTTGTTTAGAAGATCAGTTAGTATGTCCTGTTACTCTCTCATGTGCAAGGGCTGCACCTCAGCTCCTTTCGGATATTCGGACTTCCAGCACCAAGAATTTCCGCTTCATGGTCCAGGTCCCGGCTCAGGGTTTAGGGTTTAGGGGTTTAGGGTTGAGGGTTTAGGGTTTAGGGCTGAAGGTTTAGGGTTTAGGGTTGAGGGTTTAGGGTTTAGGGTTGAGGGTTTAGGGTTTAGGGTTCAGGGTTTAGGGTTTAGAGTTCAGGATTTAGGGTTTAGGGTTCAGGGTTTAGGGTTCAGGGTTCAGGGTTTAGGGTTAAGGGTTCAGGGTTTAGGGTTTAGGGTTCAGGGTTTAGGGTTTAGGGCTGAGGCCTTTCATCCTACAAACTTCGCAACGCGTGAATTTCCTGAAACTCTTCAGTGCGTACACAGCCCCAACACGGCAAAAATCCTGCACAATAAACGCGAACATACTCAACAGTTCGGAACCTTGAATGCAACTTTTAACCGTAAACCATAAGCTTACCCCCTAAACCCTAAACCCTAAGCCCTATCACCTTACTTCGGCACATGCTGCACACGAAGGCATCTCGATGCTCCTCCGACAATGCAGTGGGTCAATCTTTCGGTGGGTGTCCTATAGGGATCAAAATAGTTACCAATACTATTTTGGGGAGGTCCTTTTTTGCATATAGTATAATGGGGAAAGCCATATTTTAATTAAGGGCTCTGGATTATCGGTTCTCTTGCACGTCTGGCCTGGTTCATCTGTACGCTGGTCTTTTTTCTGATGTTTGCAGCTTTTCCCGTTGCCGTCGTGGTTGCTGCTGCTGTTTCCGGCAAGTCATCGTCGTTGTCGTCGTCGTGGTCGTTGATGATCTTTCTGTTGTTGCTTGTTGTTTATCTTTGGGTAATATGGATCCTGCAGAAGTCGCAAAGTTCCCTCACAGTCCGGATATGATTATGCCCCCCCCCCCCCCGCCGCGCCTCAAAAACAAACATAAAGCCTAAACCCCAACACGCATACCGTGTGGTCTACGACTCCTATTTTCGGGGTTCCTGTACTTGTACTGACGTAGTCTAATACTATAATATCCCCCCAACATTTCTGGGTGCAGGATTTTTCTACCACAAGCGGTTTTTCTCTGCATGCTGTCGGTGAGATGACTCTGAAGGATTTAGGAACCCTGAAGCCTGAACCCCTAAACCCCTAAACCCCTAAACCCTAAACACTAAGCCCCTAAACCCCTAAACCCTAAACCCCTAAACCCTAAACCCTAAACCCCTAAACCCTAAACCCCTAAACCCTAAGCCCCTAAACCCCTAAACCCTAAAGCCGATAAGCCCCAAAACCCATCTAAACCCTAAGCCTACATCCCTAAAGCCCGAAACCCCACAACCCTTTCAAATCATAGAGCCCTGAGAATAATCCGTAGAGAAGCCTTTCATGATCCCCATGTCCTTAATGCCGTAACCTCTCTAGAAGAAGGCCCTAAACACATTTAAACCCGAAGCAAGTCTTGACACCCGAACACAGAACCATAATCCTTAATTCCTAAACCCTAAGCCTTAAAACCCCAACCCCTAACCCTAAACCCCAAACCCTAAACAGCCCTATACGCTCTAAACCCCAAAACGCCAAAGCCAAAAATCCTAAACCCTAGGCCCTAAACACCCTCAGCGCCGAACCCTAAGCGGCTGCGTTGGAGGCCGCATCTTCTCCGCGATGCAGCAACAGAGGCACGGCAAGGATCTCGCAGAAGCTCCGAAGAAGGGTTCAGGCGTTGTATAGTGCAGGGGTTAGGGGTTTGAGGTTTTTTCACCAGAACCCGCAAGTCTACACACGAAACCCTAAGCCCCAAACCCGAAACGCCTGTAAACCAAAGTTTAGGGTTTGGTTCTTCTCAAAAGGAAGCCAAAGAGCATGAGCCTGACAAGTCGTAAACCGTGTAGCCCTAAACCCAGAACCTTAAACCGTCCCAAACCCGGAGCCATAAACCCCAACAAACCCAAATCCCAAGCTCCAAAGCCTTAAGCCCACAAAACCGGAGACTCTAAATCCGAAACCCTAGAGTAACCCTTCTGGGAACCCTTATAGTAACCCCTATACACCCCTTTAAAATGATCCCCGAAGCCCCTAAATCCGAATTCCCCCCTTGCCCCTTGCTGCGAGGCCAAAGAGAAACAGACGCTCGAGACTTGACGACCAGGGTTTAGGGTTTGTTTTTTTTTGAATAGGGGTTTCAGGGTTTAGGGGTTTAGGGGTTTAGGGTTTGTTTATCAGTTTTTAGGGTTTAGGGGTTTCAGGGTTTAGGGTTTCAAGTTTTATGGCGTGTGGGGTTCCCAGGGCTTCGGCTCCCGAATGGAAAGGCAACGCCTCCAGCGAAGACCCCAGAGTACTGGATTGTGATTGTGAACCCACCTGTGTTACCATGATGAGGTGAGCCCATGATGGGACGTGGTCTGTGAGTGTATGTCGTGTGTAAGTGTATGCGTGTGTGTCTGTGTGCCTGCCTGCCTGCCTGCCTGCCTGTCTGCCTGTTTGTCTGTCTGTCTGTCTGTCTGTCTGTCCGTCGGTCTGTCTGCCTATCTGTCTGTCTAGCTGTCTGTCTGTCTACGCACAATCAAGCAATCTATCTATTATCCCTATCTGCATCGCTGTCTAGTCAACTCTAGTCACTCTAGTCCAGACAGACCGGAAAAAACTTGAAGCCCTAAGCCCCCAACGAGCAAGACCCGACCACCCGCCGCCCTGCAACACTCGTGATGAGGTGCTTCCCGAAGCATGTTCTGCAGCCTCAACTGTCGGGATCTAAGCACCACTCGCTGAGGGCTTCATTTCTTGCTTGTGGTTTGGTGTCGGGGGCCTTGGCCCTATTCTAATTACCGGCCGCAACATTACATCGTCGGCGAAGGCGTGTATGTGGCTTGGGGTCTAACTGCGGTTCTCGTTGTCTTGCAGAGGTACATAGACATACCGCTTGTAGCCGAGTTTGACACATAGGCACTGCGAGTGTACATGTATCCTCAATCTTGCTCTGGATCTCTCCATCTCTGCAGAATCATGCATGCATGCATCGCCCAAACGTATACCGTGCAGGGCTGTAAGGTTTGGGAGTTTCATGACTTGATGCTCGCAGCAGACTTTTGCGCACACACAGCCGGAATCAGAAGAGAATATTAGAGGCGCTAAATCAGACTTTAGATCAATCTACATAGAAGGATCCTGAATGCAAGGACACTTCCCCTGCTCACTGCCAGCAATAATAAAGAAGCCCTACTTATCTGACACCCGTAGACAGCACTGAAGCCGACGCCTGAAACTTGGCATGTGTTGAAGGCACGGAAGTCTTCCGATTCCTCAAACTCTCCACAGGCTGCCAGTCCAGTGTTGCGGGGAGGTTCATTCAGGGGCCATATTAGTTAGAATATGGTTGTTGGGTGGAATCTCGTAGACTCTGTAGACTCAAACCAGGAGTATGAGGGGACATCACCATACTCCAGAACCACATTCTTACCACAGAATGAAGGCTGCGATATTGATCCTCAAACGGTTCCCGAGTTCAGCGGTAAAGGCTCTTCCGATCCTTCTTCACATTTTGATGCCTAGCACCTACAGTAGAAGCCCAAAAGTTGGAAACCCCGTAGCCTCAATCCTTAATTAAGAGTAATGTACAGGTAATCCAAGCACTATTTGGCCTTGATCTGGTTTCCAACTTTGTGGAGTTTACTGTAAACCCTACACCACCGAAACAAAGCAAGACTGATGTAGAGGTCCTTGGCCTGTAGCTTTGCATTGTCTAGGGTTGTAGGATTCTTTAGGGTTTTAAATTCAGGGTGATAGAGTTATTACAGGTGATATTCGGTAGGGTCTACCTTCACCCTGAATACCCTACTTTTTAGGGTTCCTCGTTATGATTTCTTTTATGATTTCTTTATATAAGTGCTTAAACATATAGGTTCTTCGGGGTTAAGGTAGAGCATTAATGTTTCGGATTTAGGGTTGCTTTCGGGTTTAAGGGCCAGGGTTTTTGCGCGTCGCATGCGCAGGAACCTAAGCTTCCGCCTTCCGTGAGAGCGGCGACAACTAATATAGTAATATAGGGGCTTAAGCTCTTAAATAGTCGGCAATACCGATTTGCGGGTTCCTTTTTGCAATTATAGTATAATGGGCCCCGAAACCCTACATTACCAAATTCTCGGGCGTCCGGAGCCTCTATTACTGGAGAAACATTCAACAACTGCACCCCTGCACCTTGAACATCTACGACAGGCACCTTAATGACTACCACGACTATTCTGGGAGTTCATTATTATAATTATAGAATAATGGGCCCCCAAAACTCTATTCCTTAGGGCCCCTCAATTATAGTATGCCTATAGATCCCTTGTAGCAACCCTTATAGCCTTATAGACCCCTTCAAAGGAACCCTACTCTAATTACATTAACTTATTGTAAGTACTCTTATAGATCCCATGTAGCAGCCCTTATAGACCCCTTCAAAGAAAGCCTACTCTAATTAACACTAAACCCTTCCTAATCCCTAAACCCTAAGCCCTAAACCCTAAGCACTTTAAAAAACCCTAAACCCTTCACCGTAATGAGCATCTCGGAAGCAGGCGTCGCAGGCACCGCCTTCGTCTCTTGGTTTGCAAGCAAGGACTTAGGGGTACTTAGAAATATTTTTTAATTTTTGGTTGATATAATCCCTAAGAAACAGCTAAAATTATATTTTTGCTAGGGTTCTAAGTTCGGTAAAGTATGGGGGGGGGGGGGGGGAAGGTTCAAGAAAATTTGGCTCCTTCTTTGGGGGGGGTCTCCTATGCCCTAAATGAACCCTAAAGCTTGTAAGCCCTAAACCTTAAACCTTAAAACCTAAAGCTTAAACCCGAAAACCTAAAGCTTAAACCCTAAACCCTAAAGCTTAAACACTAGGCCCCAAAGCTTGAACCCTAAACCCTAAACCTCTACTATCTACTGTCTCGTGAGAGTTTCCTGCCTTCCGGAAGGCCTAAGCCCGGAAAAAAGTCCAACAAACCGTGAAACCCTCAAGCCTTGCCTGAATTCGATAAGGCCGACGTTCCTCAAAGCGACCTAGATGTAGTCTCCAATCTAGCTCCAGTTTTTGGGGTGAGCCGAGCTTTTCAGTTAGTTACCAGTAGCGCCCCACAACAGCGGAACGCAATTCGCAAGAACCCTAAACCGGCTACATGGATTTTAGGGCGCCGGGTTGGAGCACTTCCTGGTTACCCGGTCTTTGTTCAGAGCCTGGCCCCTAGGGTTTAGGGTTTAGGGTGCGGACCTGAATTAGGTTAGTTTAAGCGCTTGCTCCGTAACTTCCCGGGCTGGTTGCTCACGGCTTTCCCTCGGTTTGGGGCGGAGGTGTTCAGAAAGACTGGGTTCTTGTTAAGGAACTTAGTTTAAGTTACCAGAATGGGGATCTACAGTAAACAATCTGGTTTCCTTATAATGGTAACTTACATTAAATCTTGAATTTGAGCCCAGAAGAAGAGCTGGAGCTGTCTTCGTTTTCATGTCCCCGATGTTTTCGGCCTCTTTGGGTTTCAGGGTTTCGGGTTTGGCAGGTACAGGATACCTCCGGAGAAGCGTGCGGCCAAGTCGGTGTTTGTGTTGATGTACGGCGCAGGGTTTTGCATGCTGGGGACGATTTGTTTTGCAATGCCTTTAGTGCAGCTCCGACCACGTACCTACTACGCCGGCACAGACCAGTGCCGCTCTTGCAACAGCAGTACCGGCCACGATATATACCTCGATGCATGCCTCTCACGACGTCCTACACCCTCGCGCTGCATACCCATCCTAAACCCTTAAACCCAAACCCAATAACGGCAAACCGACCGGCCATGTTGCTATCTGGTTTCGCAAAATTCCTGTTTTCGAACCGTCCAGATGGTGGCTTCTCGTCTTGCCGGACATATTCCAGGTATGCTCATATTAGGGTTTGCTGTAATGATTGGTATTATGTGTTCCAGTTCCAGAGCTTCATGACGCGTCATGACTAGAACTGAGTCTGTTGAGAATGCCGGAGCCTGCTTGCGTCTCTTAGATTGGGGTCCCACCTTGTCTTAGTCTTGTTTCGATCGCTAGCAAGTTGCAAGGCTTCCGTGTATGATGCTTCCTGGATGAAGTTTTGACAACTCATTTGGGATATTTGTTTAGTTCCCACTCTATAAACCCTAAACCCTACAACCCCTAAACCCTAAATCGTACATCCCAAACCCTAAGGCCTTATTGCTTAATATAGAGCTCCAGAAACAGCTTTGATGGGGACTGCTGAAATCAACACCTAGTCCAAGGGTTGGAGGCCGGGACTTGCCTTGAAGGAGGACTGTTTTAAGGTTTAGGGCTTATAGTGTTTTTCAGGGTTGATAGGGTTTATGTGGGAGTTTCCGAAGATTAGGGGTACCTTGTTTTGGGGTCCTGATAACAAGGATCCTATTATTTGGTGTACTATGTTTGGGTCCCCACTTGTTCGGAAACTCCCATGTAGGGTTTGTAGGGTTTAGGGCCTTTAGGGATTCAGGTTTTAGGATGTAAGGTTTAGGGTTTATAGGGTTTCGGGTCAGGGGTTTAGGAGTTTAGGATTTAGGAGGTAAGCTTTATAGGGCTCAGGGGTTATAGGGTTTAGGCTTTAGGTTTTCCTGTGCAACACTTCTGGCAGCCTGCTGTTCTGGACACGGTTCAGCAGCATAGTGACGGTGGCCGCGGCGAGATTCAGTAGATTGCTTGTGCGTCAGGGGAAATGACGGACGACCGACTATAGGGCTGTTCCTTACACAAGGTTCAATCATCCGCAGCCCTGAAAATGATCTCTAGACCTTGAACCCCAAACCCCTGATCCCCTAAACCCTAGACCCCTGCACCCCTAAACCCCTAAACCCTAAACCACAGCAAGTCACCTTCGCGTGCCTGAGGTCAGCAGGCCGCCCTGACGCTGCAGGGAGAAAAGAGGCTGGTTGGCTTGTGTCATATTGGTGGTTGTCAAAATTAAAGTCCTTTTTTGGGTCCCTAGTATAATACGGCACCTAATATTTAGGGTACCCGAAAAGGGACCTTAATTTTGACAACTACCCATAATATAGGTTTAGGATTAGGGTTTTAGGGTTTAGGATTTAGGATTTAGGGCTTATGGTTGGCTTGTGTCAGAGAGAAGCCTTACCAATCTTGCTCCTGAGGTTTCGGTTGTTTGTTGTTTTTTGTAACCCCAAAGCCCATTCAAGTGATTAAGGCCGCTAGATTGCATTTTTGTCTGCATCATGTTGCTTAGGAAGTCCGCCATCTGTCTGGATTTTACGATCCGTACTCTGCTCGACTGCTATATTTTTCGATGCTGAGGGCCACCACCAAAATCGGGATGGTGAGAATGTTGATCTGGATGTAATGTCAACGATGCTTATGAGCTTTGACCCTGATCCGCGCAGAGTGATTCTGAACATGGCGTGCTAATGAGATTTCTGTTGATGAGACGAAGATGCCGATGGTGCTGAGTTGAAGGCTGCGATGCTCCTGATGCAGATCATGATTGCCATGGCGACGATCATTCATGATGGCCATCACACGGGGTTTACGTGTCCGACCTGCACGGAAAGCTTCTCAGAAACGGCACGCAGACAACCTTGGCCAGACCTCAAGCAAATATGAGCAGAACTTCCTGTCCTGTCACCCTACCGTAAAACCCTGATGGGCGCGAGCCACGATGCAGGAGTCAACTGGCAAGCTGCACATCCACAGCATCTCCACCGATGAGGTCGACAGGGTTGCATTTGACTTTCGGGGTTGTTAGGCCGGTGTCTGTATCGAGTTTCAGCCCTAAGCCGCACTCAAGATCCGCTCTGAGCTGTTCTGTGTCTGCTGCTTCGTTACTTATTATAGATGAGAGCGGGCAAGGCGAAGAACTAAACGAAGGTGTTCATCCTTGATAGGTTGCATGGTCAGGTTCTCATCATACTTCTGGGTCTTAGCACACGTTTCTCGGCTCGAAGATTTTTGGAAACATGAGGTCAACATTAACATAGCTCAGCCATAAAAGAGATATGCACATGGAGTTTTTTAGGTCTGAGCGCGCCCCAAGATCTGGATTTGCAGGTACGCAGCATGCTTGTAGGGGTGGGTGTTTCACCGAGAGGGGTGCTACACCTTACGGACAGCCTCTTGCGAAGAGAAGAAACACTATTAAGGCCCAACATTACAGTGCCCTTATAGGTCCCTTAGAGTAACTCAAACACTATTAAGGCCCTACATTAAGGTACCCCTATAGATCCCTTAGTAGCCCTCATAAGGAAGCCTTTACATTTAAGGCCCTACAGTATAGTACTCTTACAGATCCCTGAGAGTAACTCTCATAAGGAACCCTTTCATTAAAGTACCCTTATGAGTCCATGAGAGTAGCCCTCATAAGGAACCCTAAACCCTAAACCCTAAACCCTAAACCCCCTAAACTGCGAGGATTGCGGGTCCTCCCCGGATGAAGACGAGGAGGAGGCCCTCCTGGAAGAGAGCCTACGGCATGCGTCGTGCGGGCGTGGGGTTGAGTGTTTGGCTAGGGCTTAGGGCTTAGGGCTTGGGGCTTAGGGCTTAGGGCTTAGGGCTTAGGGCTTAGGGCTTAGGGCTTAGGGTTTAGGGTTTAGGGCTTAGGGCTTAGGGCTTAGGGTTTAGGGCTTAGGGTTTAGGGTTTGGGGTTTAGGGTTTGGGGTTTAGGGTTTTGGGTTTAGGGTTTAGGTGGGAGGTTGAGGGGTTGGTGGCAGGATCAGGGTATCCAGCTCGCCACTGCATTGGACAGTTTGGGCCCATGTGCTGAAGTTCAGGTTTTGCTGGCCAAGCCGAGGTGAACATGGAGCCAGACTTCACACCCCGAATCCGAACCCCCGAGCATTATATTCTGCATCTCTGGGAAGCCGCAAACCCGAGAACACCCTACAAAACCCCAAGTCCTGAATCCAGGATGCCCAGTAGTACCCTTATTCCCTTTTTGTAGTCCTAGGTTCCTTATAAAGGCACCCAATACCAAAAAGGGAGCCCTTTTGATTCCTAGGTTACTGGGCATCCCAGGAATCCTCACCCCTGAACCCTTTTCCCTAAACGCTCAACCCTGAAGCATGTGCTCTGAACCCTAAACCCTAAAATCCCAAAACCCTAGAAGACCCAAAACCCTAAACCCTAGGCCCTTATCCCTAAACCCCTTAAGCGGACAAAGGGAGCCATTGCACTTAACAAAAAAGACACCCTGAAGCCTGAGCCCTTAACCCCCGGAGAGGATCTCAACATTTGCCCGATCTACTCGGCCGACGCGGCCGGAGGCTTTGGTGTCACAGGCATTTCAGGGCCCTGCGACTGACTTTATTTAGGGTTTAGGGTTAAGGTGTACGATTTAGAGTGCAGGTATTCGGTGATGGAAGCTTGTCCTGAATTGGCGAAGACATCGCGCTAAATGCGAAACTCCAAACTCCTAACACCCTAAAAAAATGAACCTAAACAAAACAGGGCTTGGGATTTAGTTGCAGCAAGGGGCTCGATTTCTTTAGTTTGGGCTGAGGAATGCAACGACCGCGATTGGTTTGCCTTCTGAGGTGGGTGAAGGCTCGAGGATGGTTTGTGGACTGTGAGGCCCGGTGGCTCTATGTAGTAGATGTACCATCAACAGCACCAATGCCATCATTCACACCATCATCATCATCATCGTCATCATTATCATCATCATCATCATCGCCAGCATCACAATCTTGATCATCACCACAAAAATTATCACCACGACAGTCATGATGATGCTCATCATCATCCTCATCATCGTGCTCATGACCGCCAGTTTCGTCTTCTTCGTCACCACGAACACGTCACTTCGACCATCATCACCGTGATGATAATGTTCTTCATCATCGGCAACAGCCATCCGCTTACCAGCTTAGCCGGCATCATCGTCATCAGCATCATCATCATCACCAGCAGCAGAACATCGCTTCATCCTCCTGATGCCGCTCATGCTCATGCCGTAGCCTCGTGCCCTGATCCTGCTCCGCTTCATACCGCAAAACATCGGGGTCTATCACTGACATTTTTGTGTCCTGTTTCCTGTCTTGCCAGGTCCGTAGTGTGCATGCGAATTTAACCGTTCTTTCTGTTTATTGCCATATAACTTTCACGTGTCATTAGCCACAGTATTTCTGTTTGGGTATATATAGCTTCGAGGAGTGATTCCCGATACGATGCCTGCTAATTTAATGATGATACTAAGAACAGTGAAAATTGTACTACTTTTGCGAATAACAATAATACTAGTGATACCCCTTCTCCTCCTCCTCGTCCTCCTCCCGCTCCTGCTCCTACTACTACCGCTCCTACTACTGTTACTCCTACCACTACGACTACTACTACTACTACTACTGCTGCTGCTGCTGCTACTGCTACTTTTGCTACTACTGCTGCTACTACTACTACTACTACTGCTGCTACTGCTACTGCTACTGCTACTGCTACTGCTACTGCTACTGCTACTGCTACTGCTACTGCTAGTACTACTAACTACTACTGCTACCGCTACTGCTGCTGCTGCTGCTGCTACTGATGCTGCTGCTGCTACTGCTACTGCTACTCCTACTCCTCCTACTCCCTCTCCTACGCTACTCCTACTGCTACTGCTACTGCTACTGCTACTGCTACTGCTTCTGCTGCTATTACTGCGAATAACAATAGCAAGAACAATCATAAGAATGATAAGAAGAATAGTGATAGTGACAAAGAGAACTCATGATTACTAACTGCAAGAAGAATTATCAGAATAAATCAGACGAAGAAGACGAAGAAGACTAATAAAGAGAGCTCATTAATGCTATCGCGATAGCACTGAACGGCCCAGGCCTTACCATCTATCGGCTCGGCCAAGCACGGAGAGGGTGCATGCAGGCAGACATCCAGAAGCCTACCAGAACCTACTTTTCGTAAGGACCCTACAAACCCCATATTAGGGTTAGAATAAGAACCTACAGAGAAGTAGGGCGTAGTAGGGGCAGGTAGACGCCTACAAACCCACGAACCCCCAGACCTGAACCCCTGAACCCTTACACCGCCAAGCACGAATCCGAATCCGTAAATGCCATAGTTCCAGACCAGGGTTTCAGGGATAGGTCGGAGATTTGGGAGTTTCCGATAAATATGAGTACCTTAGTTTGGTGTCCATATAATCAGGATCCTAATATTTAAGGTACTATGTTAGGATCCCCTATTTTCGGAAACTCCCATTTGTCGTGTCTTGGAAACACCAGTGGGACAAGAAACTCTTGTTCCCTTGGTGTCAGAACTCCAGACTGCTTCATCCGCAGTTCAGCTCAGGGCTTCTGGAAGTGTAGTCGGCGTGTGATTTTACCAGGTGCTGCCAGCAACTTTTGCCAGACTCGCTTATCTTTGCTTCGCCTGTTGTTTCGAGGGCGTTTCGGAATTTGTTGTTCGGGGCTTCGACAGCATCCATCGAAAGCAGCAGCGCCCTGCAAATAATGAGAAGAAAGAAGCCTGTGCACCCCCGACGACACCAGCAGAGCTTGAAAGGATATGCGTTGCTAGCATACCCAGACGCCCGGGAGGATCCCAAAAGTAGATCCCTTAATGGGGGTTCCTATAAAGTACCCTTAGTCGTATAGGGCCCCAAATTAGGGGATCTACTTTCTAGATCCTCCTGGGGGTCTGGGTAAGTCTTTTGTGTAGGAGTTTCAGAAATATGTTAAGGGCTCCGAAAGTAGATCCTTGGCTGTCACATCCTGATTACTGGGCTCGTAAGCGGGCCCTGGGGTAAGCCTCGATCAAATTATGTGACGCCCTGATACGTAAGGTTTAGGGTTTAGGGTTTAGGGTTTAGGGTTAAAGTCCCATAGTCGTCGGACGCTTTGACGTGTTTAAGCCCTTGGCCATAACTTCCTAGTTCAAGATATGAGGAATGCAGGGTTGCACCAGCCAGAAGAACAGCTTGTGGCCCGAAACCCTGAGCCTCAAGAGCCTTGCACCCTAAACCGAAACCCTTAAACCCTAAGCCCTAAATTTAATCCCTAAATCCTAAACCCTAGCACCCTAAACCGAACCCCCTAAACCCGAATCCGCTTTTTGGGGTGAGGCGGTGCTGCTTCTTCCCCAAGGGGAGATGCCACAACGGCCAGGACGCAGCCTCAGGGGCTGTTACTTAGAGGCCCAAGGGACTTAGTAAGTAGGTTATAAATAGGGTTCTAAGTACCCTAAATGGAGTTGCCCCAAGAATAGTAACCCTACTTTAACCTACTTACTAAGTCCCCTGGGCCTCTAAGTATTCCATGCGTAGTTTGGGTTCAGAGGGTTTGGGTTGAGGGTCGGGGGTTTATTCAGAGCTTTAGCGCCAGGGCATTGCGGTAGCTGCCGAAGCCGAACCCTAAACCCGAAACCCGAATACCAAGGACTGCCTTTTCTGCCACTTCTCGCACGAGAAGCGGGCTCCTCGTGAGAGCGTTCCAGCTTTCTGGTGTCGCAAACCCTAAACCCTGATTCCTAAACCCGACACCCTAAAGGGAACTCCAGAAAGTTGGAATATGGTGTCAGGGTAGGATACTCTATAATTTACCATAGAAGGGTTAGGATAATCAGATTCCAACTTTCTGGCTTTTACCTTAAGCCCTAAGCCCTATGTGTGTATGCCTTGTGTTTGATATCAGAGTGCGTTCCCGATTGTGTGGCGGCTGGATTCTTTCGTCGTGCTGACATTGGAGTCAAGGGTGCATTGCGTTTTAAAACAGACAGCCGCCGGAAGGCACGGAACCCTGAACCCTAACCAAGTAAAGCCGGAAAGCGGTAAGCCCTCCTTATGCTTAGAACGCTTGAGACTTGAACCCTGCAAAGCAGCGATTTGGATTAATAGTAGTTTCCCCTCTTGTCTCTTGTTTAATGTGGAGCCCTACATATTGAGTGCTTGAGGGGGGTATTGAAATCGACACCTCGTGTAACCTGAACCCCCAAACCTGAGAAGCTGCAATCCTTCGATTTATTCAAGAACCCTATGCAAACTCAGAGCACTAAACTCCACCAGTCCTTCCCGTAACCCCTTCGGAAGGTAGGGTTTTTTGGGGTCCAGGTAAGCCATTAAAAGCTTTTTTAAAACCGAATTCGAAGCCTTCCGCCCAAAGGCAACCTACAAGCTCTAAAGCCAAAAACCGCATTTGGTAAACACCAGAAACCTTGAACCCCCAAATAAACTCGCAAACCCTGAAGCCCTTAACCCTAAGCCTTGAGCCCTAAACCCTAAACCCTAAACCCCCAAACCCCCTAAACCCCCTAAACCCTAAGCCTTGAGCCCTAAACACTAAATCCCTAAACCCCCTGAACCCCCTGAACCCTGAGCCCTCAGCCCTGCAGAAGCCCCAAGGCGCCGGAGCAAGCCGAAGCCCAAGAAGAGCAAACGGCTCAAGAAGCGCGCGGCAAATGCGTGTGAGGAGCACTGTGCGCCAGGGATTGTACCTACAGGATCTTAAGGAGTTTTGTGCAGTTTGTAGATAGGGATGTTAGAGGGTTTCTACATGGGATGTCACGGTATGTCGGGTTTTGTCGGATTTTAAAACGGTGTTTTTAGGTTTCACAACGTTCCAATAACCGTGGCGCCCATGCGTTACACACCTCGGAGGCGCAGTAACACGCCCTGCAGGGCAGCCGTATCTTCTTCCTTGAGCTTCCACGTCGTCAATTCCTGTCCTCAACCCTTCACCCTGCGCCTTGAACCACAAACTCCCAAACACTAAACTCCACAACCGATAATGTAGGCGGTATGCGGTATTTTGTTCTCCCCCGTAACCATAAACACGCCGGGGGAGGTGTTGGTATGTTCAGCACAGATCTCCTGTAGTAACTATGTAGTAGGCTCCCCGACAGAAAGCTTCGGAAACTGCCGCGCAACACTTAGGAAGCAACAGAGCCCTTCAACAGAGCCCTTCAAATATAAGAGGACCCGAAATAGATTACTCCTGAGTTGTTGGAATGCTTGCCTGTCGGCGGAACTTAGAGCCCTTCATCCCTTCTGCTTAGGCATGTCGGAAGTGAAAGGTAGTCCAGCCTGAAAATTTGAGTAACGTTTTTCTTTTGATAAGGGTTTTTTACTGGATCTTCGCGGAGGTTTGTCGGGGTTCATGGAGACCTGACTAGGCGCGGTCCTCAGTGAAGCCGAAACGCCGAAACCCTTAACGGTTTAGTGTTTAGGGGTTAGGAATTAGGGCCAGGGTTGCTGATGATTTAGAAGAAGTCGGGTAAGCAGCCTTTGACCCCTTGGGGTTATGCCACAAGGTTAATTTTTAGTTCCATTGCGGAACTGGAGAAGTACGTAGTTTGCATGCATGCATCCGGTGCTTCTCTCCGCACGAGGAGATGATGGGAGTTGGAGCGGTTGACACGATCGAAGGCGCAAGTGTAACCTGCAGATGGTTTGGGCTTCAGCACATCGTTCAGGACGCGGGAGCTGAGCTACCGTACAAGATTGAACAAACATCTGAGATTCCAGGATGTTGTTTTCAGCTTAGGGCGCGGGGTGTAAGGTTTGGGTTTGAGTTTTTCCGCTTGTCTCAAAGGTTGTTTAAATTAAACGGAAATCTCCAGATCCGGCACACTCTTCTTGGTTCTCAGGTTTTGAGGCCGCGGTTTCCATTTTTAGCTACCAGCTTCCCGGACTAGTTATGTGCTCATGAAATACTTGTTGTCACGGCGATAACGATGACGACGATGACAACGACAACGACGGCGATGATGATCACGATCAGAACGAGGATGGGCATGATGGCGTCGATGACGATGTTGATGTTTTGGACGAATCTAATGATGCTGATGACGTTCTTGATGACTACGCTGGTGCTGATGATGACGATGATGATACCGAAGGTGACGATGACGGTGATGATGATTATGATTACGATTGTGATGCTGATGATGATGACGGTGATGATGACCAACAACAAGAAGAAAGCGGAAATGGTATTTGGTGTCTTCCGTAAGGATCTGACGATGATCAGATAATTTGCTGTATGTTTGAAGTTGGTGCCGTAGTTGATGACCTCCCAGTTGTGACAAAGCTCGCGGCATCGTGGTATGTCTCAACCCCCACACCATTGGCAGAATGAGCAGTCAAGTCCTACCCCGCACCGGGACCTCTCAACAGAGATCCGAGAAACGTACACTTTGAAGATCCTTGCCATTGACGCAGTCCCCACGACTCAGGTGAACACGAGAAAGTTAGAACATGGATTAGGATGGTTGACATGCCCTGTAGTGTGCCATATGGACATCAAGATAAAGATGTTCCAACTTTCTGGCTTCTGTTGTAATATGGGAGTTTCCGAAAATAGGGGAATAGACCCCCCCCCCCCAGAATGGCATCCGCATTATGCACATAGGGCCCTGAACCTCTAACTAACAACCAGAGCCATGGCAGGTTCTTACGGCCAAGCAACTCCTGTCCCCGTCTCCATCGCCGGGGCCCTGGTGGCCCTAAAGGCCGTTCTATAGGGGCGCAGTCTTGTTTTTTGCTTTCACGTTGCGGCGAAATCAAAGGGTGTTGTAATCATCACGGCAGAACGCATCTCCCTGATAGAAGTATACCAGCATGGACCCCAAGATCTTACTCTTCAGCCCCCCATGTCAATGTTACCCTCTCCGACGATTTCATTTTCCCGGCCAAGGCAAACACAACCTGAAACCGCTCGTTGCACACTTGTTCGTTTGGGTTGCGTTCGCCATGAAGCCTATAATCCCTAGGCCACAAGTTGAGTAAACCCCAAACCCTAAGTCGTAAACCGTCAGCCACACACTTAAACCCTAAACCTCGGAATCTACATGAATCCTCCCTAAACCGTAATCCCTCAACCCCTTAACCCTAAACCCTCCCTTCCGTCAAAGCCCGGCCCCGTTCCGCGAACTTGAAAGCGACGGTGGTTCCTCGATGGCTTCCTTTCCTTTCATGGTTCACGTACATCGCGCTTTGCTTTTCCGTACTTGTGGCAGCACAGCACGTCCCTAAAGCCTCCACCCCGGGAACCCTGGGCCCTGTCTGAACCCTAAACCCCCTTAACCCTAACCCCTAAACCCACACCCTCGTCTGTTTATGTCAAGCTGGTTTGTAGTCTTCCCAACTACATTAAACTACCTTCCAACCAGAGATCTCAAACCCTAAGCAACTAGGATTTAGGGTACTTCCGAAATATGGCCCTGGTTGAGAGTGCTTGAAGCTGCGTTGTGAGTAGGCCTCAGGGTATTCAGCAACAGCCGCAGGGTTCGAGCGGCGGTTGGAAGCATTCCGGTTTAGGGTTTAGGGCAAGTCGTCTAGGATGCCCAGTAGTACCCTTATTCCCTTTTTGTAGTCCTAGGTTCCTTATAAAGTTACCCAATACCAAAAAGGCCTTTTTATTCTTAGGTTACTGGGTATCCTAGTCGTTCTTGGGTTCCGGGCTATTGGCTTTTCAGGTCTTGGTTTGTCGGGTTTTAAGTTGAGTGGCTTTAGGGCGTTTAGGGGTTTAGGGCCCTGGGGCGCGGGTCTTAATATAGGGAGGGCATCAGATCTACATTGATACAGGAGATGAGACACCACGATACCGAGGCATAGATGAGTCAACGCTGGTTTTGGCCACCCTAGGCCATATACCCGACACCCACCCCAAATTCCGGCGCTCTGAAGCCAACGCTTCTAGTCAAGAAAACGGCCTCAGGTCCTACAGACTGCCATCCCAGAGGGCTCGCAACCATCTGCCTTCCCCGCACGATTTTAGCTGGGTTGCGCTTTGGGAATTTGTTTTTAATTTCCTGTATTTCCTTATAAAGGCAAAGGGTTTAAAGCACAACCCAGTTAGGGCTCAGGGAGTTCAGCCTTTAATGTTTTTTAGGGGGTTCTAGGGTGTTTAGGGCTAAGGGGGTTTAGGGGTTTGGGGGTTTAGGGTTTGAGGGTTTTAGGGGTTTACGGGTATGGATTTTAGGGGTTTCAGGGATTAGGGTCCCCTGTTTTCGGAAACTCCCAAACCCTAAACACTGTAGAACCCTTATAGCAGCCCTTTAAAGGAACCCCAGAATCCCTATGGATCCCCTTAGAAGGAGCCTTCATCTCCCCAAGTTCGGAAACTCCCACATATTTTCGGAAACCCCCAAACCCTTATAAAGCCCTTGAAAGGAACCGTAACAGTACCCTTATGGTAACCCTTTCAGGAGCCCCTTATAGCACCCTCATTCTCGGAAACTCCCAACTATCCGCATGACGCCAGGGCCAAGGCTACAGCATGGCCATCGTGTCCGTCCCCTTCTGCGTCGGCCTTGGCGATCCTAAACACTAAACCCCAAAACTTCAAGCTCTAAGACCCGCGATCCTAAGCCCCCTTCCGCGTCTAG
The DNA here is from genome assembly GCA_905221615.1 of Symbiodinium sp. CCMP2592. Classification (NCBI taxonomy): domain Eukaryota; class Dinophyceae; order Suessiales; family Symbiodiniaceae; genus Symbiodinium; species Symbiodinium sp. CCMP2592. The sequence continues at coordinate 684,771 of CAJNDT010003435.1, forward strand.
TCGGCGCACGCGTGAATGGATGAGGCAACCTATGGTGGTTTCAGTAGCCTCCTGAAGCCTGAGCCCTCATTTGTAAGCCTTCTACTAACTCTTGGAGTTTTATGGTCAAGGGCTGTTAAGGGTTTTGGCGTAAGGGTATAGGGTTTACAGGCAGCTTCCACAAATGCGGCGAAACTCGAGGATGCCGATTCCCAGCCACTTCCCTGTCCTGAGACCCGAACCCCTGAGCCGACGTTGTTGACGGTTTAGGGTTTAAGGGTTCAGGGGTTAAGGGTTAAGGGTTTAAGGGTTTAGGGTTTAAGGGTTTAGGGTTTAGGGTTTGAACCCCGGGTCCTTTTTGCCCGGCCTGCTGCCGAAGGCGTGGGCGCTTACTGAAGAGCGCTGAAAGTCCGCAACCTGAACAGTGGAAAGGAAGGGGCCGGGATCTCGGCGACCATCACCATCACGGTCATCAATCAACATCACATTCAGCATCATCACCACCAGTATCATCATCATAATCATCATCCTCATCCTAGTTCTCATCCTCATCCTTATCCTTGTCATGAGCATCCTCCCCATCATGTTTTCCTCACCGTCGTCACCAGCAACATCATCATCATCATGACAATTTGCCATGATCCTCATCGTCATCAGCAGCATCAGCATCAGCACATCGTCATCATCATCATCATCATCGCCAGCATCGCCAGCATCATCAATGCATATTCTTCACCATCATCTTCCCCATCATCTTCATCGTTATCGTCGCAATCATCGTCATCACGTTCATCAGCAGCTCATCGGCATCCACAGTTCATTGTCACAGCGACCTCAATCACCATTATCATAATGATGGTTGTCATTATCCCCATCATCATCACCGTCAGTATCATAATCACCATTTTGACCAGCATCATCGACACCATCCTTCATCATCAGCAGAATGGTAGTCACTGTCATCGATGGTGTTTGTCTATTTTGGTCATAAGGTTCTGCAGCAGAATGCTGGAACTTCCGATTTTGAGCCGCCCCTGACCTGCCTGAAGCGACGACACGAGGTCTAAACCCACAGCTAAGAGCTCCTTTTTGGGGGGTTTAGGCAAAAGGGGTTTAGGTCTTCGGGTTTTGGGTGAAGGGGTTTAGGTCGTTCAGGTAAGCCCTACTTTTCTGTGTCTTGGCACACCTTTGTCGGAAGTGCACTGAGGTTTCGGCGAATTGACTGCATGTCTCTTTGAGGCGCAAGGATGGGTGCTCTAGTTCTCCAAACTAGACTAGGGTCCTCCCCAAAGAATACCTTTACGGAAACGGACCCGAAAAGGGACCCTGATTTAGAGAACTGCCCCACATGCTTTCCGGACTTTGGTGGCTTGGTCGGGTGGTTCTCATGCTTTGCGCACTTGGAGGCTTGCATTTTGCCCTGAACCACAGGCACATGCATATTTTCCATGGTTTACATGCATGATACAAACTGTATATACGTATATGTATATGTGTGTTTACATATATATATATATATATATACATATGTGTGTTTATATATATATATATATAAATTTACACACATACATGTACATATACATGTACAGCTACATATACACTTACATTTCCGATTACAGATACAGATACATATATACATACATATGTATATATGTATATATATACATACATACATACGATTCAGTGATTCAGATCTGGGAGGCGAAACCGTCCTGGACGCAGCTGTTTGATGCGCTCTCGGGCAACTTTCGCCCAGAAGTGGAACTGGTGAAGCTCCGAGGAAGCTCAGCCTTACATATAATATAGGGGCCTAAATTTTAGTACGAATACTACTTTGGGGGTTCCTTATTATACTTGTAGTATATGGGGCCCCAAAACAGCTACGTAGCTGTAAGCAAGAGTACGGCAGCACGTTTTGGTCGGGCTCTTTGGGATTCCGGATCGCTTCGGATGTTTTGGGTTCGCCTTTGGAGTGCGCACCAGCCACCAGCATCTGCATGAAGTTTGTCTCACTGCCATCAAAGCAGACGCAGGGGTTGCAGCAGCTCATGAAACCAAGATGTCAATCTGCATCTGTGGGGGAACCTCTCTCTTGTAGAAACAGGCAAAGGCAAGCTCTCTCTCTCTCTCTCCCTCTATCCTGTACTGCTTCGTGTCGCATTTTGGTGCATGTCCTGTTTGATGAAGCTGCTTGTGAAGCGCCCATGCCATGACCGCAAGTCATCTGTTGGGAGCTGGATGGCGGACGGTCTGCCATTCTCCGCTGCATGTTCTTCTGGAGGTTCCAACTGGAATGATCGAATAATTGTTCAGTCCAGTTTTCAGCGCTCATGGGTTTGCAATCAGCAGTCTCTTCTCTGAAGCTTCGTTGCGACTAAACATGATGGATGGTATGCTTCTTCTTGTCATTGATTATATCTTAAAGCAGTTCTGTAACCAATACCCCCCCAGTTTCTGCAGCAACCCGCGTTGGGGTGGCGCCATGCACGTGTAGTATGCAGGGAGGGCAGTGGCCCCACGGAATTTGTTTGAAAGAAGGCCAGTGGTCGACCCAAAGGACTAAAGGAGATTCATCAAGCCATTTGGGTTAGCGTTGAGGGTTTAGGGGCCTCTTGGGTGACTATATATATATATATATATATATATATATCCCTGTAGGGTTTAGGGTTTAGGGTTTAGGGTTTAGGGTTTAGGGTTTAGGGTTTAGGGTTTAGGGTTTAGGGTTTAGGGTTTAGGGTTTAGGGTTTAGGGTTTAAGGTTTAGGGTTTAGGGTTTAGGGTTTAGGGTTTAGGGTTTAGGGCCATGGTATTTGGAGTGAGCTCCTGGACCAAATCCCGCAGCACCCAGAGCAGAGTCCAAGTAGAAGGTTCCTACAGTAACTTACCCAGTAGTGGTATACAGTAAACCCCATAAAGTTGGAAGCCGGATTAAGGCCAAATAGTGCTGGGACTCCCTATGCATTGCTCTGAAGGATTGAGGCTATGGGGTTGCCAACTTTTGAGCTTTTACCGTAGATTCAAGATGCCCTTATAGTACCTTATAGTACCCTTATAGTATCCCTTCTTATAGTACCTTACAGTGAGTTTTTACTCTAGTGGTTTTGGGGTGTCAGGGTGTCTCGGTCAGGTCTCCCTTTGAGACTCCCACATGGGAGTTTCCGAAAATTAGGGGTACCTTTAATAAGGATCCTACTATTTGGGGTACTTTTCGGAAACTCCCACATCACTGCTGCAGTGGGCCGCATGATACCGCGTTAGCCCGACGTCCCCGAAAGTCGGGATCTGATCTCATGCCGTTATTGGGGCAAGTAAGCTTCATCCCTTCAGGGGGGGGGTCTAAACCCTAGTCCCCTAAACATCCCTAAACCCTCGAACCCCAAACCCTAAACCCTCAACATCCTTAAACCCCAAACCCTGAACTTTAAAACCCTACACCCTAGCATCCTGCAGGCGGAAAAAGGTGCTTAAAAAAACCCTACACCCTAGACCTTCGACCGAGCTTCGACAGCTACACCCTCAACCCTCGATCCCGAAACTCAAAGTCCGGCCCACAGGCCTCTGCACCGTTCGGCCTCCAGACTTCTTCATGGGTAGCATGATCAGGGAGACCCCTTAAAGGGTAGGTTTAAGGCTTAGGGTTTAGGGTAAAGGGTTTAGGGTTTGGGGTTTAGGGTTTTGGTGTTTAGGGTTTAGGGTTTAAGGAACCCTACTTCGGCTCTCTTAACAGGGACCTTATTGAGAGGGTCTATATCCCCGAGGGTCCCCCTAATCCGAAATCCCACTTCAGGAAAGAGCGGAGCGAACTTTCGTAGGAATATCAGTTTAGGGCTTAGGGTTTACCTGAACCCCGAAGAACCTACATGTAATAAGGATTCATATAAAGGAATCATAATAAGGAACCCTAAAAAGGTAGGTTATTCAGGATTATTGCAGGGTCTAGGGTTCAGGGAGCTCAAGAGACGGAGCAGCTGAAGCACACAAGTCTAATCTCCAAGCCCTTGAGACCTTCTAGAAGCAAAAGACGTGAAGAGGCCCCCTGCCCCAAACCCCTAAGCCCTTAGCCCTCTAAACCCTTCAATCCTAATCCCTCAAACCTCTAAATCCTAACCTTCAAAGCCTAACCTCACAACTCGACCGGCCTCTGTGAGCCTTCGCTGTCTCTTTGGCCTCATCGGGCCAGGGATTCACCAGGAAGGGCGCGCGCAAGCGCGCGCGAGTTTAGGGTCCAGAGTTCAGCTGGTCCTCGGTATTGTAACCCCAAGCTACCTAGACCCCTAACCTCTGGTAAACCCTACACCCTAAACCCTGAAACCCTGAACCCTGAACCCCTGAAACTCTAAACCTGAAACCTAAACCCTAAACTCTGAAACCCTGAACCCCTAAACCCTAAACCCTGAAACCTGAAACCCTGAACCCTAAACCCTATGAGCCCTAAGAAGCTCTTACGCTCTAGAGTTCAATCGCTGCGGACTGTCGATCGACGCGCGTGCCCTTCGTGGGTCTGGAAATCCGCCACTGGGGGCGCTGGGGGAATACAGGTGGTTGTCAAAATTACCCCTTTTGGGTGCTTATTCTAATACGGCACCCAATATTTATAGGGTACAGTAATTATCCAAAACTGGGCCGTAATGTTGGCGACTGCCCATATAGAGGTCGTACTACAGTTTATGAAATAAACCTTGTATGACATAGTAAGGGATATACACCACGACTCTGCAAGTTTTAGTGTCCTTAATGCAGAGTTTTATATCATGAACCGTGGTTGCCAGTGGTATTCCTTAGGGTTTATGAAGGTTACTCGTATTACAAAGTACACTTTGGCAGACCTGGAGCCCTCATGTAGGAACCTGATTCAGGAATCCTGGGTCTTTATAAGGGTTCCTTATATGGGTGGTTGTCAAAATTAGGGTCCCTTTTTGGGTCCTGAATATAATACGGCACCTAATATTTAGGGTACCCAAAAAAGGGGCCATAAATTTGACAACGACCCATATATGAATCCTACTATTCGGGGCTTTCTTAATCGGGCTCCTACATTATTTAGTTGAACTCCTAGGATGCCCAGCAGTACCCTTATTCCCTTTTTGTAGAGTTACCCAATACCAAAAAGAGAGGCCTTTTTAGTCTTAGGTTACTGGGTATCCTAGTAGTTGAACTCTCTTAAGGCGCCTAGATAAAATTTAAGGAGGAGTCATGAAGATTCCTCCTGCGGTGCTGCCGGGTTTAGGGTTCAGGGTTTAGGGTTTAGGCCTAAACCCAAGCTGAACCCTAAATCCTTAACCCCGAGGCCGTTCTAAATCCTCAGAACTGATGTCGCTCTCGCAAAGAGCCCTTAGCCGTAAATCTGATCCTGTAGATACCATAATTCCTACAGATCCCTTTGGGTGTCCCGATATCCCTATAAACTAGATCCCTAAATCCATAGTGCCCGCAACTCCTAAACAGGACCTAGGGCTGTAGCATCTGGGACGGCGTGAAGGCATCGGCGCAGCACCCTCGGCTTAGACAGTTTAGGGATTAGGGTTTAGGGATTTAGGGGCTTAGGGGCTTGCGGTTACGGGTTTACGGGGGTTTAGGGTTTTAGGGTTTCGGGGGGTTACAGATAGCAAGAGGATCTGCAAACTCAAGCCGAAAATGATGTGTGCCGTAGTGAAGCCGAAATTGCTCTCGTTTTGGAGCTTGCAGGCCAAAGGGTTTGCAGAAGAGCTTTAGGGTTTAGGGTTACGGACTTGTGTGAAGGTGAGGGTGTGGCCTCACAAGCAACTTCACTTGATCCGCCCGTAGATACGCCGGTAGCCGATGGGTCCCAGCGCCCGTGGGCAAAGGTTTTCCAGCGGTGCTGATGCCTTGCGGCACACAATGGCACAAAGCTGTTTTGTCCTTGTGTCGGAAGGCAAGCAGTGATACTTCGAATTCTTTGTGATGCAACTGCCCATGTCACGAGAGAAGTTCTCACCACACGTTGTTGAGCACTGCAGCAGAGAACTTGCGACGATACTTCTGACAATGGAAAGCCCTAGAAGCCCACTTACCTGTATAGTAGGTTCATGTCCACATACCCAGCATATGGTAAGCCTGAAACCCTAAACCCTGTATAGTAACAGTGTTAGGATGTCCTTAAGGGGGGGTGGTCCAAGGGGGGTAGGTAACCTAGTAATCCCCATTATTCCCCAATACTCCCTAAGCTTCCCTAAGGTTCCCCAAAGCTCCCTAGTACCCTCCCCCCTTGAACCACCCCCCCTTAAGGATCCTATAGAACAGGCAAGACAGGCAACTGGGCTTTCAGGGAAGTGCTGCGGCAAATGCTGGAAGAAGCTGGCTCGACTGCGGCAGCGACTCGGCTTCATGGCTTCCTCCCCTTTGGGGCCTTTATATAAGGACCTTAAGAATTAGAGTAGGGTTTTGGGGTATTTTCTACTATAATTAGAAGAAGGAGCCCCCCCAAATAGTACAGGTAATTATTAAGGCCCCTATACTAGGGCTTCAGGGGTTTAGGGTTTCGGCCTACCCTAAGGCCTTTGCCATGTGCATCAAGACGCACCCCCAACAACCCCGGAAAAGTCGTTTAGAATCCGTATCAAAACCACACAGAACCCTATCAGCCCTATCAAACGTTTATATGGGGTTTCCGAAGATAGGGGTACGATGTAGGATCCTTGTCATAAGGACTCCCAAACAAGGTACCCCTATTTTCGGAAACTCCCATAAACGTAGGAGTACCTACCTTGAGTTCGGTGTTTTTCCTTGCTTCCTTGTACCCCACAGCTCTGGTAATTACCTCTGATCTAAACATCAAAACCCTAACCCCAAACCCAAAGCCCTACGGTGGATGATATACATCCTGCATTACCTTAAGTACCCCAAGCTATGGGAATTGTGGTATATACTCCTTACTATGGGAATTATGGTATATACTCCTTACTATGGGTACTTTCGGATTTATATCATCAACCGGTTGATGATATAAATCCTGCATTACCCACAATAAGGAATATACCATAATTGCCATACTTTAGGGTCCTTAAGGGAATTTCGGATTTATATCATCAACCCTCGGACTCTGGCTCCGGGCACGTTGGGTTTAAGGCCAAGCCCTGAACCTCCTAGAGGCCCTGAGACGCCCCAAGTGTCTAGGGTTCAGGGGATTAGGGTTTAGGGTTTTAGGGTTTTAGGGTTTAGGGTTTAGGGTTTTGGGTTTTAGGGTTTAGGGTTTAGGGTTTTAGGATTTAGGGGGTTTAGGGTTTAGGGTTTAGGGTAGGGGGCCCCCACCTCCTACTTAGCAGCTGAGTGGATACATGTTACACTTTTTTGGGATAATATTACCCACTATAAAACTGAACGTGTACACTTTTTGGGGGCTTATGAACTCAGCTGCTAAGCCTAAATGCCCCGAGACGCCCCAAGCTGCAAAACCTCCAAAACCCCTCAAGCCCTGAACCTTTCAAGCTGCGAGCTCTAAAGCTCTCAAACTCTGACGCACTAAGTAAGCGCTTGTAAAAGTTTATAGGAATTATTGAAACCCGAAAATGCTCTGAACTCAAAGCCGTAAGTCCTAAACCTTATAATTGAACCCTAAACCCTAAACCCTACAACAACGCCTTCATTAACCTAAAAAGTCCTCAACCCTTCGAGAACCATCACAGGACCCCTTGAAGCCCAGAACCCTAAACCCTACACCCTCTGAAGCCCCGAACCCTAAGGCCCTAAAGCCTTAAACCCTGAAGCCCTGAAACCCCGAAGCCCTGAAGCCCTAAGCTGTGAGGCATCTTCTGTCTCGGCCTTAGTGTCGTTGACGGAAGACTGGTTTAGGGTTTAGGGCTTAGGGTTTAGGGTTTAGGGACAGCAATCCCATCAGGATACGTGCGGATTTCTTCAGGGCATTTGGAGTTCTACTAGCAGTTTGTGTTGGGTACGGCCTCCACTCTGTAATAGTTGAATAATATTCATAATATAAATATACTAGGACCTGAATAGTAGCCCTATTATAGACTCTTACTGCATGGGGTCAGTTCCTAAAGTTTGTGGTTTAGGGTTGTTGAGGATGTCGGAGTTCTTTGACATTGTTTTCATTTGTTGAATACCATAACATATGGGCGCTTCCGAAAATGGGGGACCCTAATACCTGAATAATAGGATCCTTATTATAAGGACCCCAAAATAACCCTAAATAATAGGATCCTTATTATAAGGACCCCAAAATAAGGTACCCCCTATTTTCGGAAACTCCAAACCCTAAACCCTTTATAGAACCCTTATATAGATCCCTTTAAGGAACCCTAATGGGTCCCTTTAAGGGTGCCCCTACTTACCCACACAATTTAACACCCTAAGATTATCAAGGCATTGGGCCGGGGGACACATCGGGCTTACATGACAGGGCCGACTCCTCAGGCATTCTCTCTCTCACGTCCGATATGAGAGTTTCCGAAACTTCGGGATACCTCGTCTTTTTGGGGTCCTTAGAATGTGGATCCTACTGTTTAGGGTGCCATATTAGGGTCCCCTATTGTCGGAAACTCCCATATCCTTTAGACCCTTGAGGGTTTAAGGTTTAGTCCTTCAGGATTTCAGAGGGTTTCGTCCCAAACCCGAAACATTGGGGTTATCAGAAATATTCACTGTAGTTACTTTACTTATAGCCCTACCTACTAAGTCCCATGATCCTCCTTCTAGAACCCTTATAGATCCCTTTAAGGAACCCTATTATAGAACCCTATAGCACCCTTAAAAGGAGCCCTAAGTCCCATGGTCCTTTTTTACGTACTGGGCCTCTTTGGGCTTCTTGTCTGGACTTCAGAGCTCCACCACTGGCGTAATACAGCAAAGGCTTCCTTTAAAGGGGTCGATAAGGGGTACTATGAGGGATCTATAAGGGTACAAAAAGGGGCCGTAAGAATTAGACTACGGTTTTGGGGGCATATTATAGGATGGATATAATGAGGAACCCTAAGGAAAGTATTGGCAATTATCAATTATTCAGGCTTCTGCAATATACCAGGACCTAGAGTAGGCCCTTATTCCCTTTTTAAGGGTTCAGGTTCCTTTACAAGCCCCTTTAAACCAAAAAGGGCACCCTTTTTATTCCTAGGGTACTCTTGGGTCTAGTATACCATGTTCTGAGACTTTCATTGGTGGCTGCAACAGCCCAGACATCCGGTCCTCAGCCCCCTCTTCGGTTTGGGTGTTTGGATTTGATGTTGGGTTTCAAAGAGGTCAGTGTACTTAGAGGCCCAGGGGACTTAGGAAGTAGGTTATAAGTAGGGTTATTATTGGGGCAACTCTATTTAGGGTACTTATACCCTATGTATAACCTACTTACTAAGTCCCTTGGGCCTCTAAGTATGGGGCTCCTTTAATGGACAAGGCTTTCTACACGGGTTGCCTTGAGGGCTCGAAGCTTTGAGGCGGTATGTTGCTGGATCCCTAGACCCTGAATAACCTACCTTTTTAGGGTTCCTTATTATGATTTCTTTCTATGAGTCCTTAAAAATGTAGGTTCTTCGGGGTTAAGGTAGACCTTGAACCCCAAGCCCAAAACCCTGTAAACCCCAAACCCTAAGCTCTGTAAGCCCTAAACCCTAAACTCTGTAAGCCCTAAACCCTAAACCCTGTACCCTGTAAACCCTAAACCTTAAAACCTAAATCCAAACCCTAAACCCGTTTAAACCCGAAGCCCTAAATCCAAACCCTAAACCCTAAGCCAACCTGTGGATTCCCTGAAGTGCTGAGGTGCCCGCTGGGGGGCAAGCAATCAGACAGGTTCGGTGTCTAGATAAGGGGATGGCGGTGTCTGAAGAATCACCCCTCCTTAAACCCCCAAAAAGTACGTAAATTAATTGCCCAACACCCATAAAAGTCTATTATTCTACATACTTGTGGGGTCCAGGTCATGGTGACAATAGTATGCAATTTACTTGTGATGGGAGAGCGGGTGGAGGTTTCTTAAGAAGTTTTTTCGTGTTGAGAATACTACAAGACCAAGGAGTTGTCGGAAACATCAGTAACCCTAACCATAAACCCTGAAACCCTAAACCGTAAACCCTAATGCGAACTGAGGCCCTGAACTCTCAACCCCAAACCCTACGCATAAGCCCGGCACCCCAAACCCGTACTCCCTGAACCCTAGACCTGAGCCTTAAACCAGGACCCTGAAAATTAAATGTATTTTGATTGAATATTATATTCTATGAATATTTTAAGAAACGTCGCCGACCCTCACCCGATAAGACTGCATCTCAAGGCACAGCCCCGTCTACAGCTACCGAGGGCCTGATCTAGTACAGGGGCCTTGACAATTACCTATACCATTTCGGGGTTTCCTTGTGATGATTATAGTATCATATACCCCAAAACCTTATTCTAACTACTAAGGCCCCTACATTCCTTCTGATTTAGGGGTTGGGGTTCAGGGGAGGCTGAGCTGTCACTTGTGCAAAGATTTGCCCGTTCGCTTGTGCAAAGACGCCGCCGTTCGCTTGTACGCGCGCACGTGCGTTTTGTGTTGGCAGGGCCAACGAATTCGGAGTTGGTCACTTGTGACTAGGCTATGTTCTCCGGCCGTCAAAGTGTACCAAACGTCGGCAGGGCCGTGGTTTCTTGCATTCGGCGTGCACGTTCGAGTTCGCCTGTTTTGGCTTTGAAGTTGCAAAAGTGCTGGCAGGGCCACATGATTCGGCTTTGCTGTGTTGGCTTTCGGCCCCTGTTACGTGTCATGTCACGGTAAGTCATCGACTGAAATCCTCGACGGGGGTGTTGGTTTTGCATCATGCCACATGCATCGGAACGAATGTTGGATCGGAGCGCATGGGTTTAAGGAACCGTGCTTGTGGAGCCCTGTCGCGCATCACGCATTATTCTGGTTTGCAGTTTGTGGTTGTTTAGTCGCTGCAATGCTTCCGAAACGTACTTTTGGAGCCTGCAAAAGTGCGTTCTGGACATCTCTTCGGAGTTTGCGCTGGCTCTCGGGCGTTGTGCACGCGCGGTCTCGGCTCCTGGCCAGGCCAAGCCAAGGTTATCTATTTGGAACCGTATATGAGCGACCCAGGGGGACGGAAGCAGCAGTTACCTCGCTTGTCTTGCCTCTGCGCGGCACGGGCTCGGGACCCTCCAAAACGTGCTTTTCGGGTCTGCAAAAGCACGTTTCGGTGGTCCCTTCCGGGTTTGCGCTTTGCAGGATCCGAGCACGTTTGGATGCACAGGTTACGGCTCGGGGTTCGCGTTTTTCTTTTTTTAGGCTCTATTTCAGAGCACTTCAAGGTAAGCCAGCACCTCGATGCTTTCTCTGGTGCGGGTTTATTTTTAGGGCAGCCTTGCAAGTAAGCGAGTCGGAATCCCCGGGGGGCTGCTGTTTTGATTCGTGGCGCACGCATTCCAAACCATGTTGCATGCTCTAGACCGTGGAAATCATTACTTTTTGGAATCCTCATTTCTGCAACTGGAGTTTGGGCGCCACGGTTTCTTGCTTTCTTGCTAGACACCGGGAACGAATCCTTCGGGGCAGTCTAAGTTAAGTTTCCGAAGGTCAGGAGCCTTCTTTTTTAGTTGTCCGAAGCTTGAGCGCGTACTGTTCATGCGTCAACAAGCAGCTCTACCTCCCGCTGTCTTCTGTCGTGGAAGCTTCGCTTCTCTTCGCACGTCGGGGGCCCCAGCGGGTCGGTTGCGTCAGAAGGTTGAGCGAAGCACTTTTCTTGGGCTGCATTCAATCATCGACCGTGAGTCTGGTGGCTTTTTAGGGACAATACAGCAGCGACCTTTCTAGGCTGCCTTTGTAAGCTTGAAGGAACTGAACGTATTTATCGAGTCATACTCGGCGGCTTCGCGAGGTTGCAGCTCTCAGAAGAAAGCCGAAGAGATTACGAGGAGGGCAAGGCAAGGCTTTTGCACGTTCGGCTTGGTCCAGTGTTATCGGGTTTGTTCCAGTTGCTCGAAGCGATGTTCGCTCATCGGTTAGAGGCCTCTGCTACTGTCTGACTTTTGTCGTGACGTTCTTGCACTTGAGGCAGCAGGCATTTTAGCGGGTCAGGGTGTCGGAAGGCCGAGAGGAGTATACTTTATGGGGTTGTATCGGATCATTGGCTGCATGGCCGACATCTTTGTTAGTCTGACACAGCAGCTGCTTTTTTGATGTCGGTCCTAACCGAAGGAAAGGAAAGCAGATCTCGAGTTCCAATTGCCGTCTCTGTGAGGTTTGCATTTTCTAGCAGAAAGCCAAGAAGACGAGAAACATCGCAAGGCCGGGCTTATGTATGTTCTATCGTCTGCCAGGGTTGACCATGTGTTTATAGCTTCTCGAAGCGACGTTCGCCCCTCGGTTCGAGGCCTCGGCTACTGGCCGGGTCAAGCCGTGACGTACTCTCATTTCAGGTAGCAGGCATTCTCGTGCTCGCAGCATTTTCATGCAACACAGATTACTGCAGTGGACCGATTTTGTCTCGTGTTGCAATGGCTCCGAACTCTTTACCGTTGACTTTGACCACCGGCCCAGCCTCCAAAGCGGAGATAAATCTCGATCCGCGTTCGGGTCGACCATGTCTTTGTGTCAGTGTGGACTTGCAGATGAAACTTGATATATCTGACTTGATTCAGCTTCTTCTCCATTTCGCGGCCGACTCGAGAGCATCTGCACCGGATAAGTCTTCGGATCTGTGTTCCAACAAAACAGGTTCGGTTGCGGATCGCTCTGAGGAACAGTCTGCTCCTAGGCGCAAGAATTGGACCTGGGAAGAACCTATGTATAGCCTGGAGCCATGGATCGAAAAATATTCCCAGAGGTCTGATGTCCGCTGGCGCAAGGAAGAATCGGTTTCTGCGGGCGAACCTTTCTGCGTGGTCGACAACGAGGAGTATAGGCAAGCTTTCAGGGAGATGACATTCGAGCCGTTGCCGGTTCCTGAGAGATCTCCTATGACGCATGCCAACTTCAAGGAAGCGGAAGTCATTCGGTTCAAAGAAGCGCAATCCGTTCGGCGGTCGCCAGGACGTATCCCCGTTGTTTCGTCTGCGAGCACATCGCCTTCGGAGGAGTCCAATCTCTCGTTTCTGTCTGCCGGGATGCATGCCAAGGCGAAAGCTCCAGCTGGAAGGCTGCGGCACCAGGCTCATCGAAGCGTACCTTTGTCCGATGAGGATCCCGGCAGGATGTATCCGAACCAGGATTGCAAGTCGCAATGAGTAGGAGTATGTCCGGTTGGCAGGAATCACAGTGTTTGAAGTAACGAGCGTAGGAAACAGGGGGGGGATTCCGTTCCATCCTTGTCTGCAGAGGTGCGTTTGGTTTTTTACTATCATGTCCTCTGCATCTTCCTTATCGGTTCGAGGCTTCGGCCACTGGCCAAGCCAAGCACATGATTTCAGTAAGTTCGCAAAGGCTCAAGCTTGTTGTCGGAGGATGTGCGGTGCGTTCGATAGTGTCATGTGCGGAAAGCATAGAAGTTCCGGTTGTGAGCGCCAGAAATTCTGTTGCCATTGCGATGAATGTAGTTCTGCCGCGCGTGACCGAGATGCGCAAGCACGTGGGCGAGCTTCTTTTGCAAAGGGGCGTTCTCGGGGCAGTCGGCGAGGAGAAGGTGGGGCAGGTAGTCTATCTGCAGGTCTTTTGGGAGTCAGTGGCAAGCTCAGATTTAGTTGCTTTTGAGTCATGCACTTGAGGCACGGTTGCTGCTCGACATTGCCCAATACAGCGCTGCAGTGATGCAGGTCAGTGTGTTCGCTCAGGCTCGCCGGCATGGGGCAAGTGTGGGTGCGCTAGCTTCACTCTTGTAGATGTTCTTCGATTAGAAAAGCTGTCTTGACCGCGTCTTCGACGCCGGCTCGAGGCCTCGGCGTCTCGCCGGGCCAAGCTGTGTTTTGCCTAGAGACATTTTGTAGAGCTTTGCAGTCAGGCTCACGCGACTTACCTTTCTTCAAGTTTCCCGAGCATAAAAACAAAAGGCAGGTTACCGGGTATCTGGCATGGCGTCACACGCTCGTTCCCGGCGGCGGCCTGCGAGGCAACAGCTTCCGGGAGCCCCCATGATGGGAACTGTGAGGTCACTTCACAGATCCGAATGGGTCGAGAAGGCCGTGAAGTTTTATGAGGAAAGCTATTATCAAGGCTTTTATACGGGAGAGTTGCTCCCTTTGCTCAAGTATCAGATAGAAGCGTACGGGGATTGGGAATTTACGGAGCGTTCGCTGGGCTACTTGAAGGAAGTCGAAGGCCAGGTGGCAAGCTATCTCGGGGAGGAACAATCGTGGAGGCCACCACTGTCCTTGGAGTGGGTCGGCCGCATGGTCAGCTCGCTCTACACTCTGCATAGTGAGGAGGGATTGAACACGGTCGACAGGGTGTCTTCGCCGCAAAGGGATGTAGCGGCCGAGGGGAGCCTGCTTCCTGCGGATTCGGTCGAATCTCGCGAGCTTTCGCACCTCCAGGCGGAGGCGAAAACGGCACGGACATCGTCTCTGCTTCAGACGAGCTCCGAGGCCGTGGACGAGTTGCAGGCATTTGGGGGTTCATCCCCTCACGTGCCATTCCGACCCTCGTGTACTTGCACCAAACGCAAACCGGCTCCAGTCTCTTCGACCGCTTGCAGCAGAATTTGCAAGACTTCCTATTCTTCCAGTGATTCTTCTAGACACAGGAGCTGTGGCGAAGCAGCAGTTTTCGAGGAGGAAGTTGAAAGTCTGGTACAGAACGCAGTACAGGTTGCTTTCGAGAAGAACCACATGGGACATGTCGCAGCCTCGTTTCAATTGGAATTGTGTAAATCCATATCTGGGCGTTTGTACCAGGAAGCCAGCTCTTGGAGTTTGCAGAATCATTCGTGTTTGGAGGCCGCGGCGATGTTCGTGGACGCCGTGCTGGACCAGTTAGTTCGTAAGCACAAGGACGATGCCTGGTTCTGCGACCTGGACCTGAGTCCGGCTTTGTGTCAAGTCTGGAAAGCTCTGCATGCGGAGCGACCAGATTACATAGAGGCTCGAGTGGAACAGGCAGTCATCGGCAAGCATCTTGAGCGTTTCGAGAAGTTGCTGTTGGACAAAGCTTTATGGCACTGTTCTTTCGTTCATCTCTCGGGGGACAAGCAGATGCAGAAGATGCTCTACAAGGTACTGTGGAGCAGCTACGAGCTTGCTTTTGCAGCTGCATCCTCGAGGAAGGCGGCGGGCCTCACGCCCGTTGAGCGTGTCGAGTGTTTCACCAGAGAATGGGTGGAGCAGACAATGTACAAGATATGTAGTTGGCCACGTGTAACACAGGAGCGCGTGGCCAGCAAACTCAAGAATCCCTACGGCGTCCTGCAGCTGTTTCGGGAGCTCATGGCGCCTTTCGGGGAGCAGCATCCTTTCTCCTGCGTTCCCGAGATTTTGATCCAGTTCATTGGTCCTCCTGCCAGGACCTGGCCCTTTCTTGAAGAGGTTGTAACACAGTATTTCAGACGCGGCACCCGCACAGATCGGCGCGCGTCGCAGTGATCGTTACCCTTCCCTTGCTGCACAATCGATCGCGCAAATGTGTTTTGCATACCAGCCACATCCTTAAATGATATCGATCCTTAAATGCCTTTTTCTGCGTGTTATTATACTCTTTAGTTGGGTATCTCCATGTGAGTCAGGCGACTGAGGGGGGCCCAGAGACGCAACGAGGAGTGGTGACTTGGTTGTGACGAGGTCATGTAGCACGAGTCGGCAGGGGGGGGGGGCAGGGCATCAATTAATTTGAATTGCGGTCCGTAAACTGGGATCCTAGACCGAGGTCTCGGCTTCTGGCCAGGCGACGTCGAACGCTTCAATTCTTTATGCTGGCAGCTCGGTCCTGCCTTTTCTCAGGCTGTCCATTCGCAAGGCACCAGTGAGCTTGCAGAGCGAGGACCTTGCAAGTGTCGCCGACATCTTCGTGGCTCAAAACGCTGTTGTGCTCGGACCCAAGCCATGTCGGCGCTCCCGGGTTAGGCTTCGAGGCGAAGAAGGCGGAAATGGCTGCGGCTTCTGGCCAGGCCAAGCCGAGTTTTTTGGCGTTCAGTAGCGACACACACACCGCACCTGCATTTGTTGGGTTTTTCATTTATTGGCAGAGTTCCTTCAGCTATATGCGCCCTGACAAACAGCCGCAGTTCAGGGGTTGGTTCAGGACCTTGGTTAGTCGACGTCGAGGCCTCCTTAGCAAGCTTCAACTGAACCGAGGCAAGTTCCTGGCGGTCGCCAAGGTCAAGCGGAGCTTGGTGTCCTTGTTTACTCATACGTTTCGGTACGATCACTGATACTTTTAGGCACCATCACGTGGGGTTGTGGTGTTTTTTTTTCTCCGGGCGGCATGGTGTTGCCCGGTGCTGTCGCCTGCTGTGGTTGTCGCGGCATTCCATCTTCGACCGAGGCAACCTTACGCTGTCGGCGGATGTCTCGGCTAGTATCCAGGCTCAGGAGAGTAGCTCGATTTGGTTTAGTTACAGCACCCCGGTGGTCGAGCGCCGGCCGTCTCCGGTTTCGTAGCCTCGTCAGTCAAGCCTAGGCCAACTCTCGCCGGTTCTACGACGGGTCAGAGGAAAAACGGCCGCTTGCGGAGCGAAAAAAAGCATTCTAGCCTCCGTGAAGATTGAGAAACCATCACAGAACGACGTTCCCGTCGATGCAGCGGGCGGAAGTCGCCTGACGAAGCAGGGAGGCGTCCGAGTTAAAGGAGAGGCTTCGAAGGATGGGAAAACGGAGGTTCATCGGTGCCTTACGGAGAGACACCTTCGTGGAACGCAGGTTCGCAAACGACCAGTCATTGTCAAGCACAAGTTTGAAAACTTCGTCCGAGACATTCTTCGTCGTTTCCGGAAAGAGAACGTCATATACTCACGCGATCTCCGAATCGGGGGCGAGGCAATGGAAAAGCTTCGGCTGGCTGCCGAGGTTGCATTGCTGCACTTCTCGAGTCGGCAATGATGCGGCGACCACGGTTTCTGTCTCCGTCCTGACCTGCTAGGCTCTCCTGACCAACTTTGTGGCAGCGCGACACAAGCCGGGAACGGTGTCGGCACTCAGAGCTATCGCACAAATGCTCTCTCAAGACTTGCGGCAGGTATTTTTCTTTTAGATTTCTTGCAGTCCGTACTTATCACAGTCGCAGGTGTGGCATTCGGAGTTTAGCCGAGGCAAGGTTGAGTTGCCGGCAGCTGTCTCGGCGACTAGCCAGGGCCAGAAAAGATGCTCTTTTTCGTTCAGTTGCATTGTTCCGTTTTTTTTTTGGGGTCAGGAACCGCCGGTCGTTTCTAGTTTTCTAGGCGTGTCAGTCAAGCCCAGGGGAAGTCTCGCAGGTTCCAGGACGGGTCGGAGCCGACTCGGCCACCTGTGGAGTGAAGAAGGAGATTCGAGTCCCTGCCAATTGACAAGGCTGAACGCAATACAGGAAAAACGGATTCGGTGCTTCCTTCACGTCATGGCAGCGGGCAATCATGGTTATCGGCTTCCTGTCTGAGCAAGTCGAGTTTCTGGTCTTGCATCAGCGAGATGTAGCGCGACGCGCATGCGGCGGATCAGTCATTGGCTGTTTCCAAAACGATCCCTTCGCTGTGCCATTCACGTTGCATCGATTATTTTCGTTTTATTGTTGGGGCATCATCTTTCGTTCGTTTTTCTTTTATTGTTATGCATTCCACACATATCTTGTTCGGGTCGATTCTCGAATGCCTTGTGCGTGTCATGACGTGGTGTTCTTGGCTACATCTCGGCCACACTCATGTGAGTCAGGCGAATAGATTGGGTTGCAGAGACGGAAAGAAGAGCGGTTACTAGGTTGCGACGAGGTCACGTAACGTGGTTTAGGGGGGGGGGGGGAGGGGGGGGCAGGGCGGCAATGAATTTGTTTTGTCATCAGTAAACCGAGGCCTCGGCTTTTGGCCAGGCGAAGTCGAACTTTCGAATCCTTCATGTCGGCACCTTGGTTCTTGTTTTTTCCTATTTTTTTTATTTGCAAGGCACCAGTGAGTTTGCACAGCGACTCGAACGCAAGCTTCGCCGACATCTTTGCGGCTCGAGCGGGCTAGGTTTCGTTACGAACAAGGCAGACATGGCCGCGGCTTCTGGCCAGGCCAAGCCGAGAATTCTGGCGTTCATTACTGATACACATTTTGCATTTTAGGCGGTTTTGTCATGTCATCGCGCAGAGGGCAGCAGCTTCTGTTGCCCTTGGCAGCTTGCGCGGTGAGAGCTCAGGCGAGTCTTCGATGGCAGGAAAGCTTTCGCTTTTCGTTGAGTCCAAGCAGAGACTTCTGGCGATCGTTAATGAGGGACTTCGCCAGTGCACTTTATTTATGGTGCAACGGATTGCTTTTCGTGAATTCAACAGAGGCAAGGTCACGGCAGTAGACAATCCTGGGGTCTCGGCTTCTGGCCAGACCAAGCCGAGTGACTTGTCTTGTTTCAGAGACATGCATGGCGAGTCGCATGCGGTGCGTGTGTTGTTTGCTGTTAGCAGAGTGATTCTTTCGCCGTGCCAGTCCTGCTATGTCCATTCCGCCTGAGGCAGGGTTATGCGTCCGAGCGAGAGTCCGTTCGGGCACAGGGTTTACGAGTGGCAGAGCTGGCGTAGCAGGCCGAATTGGTCGGCCGAGCCTGCGTCTTGTTTGTTATGCGAAGAGGTACTGACGTTTCACGATCCCTGGACCATCTGTGCTGAATGTTACAATACCTGCTGGCTTCATTACGAGAGCGAGCTCGGCGACAAACCTGCCAGTCTCGTTTTCGCTTTCCTCCAATCGGAAGAGCCACCCGAAGATGCTTGGGCATAGGAGCGACCAGGCTGAATGCAATGCAGGATTCGCAGATTTGCTGTTTGCATACTAGGCATCCAACGAGGCTGCCATTCTTGCCTTAGTTGGATTGTCGACCGCTGCGAGGTTGAGATGTGGAAAGGGCTGCGGCTTCTGGCCAGGGCAAGCCGAGACTTTTTGTGGCGTTCCCTAGTGACATCCCTCGCAAGTGCATCGGTTTCTCTCTTTACATATGTCGAGGGCACGATTTTCTGCTGCCGTTCCTGGGGTTGGCGGAGTGGGAGCCGAGGCATTTCTTCGATGGCAGAAAATGCTTCGGCATCTGGCCACACCAAGCTGAGCGTCTCGTTTTGTTGGGGTGAGATGTATGGCGACTCGTATGCGGTGCATATGCGACCTGCACTTCGCAAAGCGATTCTTTCGACGCGGCAGTGCTGGCATGCCCTTTTCGGCCGAGGCAGGCTCATGTGTTCGATCGATTAACGGGGTCGCGGAGCTGCCGCGGCAATTCGAACTGGTCGGTCGAGTCTGCAAGCTGTTAGTGACGCAAGAGCTGTTGCATAACTAACAATCCCTCAAGTCTTGGTGGTACACGCCAGAAGTTCCGGTGGCTCTGCCAAGAGAGCGAGCTTGGTTGCAGACCCGTTAGACTCCTTTCATCTTTCCTCCGACTGGAAGAGCTGTCCGAAGATGCTTGGGTACACGAGTGACAAATCTGAAAGCAACGCAGGACTTGCAGATCGGGCGTAAAGTTGCCGTTCGTTCCAGGCAGATCTTGCGGAAGCGGTTCACGTCGGAAATTCGGTGTTGCGCTCTTTCCGGTACTCAGGCTGCAGTCGGCCACGGTAGGTAGTAGCTGTTTGCATATGACACGATATGTCTTCCGTCGCCGAGCGTTAGGCGGCTCAGATTTGGATTTCTCGAACTTGCCATGCCGGCCCAGCGGCGGGCGCAGAGAGTCTTGTCTCGTTCAGCCTGTTCTTGTGTCATCTGCACGTAGTGTCGTTCGACCGCTCGAGTCATGTCGAGCAGTTTTTATTCATGTTGTTCCTGCGTGCGTCAGGACGCATCGCAGCCGAGGCAAGGCTATGCCGGCAGGGAAATCTTCTGGCGCCTCGGCTGCTGGCCAGGCCAAGCCGAGACGCTTGCCCTTATTGGATTAAGTTCATGTTTCATTGAGGAGACGCCCTCGCGAATTAGTGTATTCGTCTTCGGTTCAGGACTTTCGTCAGTCCGTGATCGAGGTCTCGTCGCCAGCTTGCAACTGAACCGAGGCAAGCTCCCGGCTGTTGCAAAGTTTTCGGCTTCGGCTTCTGGCCAAGTCAAGCGGAGATTCTCGTGCCTGTTTAAAGAGATATATCGGGACGAACAGCGAGCCCTATTTGTGCCGTTCGGCAGTTCCGTCAATGAAGCCGAGGCCAAGTCGCGCTGGTTCCACGACGGGTCAGAGCCAAGTCGCCCGCTTGCGGAGTCAAGAAGGACATTCGAGCTTCTGTGAAGATCGAGAAATCACGAGAGAACGAGGGCTCCGTCGACGCGGCGGGGGCAACTCGCGCGAAGAAGCAGAAAGGCGTCCGAGTCAAGCCAGAGTTGAAGGAGTCGAAGGACGGCAAGAAGAATAAGGTTTACCGGCGTCTTGTGGAGAGAGACATTAAACGAATGCAGCTCCGGAAAAGACCAATGATCGCCAAGTCCCGGTTCGGCAAGCTCGTCCGAGAGACTCTGTGTTGTCTTCGCAAAGAAAACGGCCAGGATCTAGACGAACTCAGAATCGGGGGTGATGCATTGGAAAAGCTTCAGCTGGCCGCCGAAGCTGCGCTGCTGCACTTATAGAGTCGGCAAGCATGGGGACACAACGGATTCGCTCATTTGCTATCATCTGCGAGGCTCTCCTGACCAACTTTATCGAAGCGCGACACATGCTCAAAACAAAGTCGGCGCTGAGAGCCATCGCGGAGATTCTGCCGGAAGACTTGCGGCAGGTACTTTTGTCCAAAAAGTGACTCAGTTTGTACTTTTCTTGTTATTTTCAGTAACATCATCGAGATCTCTGTGGTGCCGGGTTAATAACCGCGGAGATACTCGTTGCTGTTCGAACTCCTGATTAGGGCAGCTGGAAGGAGTCCGCACAAGGTTGCGGACGAAACCGAACGGGTGAGATTGCCGCCTCCTTTTTGGCGGCCGGGGCGCTGCTTGCAGGGGTAGCAGTGAAGTTCAGAAAACAAGGAGCGTCCGTCGCTTGGCACTGGAAGCGGGAGTCTAGAGTGACTGCCTGGCTTAGCACATTCGTAAAAAAGACTAGCACTCTCAAAGAAACGATGTTGCAAATGTTTGCAGTAGTTTTTTGGCTCGCGTCTCGGCTACTAGCCAGACAAAGCTGCGCTTATCGATAGGAACACGCCCTGCCAATCCGAGACCTTGTAACAGTTACGCCGAAGGCATAGCCAGTTCGGAGTAGTTGGTAGTTGTCAGAGATTATCACATCGATGCGGTCACATATAGCGTTGCGACGCATGTCTTGCCACTAATTATACGGTTAGCGTCTCGGCCACTGGCCAGACAAAGCGGTTCTTATTGGTAGGAGCAGAGTAGCAGCGGGTTTGCGGCTCGCGTTTCGGCGATTGTCCAGACAAAGCTGTTCTTCGCGGCCGGAGAGCGGTGCTTTCCCTTCGCTCCGGGGCACACCGCCGGCCGGCACAGTCGAGATTTCTTCGGGCGGCGAGGAGCACAGGGTTCTCAGGTTTCTCGTGACCTGAGGGCGATGACTCCCTGGCTGGCCGTGGCGCTGGCGTCGCTTCTCTTCCTTCGTCAAAGCAAGCAGCCTCTTCCGCGGCAGCTGACTAGATTTCTTACGTTTGCGTATCAAGACATCGAAGATCATCTTTGGGTCCTTCGGCTTGTATTTGTATCTAACAACATATAGACGTGCGTAGATGCATATTCCTACGTCACTCTCTTTTTCTTACCTTTTGTCTTTGTTTCTTTTTCTTTCCCGTAGGATGTGGCACAGACCCGATGCATGTCTTACCGAGATGCATGGAAGGTTCTTTGTCAGCATCCCGACCCATCCGTGGATCTGACTTGGAGGACGGTCTTGGATGAGCATCGAGCCGGGGCCCTTCCTTGGTCGGCCTTAGCTCACTACGGACCAGCTCTAGCTTTGCTTGCAATGAGACACATTCTGTCTTCGGCATGTCGATCGGAAGACAGAGCCGTGGCAGCTCGGTACTCAGCGTGGATTTCTCGCAGATGGGGTTGGCCTTCCACCTGGATCAGGCCGACATGCGAAGCTGACATTCTGGCGATGTCGCCTCCGCCCGTTTTGCTAGCGGACCCCGAGTCGCCAGTTTCGAGATCGTGCCGGGCGCAATCGCACTCGCGGACGCCGCCCAGGAACGCCGAGGTTCGGGAGGCTCTCGAACCATCTCTTCTCGAGTTGCCGCCGGATCCGGATGTGTTAGCTTCGGGATCAGGGCGCGCGGCCTCGCGTTCGCGGACGCCGTCCAGGAATGCTACGGTCGAATCCGCTCTCGAAGTTTCTCCAGCGACGGCGGCTCACTGGTTGGACATGGGTCCTCGCAGTCCCATTCATCATGCGGATTCTCCGGGAAGCCTTCGTTGCAAAAGTTTCGAGTCTTTTGTGTCTCCAAAAGTTATGGTTATTTTTGTACATGGATCACAACGATCCATATACACCGACATACTTGCAGCCCGCCGAGGTTGGTGGGCCATGCAGCGACAGGCTTGCCTGCATGTTCCGGGCGCCTGTCCCGGGGAAGATGTGTGCACGGTTTCCGATTCAGACGATCTTCTGGACAAAAGTCCTTCGGCGTCCGCGTTAGTTCCTGTCCGTGCTCTTCTTCCAGCCGATGTCGCCAAAAGGGATTTGTGCATACGGCTCGGAGATTCTCCGAAGACAATGGCTGCCAAACGTCACCTGCCTTGTATGTAATTGCATGCAGTATTACCTGGGTTTGCGTGCGTTGCAACCGAGGTTCTTTGTCTCGGAAAGCAAAAGCCGCGAGAGATTCTGAAGATCCCGCAGCGGATCCCTTTCAGGACGGCGCGGTTCTCTTGCCCGCCTTGAAGATTCCTTCTGGTTGGCAAGCTCCGAACGCCGAAGAGTTGGATCAGTTCAACAGCCTCAACGACGGGCGCCGTAGCGATGTTTGTTTTGCCTTCGTTTTTTCTTTCCTGAAGAAGTGGTCCTCGTTGTGTTAATTACTTGGCGCAGGAAATTCCACCTCGTCCCAAGCATCAGTTGGACACGTCGGCTTCACGCTATTCCTGGTGGTATTGGACACAGCCCTGGGCTCCGGAGGTTTCCGCATCGCAGCCGGATGCGTACTCGAAAGCAATTCCGCTCGCCTGCAAGCGTGTTTCTGGAGCGACAGAGGCTCCTGTCGGTTGTGCAGATTACCGCAAATGCTGTTATTCTTCTTCCATGGCAAGTACTGCTAGTGTGCTCGACAGGATCCCGTCGAGGACCAGCCGAAGCAAAAGGAGACTCCTCGCAGGGCGGTCCGCTCCAAGTATGGCCTGTGTCCGAAGCATCATTGTGCGCGGCGACCTTACATTTTCGACACTGGTAGTAATGCAGGAAAACCCTTGCACGTGTGCAGTCGTTTCTTTAAGCGCAGCGGCGACAAACGCGAGTGTTGGCATTTCGAAATCCAGGATAGTCGAGTCGTGCAGGATCTGTGGCCGAATGCAATGAAAGAGAAGCACTTCAGTTTTCAAGCCCGCCTGAACAGAGCCGGCCGCTGATCTCGGGCTCGGAAAATCAGGGACCGGCAATCTCGGTCGCATCTGGCGACTGTGCGGTCGAGAATATTCATGCGATTTCTTAGTTGTTTTCATTTGCATGCCGAACAGCGCGCAGGCTTGCGCGTGCGGCACGTTAATTAGCATAATTAGGGTTGGCGACAGCCGTGTTGGTCTCGATCTTTCCATTTTCTTAGGGTCGGGAACACGGTCACCTCGCCTGCTGTGATCAGCACATGCATCATCTCGCCGAAGAACATTCGGCGAATGTAATTCGCAGCCATCAGGATAGCCGACACGGATACCTTTCTCGACGGAAAAGCGGAAAAGTATCCAGGCGCCAGCTTCCGTGTATCGGAAGCACGGAGTTCGGGCCGATGCGATAGCCCTGCCATTTCTCTTTCGGAGTCGACCGTTTGCCCGAGGCGCCTCGCCGCAGCATCTCCGCGATGCGCTGCTTTCATAGGCCTGCCCGTGGGGGAAGCCATGCCTTTTTGCGAAGGATTTCGGAAGGGTTCGAGTTGCAGGTGTGTAGAGAAGCAGGATGAGCAGGGCCAGGCAGTTGTTTCGGAAGCTAACGCGGGGTTTGTGTGCCTGTCTTGAATCGGCAACATGGAATCGCGCTATCCGTGGTTTTTGGATTCGAGGAAGGAGTGAAGCATGCGAGACAGCTTTCACGTTCAGGCTCGGCTACTGGCCAGTCCACGCCGAGCATCCGAGTGTTTATGTTATAGATCTACACTTCTATAGAAAAGTGTATATATATATATATATATATGCTACCCCCCCCCTCCCGAATCCGCGCTTTGACTGTTTGTGCTCTACTGTGTCCTATTAAAATGTTATCCAACCCAAACCTCTAACCGACCCCAACCCCAAAGCCACAGACTCCACTCGCCGCGGCATCACCTGAGCTGGGCGGGAGGTTTTCAAAACAAAGTACGAAGACACCCTACACACCAACAAAAATAACTTTAGTTCCGATCCCATGGCCGCTTGTTTTTGCGCGAGGATGCCCCGTCAGTGAGCTCGCTTGGCGAGTTCGTCTAGGAGCAAGGCGTACTCCAACTGTGTGAGACGTCGTTCATCGTCATCGTCGTCGTACGTGAAGCAGTTGCCCTTGCAGCGCCAAACCACTGTTCCTTATGCAAGACCAAGACTTTGAGCTCAGCAGTGATGTTTCTGCTTACAGTACTACGATATACTAACCGCGACCAGGATTCCGTTCGGAAGATTTACATAGCGGCGAGGCCACTCAACTGGAGCTTTAGGTACAACCATTGGGTTCACGGGCACAACACCCAAGACTAACTTGAGGATATCATCTGCGACACATACCGGGAGATGCTGCCATATCACCACATCAAAGGACCAAGTCTCCATGGCGTCTGCTTTGCAGGGACGATCTCCGACTCGACCTGTTCCTACGATAGCGTTCTTGAGTTGCAGCAGCTTCGTGCAGTCTAACGGTTCGATTGCTTCTTCGGGCACTGAGGGAGCGTTTCTCCACTGGAAGATCAGACAAGATACCAACGTACAGCTATTCAACCAGAAAACCGAATTACTGCTCCACATCAAAATGAACCCAAATACATTTCAAACGGCTACATAACCAATTTTTTTCCGGCCATGGGTCCAGAACTTGAGCCAGGACCTTTTCTAATTGCAGCTGAGTCGCTGTGTAACACCACCGCCAGAAAAGACTGAACAAGAACGCTTGTAAGTATGGTGTTCATGCAAGATAAGTGATAGGGCAGAGCTGCCGTATCACTTGAACATGCGTGACACGAACGACTGCATGTGTATACATTATTTGTCGTTACCTACACGCACACACATACCACACGTGTTGTCTTCATGTGTTGCGAGTGATAAGGCAGAGCAGCCGTATCACTTGTGACACAAAGGACTGCATGTGTATAAACTACTTTTTTGATATATAAATTCATGCATATACCGCACGTGTCTTCATGGTCTGGTTACGTACACGCACGCACATACCACACGTGTTGTCTTCATGTGTTGTGAGTGATAGGGCAGAGCAGCCGTATCACTTGAGACACAAAGGACTGCATGTGTATACACTGCTCTTTTGGTATGTAAACTCATACATATACCGCACGTGTTGTCTTCATGTGCTGTGAGTGATAGGGCAGAGCTGCCGTATCACTTGGGTGCGAGTGACACAAACGACTGCATGTGTGTGTGTGAGAGAGATTGTGTGTGTGTGTGCCGCATGCCTGCACATGATTGACAACATAGCTCATACCAGATGCACTTGCAGGGAGAATGCACGGACGTTTTCGTTTACATCGTTTCATGGGATTGCGAAAAAACAGTTAAAGCAAGACAACCAGCAGCGACGATTCTACAGCACAGTACAGCAGTTACAAGCGAACGAAACGATGTTTTCGAACCACCAGATGCAGCAGAGAAGGGCGGTCTGAGGGAGCTAGTCGCTCGAAAGGTGCCTCACGCGAGCGAAGATCAGAGTCGTTGTCATTGTAGACAGACTTACTTCATAAACTTGCGCATGTTATCAGCGCACAGTTCGCCAAACTTAAGCCATTGGTCCTCATTACGGTACCAATACTCATATTGAGCAGACCTCAGTTTGGCACATAGCTGTCTGCTACCAGCCTTGGTGTGCTGGTTCACTCTGACCCGGTCCTTCAAAAACCTCCAACAACGATCGATAATCTGTGTTCCAGACTTCACAACGATCTTTTTGTTGGACTTAGGGATCTTGTGGGTCACGACCTTGACATACTTCGGGTTCTGCCAGATGAACTTGCCGTTGCGCTTCACGCGCTTTTTGGCATGAACTACCTTGTCGTGAATGACACCGTCGATCTTGGCCTTGTAGGACCGGGCCGCATCCGTGTGGAGGACAACCTTGCGGTCCTTGAGAAGCTTCGTTCCTAGGGTCTTCCACTCGGTGCGCCTGATTGCTCCTGGCCCTGGTGCTCGCTTGACAGTGAGTTTCGGCTTCAACCTGGAGAGTATGAGCGTTTCAGGGCGGCCTCGCTGGATTACCCCCGCCCACTGTTCCCACATGGTCGTGGTTTTGTTGTTCTTCACGAGGTGCTTGAAGTCCACATCCTGGGAAATATCCCTTCTGTCGAATGTAGCTTCATCCTTGCATGTATTTGTTGAGTGTCTGAGAGCATTGTTTGTTTATGTCTTACTTCCGAAGCTTTATCTCTGAGATTCCACAATCTTTATTCGAAATACACCAAAGCCAGACAACATGATGTAGACGACAAGTTGCTGCTTCCACATCTTTCCAGGTTTTGCCGTCGCCAAACACGATGTTTTTCTCCTGCTTTTCCACGAATGCTTTACGAAGGTCGCAAATCCTCGTCTCCATGTCTTCGATAGCCTTGTGGTTCACATTCAAGAGGACGTGGATGGCTGGATGTGGTACGCGTAGCAGTTTAAGTAGCAGAAGAGATGCTTGTATCTGGAGGCCCCGTGAAGATGAACCCGTTCCTTGGGTGAATACCGGATGCAAGTGGTGAGGGCTCACATACTTGTGGCAATGGCGGGAGCTGCACCGATGTTTGTACAAAGAGGTGCGCTTTTCCACACATAGGTCGGACAAGATGCCAACCTGACAGTGAGGGCACGTCTTCCCTTTCCACTTCGGCAAAATCTTGTCCGCCACGAGCATAGTGATAATCTTCTTGTCGCTGGCCATGAGGAGCTGAGGAAGACTGCGTTGCCACTTGATCTGGTCCTTGCGTTGTCCGCGTGGACCAACAAGGAGTTGCTCTCGGACATACGGTGTGTCCTTCCACAACTTGTCCTTCTTGATGGCAGGCTTCTTCTGTGCAGCACGGAATTTGCCCTTCTTGTGGATGATGGGTTGCTTGCACACCTTTCCCATGGGTGGACAAAGCTAGAAGAAAACGGACTGGCTCTTGAGATGCTGCAAGACTCAGAAGCAGAATGCAGATTTGTTGGGAAGCAACGTGTCTTGATACTAAGCCACGATGTCAGACAAGACTGTGCTGCACAATGGAGCATGTTGATTCAAGTGCATACTGTTCGCAAGGATTTTTTCTGTCTGTGCAAGGCTGCGATCGGAGATTGACTCGTATGTATACGTGTTCTCTGAACAAAAAGGCAGTTATGTAATCATGCATAGTCACGGCAAGAATCTCGTGTAGTTACATGAAGATACCCGTTGTGCAAGAACACGATACTCAAAATACGAGTGTCACATCGTTGTCGACTGCACGATGGCTGTGAGATTAGCACTCAGATGTCTCAGATGTTGTTCTTGACTCTCAGATGTGCTGGATGCTGGGTTTCACTGGTGGTCGTCCTTCGCGAGTTCCTCCGCGACCAAAGCGTCGAGCTCTTGTGATAGATCATCCATAGGATCGCGGATAGGCGACGCAATGTCCATCTCACTGCCGGGACTGGAAGGTGGAGGATTTGGAATGTGAGGGCCACGCGGATCGGCAGAAGTTGCAGATGTCTTTGGCGATGGGACCTTCGATTTCGGAGAAGGCCACGGAGATGAAGACCTGGGCTTTGCACATGCCGCAGAAGATGGCGAAAGGTCGAGTTGTACATCTGACTTTTGAAGAATAGATGCAGTCACCGGTCGGGGAGATGCTTTGGGGGATGCCTTTGACGGAGATGCAGCTGATGATGAGTCTGAGATGTTAATCTGCAGAGGTCTGTTGCCAGATGATCTTTTTAAGTTTGCAAACATTGCCTTGACGTCCTCCGGCTCTTTTTTTATGGTGACCTTAGTACAAGAAAAGCACACAACCATAAGAGAAAACAAAAAAAACAATCATAGTAAAAAACCTAAAACCTCAAACCCTCACCATACCAGCCTCAGCCGAGAAACGCTTGGAGCAGACATCTGGGGATTGAGGTCTACTGCATGAGATTCCTGCTTCGGTTTATCTTCGTCATGGTGGTGCTCGTCATGACTGGTCTCGTTGGTGAGCAGAGCATTGGAAGACCGCACAGATTTGAGGCGCTTGGCAGGGAGGCTAGCTGGAGCATCTTGGCAGAGGTCGGGATAGAAGACGGTCGTGGCGTCGATGTTGGCGAGCTCAGGACGGCACTCACGCACAACTTTTTTACCAGAGAAGTCCTTTTGCATAACTGTGTAACACCGGCCAACCGCTTCACCGTCGAGGGCGGCTTGCAACAAGTTGAGCGACCATTGTAAGTTGACGCTGTGGTTGGGCGGCAGCTTGGAGAGATTACCCTTCTTGTAGGCGTCGAAGATTGGCCTGGCGCACGGCGACACCATGCCGAGGTCATCGGAAGGCCAAGCATGCCGTTTGACTGGTGCTTGCTGTGTGCCTGGAGGACGAACATAGATGCCCATGTCTGTGAACACGACGATGGCAGACCGCTTGAAAACGGCAATCAGATCTTCATCATTGAAGTCTTTGTGAAATGAAGGACGCACCAAGTCGTAGAAGGTCTTGAAGTCAACCTGATCAGAAGATACATTCTTGTCCATGGGCTTGGCGGCTTGGTGGTCGTAGGGGTTCGAGCACACCTGACAAAACTGATTCTTTTCATACGATGACGCATTGTATCGCGCCATGGTCTTGCGATCCACACCCGACACTTCCAAAATAGCTTTCACCGATGCAGGGAGCTCTGTTGGAAGGTTGCCATCGTCGTAGACGCGCGGCTTTGTCCGACGCCCCATCTCCTTCCGGAAGTAGTCTAGATGATTTGCCGTCTGGAATGTAGGCCCCTGGTGGTCACGACCCTCTTGGAGCAGCCAATAAGCGGAAAGAACCTTTGCGAGTGTGTAGGACAGCGGGCTTTTGCCAACATAGGATTTACCAATCCAGATGACACCGCTCTCGATGACATAAGGCAAGACCGGTGCGATGACTAGGTTGATGGCCCACGGAGTGAAGTCTACGAGAGTGAGCGGCCAGTCTGCGATAGTTTTCGCTTGCGACCCTTTGTCCGCCAAACAACGAAGATATTCTTTGATAGTGCCCCTGTCCCACCGAAACAACGGTCCGTTTGGATCATTGACTTGCTCCTCCGTCCAAGATGTGAACTCGCCGTTGGAATTTTCCTGCGGCCCGTGCTCCTTCAGGAAGGTGAAGCCTTTGCGGATGTCTTCCGTTTCCTTCACCGGCTTGGTGCTTGCATTCCCAGGGACGAGTTGGTGGTACCGAACCTGAAACCCACCCAAGCCTTCCAATAGATATTGTAAGGCACGAGAACCTTCACGGAAATTCTTCTGGTAGTTAATCTCCAAAGGCCTCCCCGTGCACATCGTTTTAATGGTTGAACTCATCATCCTGGTGCCGTCGGCGAACCTGACATGCTTCACAATATCCCATTTGTTCGCCCCTTTTGGCAGCAAGAACAATTGCATGGTGTAGGGATGGAGATTGTTACCTTTCATCTTGATTGGCTCAGGGAGATCGCTGTACCTCTGCTGCTTGAAGAGAGTTTCGATGATTTTGAGGTCTAGGTCACCCTCGTAGTCCATCAAAACTTCCAAAAACTGCACCTTTTTGTTCATACTGTCCACGATCTCGTCTTTTGCAGGCAGGTCCCCGATCTTGATGGCACCAATGGGCTTATTCACTACCAACGGCTTGTCCAAAGTCATGATTTTCATACCATCGGTGATGCCAATGGCTTCTTCCCATGTAGTTGTGCCGTCCAAAGTAGCTTCGTTCATGGATTGCGCGAGTGACACCGACCTCTGCGGTGGCAAGGACGCCATGAGCGACACAAGGGGGCAAAAGCTACAGCAAAATAACTTGAGCGAGTAGTCTGCATCAAGAACATTTGCTTCTGACACCATCATTCTGCACGAGACATCGTCTGATTCATGAGACTGTGCATCGTGGCAGGTCTTCAGAGTTACCGGTGTCTCAAACATTGGTTTTTTGAGACCCTCTCGAGACTTGGGAGCTTCAGAGCTTTCAAAGACTGGAAGGGTTTCAAAAAAATCCATCTTTCGCTATCGAAAAACAGCGAAACCTTGAGAGAGTCTCAAAAAAACCTAAAAAACCAATCGTGGCAGGTCTTGGGAGTTACCGGTGTCTGAAACATTTTTTTTTTGAGACCCTCTCGAGACTTGGGAGCTTCAAGGCTCTCAAACACTGGAAGGGTCTCAAAAAAAACAATCTTTAGAAGATCCGGTATTGGTTTTTTTGAGACCCTCTCGAGACTTGGGAGCTTCAGAGCTTTCAAAGACTGGAAGGGTCTCAAAAAAACCAATCTTTAGCTATCGAAAAACAGCGAAACCTTGAGAGGGTCTCAAAAAAACCTAAAAAACCAATCGTGGCAGGTCTTCGGAGTTACCGGTGTCTGAAACATTGGTTTTTTTGAGACCCTCTCGAGACTTGGGAGCTTCAGGGCTCTCAAACACTGAAAGGGTCTCAAAAAAACCAATTTTTGGAAGATCAGGCTTTCTGAAGAGTGTACGGGATTGGTTTTTTTGGTTTTTTTGAGACCCTCTCAAGGTTTCGCTATTTTTCGATAGCGAAACATTGGTTTTTTTGAGACCCTCTCGAGACTTGGGAGCTTCAGGGCTCTCAAACACTGAAAGGGTCTCAAAAAAACCAATTTTTGGAAGATCAGGCTTTCTGAAGAGTGTACGGGATTGGTTTTTATTGTTTTTTTGAGACCCTCTCAAGGTTTCGCTATTTTTCGATAGCGAAACATTGGTTTTTTTGAGACCCTCTCGAGACTTGGGAGCTTCAGGGCTCTCAAACACTGAAAGGGTCTCAAAAAAACCAATCTTGGGAAGATCAGGCTTTTGGAAGAGAGTAAAGAGAAGCATGTCAAGTTTCACGTCCAGTTACATGTGCATGTGCACGTACACATTCACGTACAGTGTTTTCTGCATGCACATGTAGACATACACAGCAAGACGAACAACACTATACCGGCGCACTGGACATGCGAACGAAACCAAAAGAACAAAAAACGAAGGAAGCAGTGAAGAACTTGACCATGCACTCGAGGATCGCACCTGCAGCAAGGCTTGAGGGTGTGGATTCCGGGGGGGGGGGGTACCATATATATATATATATATATATATATACATATATTTATATACTTTTCTATAGATATGTAGATCTATAACACCGAGACCTTAACGGCGGCAGTCGTTGATACTGAAGACCGTAGTCAAGCCTCAGAGCAATGTAACTTTGTTTACGAAAACCCCTCGGAATTGCATGTATTGACAGAGTAGGCTTCAAGATGATATCGTTTCTTGGTCGGCTCCCGCGCAGTCTTGTTCTTATTGTGCTAGTCAAGGCCAGGTTTGAAAAAAAAACGGAGTTCGTGGTTCATGACCTGAAGCCATAGGACAGCAAATTTTCTTCGAACACCGACGCAATGCTCTCGCATCTCAACCGGTCCCGTGCGCGGTACGAGCTTCAGTCGGCAGATGTTAATTCTGCCGAGGGACTGAGGTCGCCGCTGCCCGACCTGGAGCCGCGGTCGGGTGCGGCTGTCGTCTCCCGGCCCTCTTCGACGGCTGCGGATACCGGCGCGGATTCGGACGGGGAAGGCTCCCCGACGAGCGTCTGTTCCGTTTACACGGTGTTCTCGTCCGAGACCGAAGAGGCCATCAGGGGGGGCGTGGACACAACGCGACTCTATGCTCGTATACTGGCTGCCATCATCGCGCGCGCTCGTCGGCGGCTCCTCGCGTGTCCTGAGCAAGTTGTGTTCTTGCAGAGACCACTAGCAGCGGCCGTAGCATTGCACTTGCGGGGGGTGCGGATTCTCAGAGCATCGATTTTTCGCCGGCTGCACGATCTGCGTCGCATGGATGCGTTCGAAGAACGCGAAGTGCGTCTAGTCATTGCGGATTTATTGTTTGCTCTGAGATTGACGGCGCCGGACGGCGGACGAATCTCAGGATCATTGGCAGACCGCTGAGCCTGCGGGTCCCGGAGCTGTCACTTCCAGGCTAATTCGTAATTCCCTTTGCAAACGTTTAATGGAAGGCTCGGTTGGAAGCGGTCGCAAAGCAGCTTTTCATTGTATCTTTGCATCTTTGGGAATCATAGGAGTCAAGAAGCATAGTCCGTGCCAGGTTCGTGGAGCTTCGCAGGACCTGCAGTGCGGAGTCCTTGGTTGGATCAGGCGCACCCGTCGAAGTTGCATGTTCTGTTTGGCCGCAAGGTCCTTTTATTGGCGTCTGCACGCACTTGCATTCTCCAGGCCATTTGGGCTCTTTGAGTTTGGAAAGTGCCCTTGTCCTTTCGGCCGGAGCTTCGGCTGCTGGCCAAGCTAAGTCGTCCAAGCGATGAAGCGACCTGCAGCAATGCTCGAGACGAATGCTTCTTCCGGGGAGTCGGGCCAATGCTTCTCTAACAGTGGGCGTTTCAAGCTTCGCCACACCGAAATAGTTGCAGGCCTGCAGTATCCCGGCTTGAAAGCCTTGGCGGAGCGCTGGTGCGCCACGTCCGTTCCCCTTCGGTACACGGCCATCAAATCCAGCAAGAAGACCGCTCCGAAGAAAGGATGTGCGGATTTTCTCCGCATGGAGTTTTGGTGCAACTCTTGCATCCATTGTCACGGAAGGAAAGGGTGGCGTGGCTTTGCATCGTACGAGAAGGAAACTGTCCGCATCTACACCACCGAGGACTCGGAGCACGGCAACTGGGACTACAAGTACGGAGGGCGACAGAAAGGTCTCGACTCGACCGCGAAGGCTCTGGTCAGGCAGGGCGTGCAGAACTTTCCGAACAACCACGAAGTGGCGGAGTTTGTTTGTCGGCACTTGCCGTCGGGGGTTGAGTGGCCGGAAGAGAAGAATTTGAGGTTATTCATTGAGAACTACCGCAGGAGGTTGCATCGCAAGGCTCCTCCGCCGCTGCCCATCGGAGCAGCCTGAGGACTCGTGATCTGCCGTCGGGGGCGGAGTGGCCGGAAGAGAAGAACTTGACGTTTCTCATCGATAACCACTGTTGGAGCTCGCACAGCAAGGCTCCTCCGTGGCTGCCCATCTGAGCACCCTCAGGGCTCGTTCCCTCCCGGTTAATGTCAGCAATTAATTAATTCATTTCGTGGACGTTTCACGGATGCAGACGTGTATGCAAGCGAGAGAACACGAGTTTTCCGTTGCCGGCATCCACATTGAAGCTTTTCGCGTTAGCCGTGATCGCAGTTCTCGAGCTTACTGCATTCATTCTTGCAAAGTCACGCTTTTGCAATCTTTTGGCTCGAACCGTGCCACGCAGGAGGCTTCGGCTGATGGCCAGGCCAAGAAATTATACATGTGAGTTTTTGGGTCGGGGTTTCGGCCGCCGGTCAGGCTAAGTCGTCCGAGCGATGAAGCGATCTTCAGCAGCGCTCGAGACGAAAGCTTCTTCCGGGTCGTCGTGGCAATGCTTACGCAAGACTGGGCGTTTCAATCTTCGCGATGCCGAAAGTGGTGTAGGCCTGCAGTATCCTGGCATGAAAGACTCGTTGGAGCCCCGGCGCGCTACGGCCGCTCCCCTGTTCGCTGCAGGGCCATCACATGCAGCAAGAAGACCGCTTCGAAGAAGGGATGTGCTGATTTTCTTTGCGCGGAGCTTGGTGCAACTTTTGCATCCAATGTCACGGAAGGAAAGGCTGGCGTGGTTTTGCATCGTACGAGAAGGAGACCGTCCGCGTCTACATCACCGAGGACTTGGAGCACGGCAACTGGGACGACAAGTATGGAGGGCGACAGAAAGGTCGCGACTCGACTAGATTGGGCAATTACAGCAGTCCGCAGGAAAGGCAACGACGAGGCATTCCAGCCAGGTTCCGGCGCGGTCGCATTCTGCCGCCTCTTCAGGGTCTCTCTGTTGCTCTATGAAATATGCGAAAGCGTAGGCAAGCGAAGTGAAATGCTCTGTTCTGCTTTGGGCCTTTCGCTTCGCTCCGCCGAGGTCTGCAACGCGCAGCCTTCGTCCTGCACGTACTAGTCATATTTATGCAAAACTAATGCATACATATAGCTTGGCTGGAAGTGCGGCGTCGTGTTGCACGGAATCCTACAGCATCCCAGGCCTCGGCTGCTAGCCAGGTCAAGCTGTCGCTCTCCATTTTATTCTTTGCTAGGGCATGACGAAGTCGAAGCGGCCTGCAGCAAAGGCAACGGAAGTTTCAGAACGACCACGAAGTGGTGGATTTTCATAAGCCGGCACTTGCCGTCGGGGGTGGAGTGGCGGGAAGAGAAGAACCTCATTCTTCATTGATAAATACTGCAGCACGTGTATACATCTCTCGATTGTAAGTGCGGTGCCGCTTCACACTGCAGGCCCCAGGCCTCGGCTGCTAGCCAGGTCAAGCTGTCGCTCTCTTTTTTTTTGTTTGCTAGGGCATGACGAAGTCGAAGCGGCCTGCAGCAAAGGCAGTGGAATTTTGGGTGGAGTGGCGGGAACAGCAGAACCTCATTTTTCATTGATAGTTACTGCAGGACGCGTATCAAACTCTCGGTTCTAAGTGCGGTGTCGCTTCACACTGCAGGCCGGGTGTCGGCCGCCGGCGAGGTCAAGCCGTCCTTTCTGTTTTCTTTTCCGCACGACTCGGTTCGAAGTCACTGCCATTTTACAGGGCATGTACCACTTATTCTTATGCAAAACACATGCACACAAATCAGTCGGCTCGAAGTGCGGTGTTGTATGGCGCTGCGTCCCAGGCCTCGGCTGCTAGCCAGGTCAAGCTGTCGCTCTCATTTATTATGTTTGCTAGGGCACGACGAAGTCGTAGCGGCCTGCAGCAAAGCCAGCGGAACGTTCCGAACAACCACGAAGTGGCGGACTTTGTTTGCCGGCGCTTGCCGTCGGGGTTGGAGTGGCGGGAAGAGAAGAAACTCATTCTTCTTTCGTACGTACTGCAGCACGCGTCTAAATCTCTTGGTTCTAATTGCGGTGCCGCTTGACACTGCACGCCGGGTTTTAGCCGCTGGCCAGGTCAAGCCGTTTCTTATCATGCGAGTTTGGGCATGTTGCGGCGGTCTGCAGCAAAGGCAGCGACGAGGCATTCCGACGAGGTTCCGCCGCGTTCGGCTGTCGGGAAGCGCTGCGTCTTCTTTTCGGGTTCTTCCTCTTGCCTTCCGAAATACGCGAAACTGCAGGCAAGCGCAGCAAAATGCTCTATGTTGCTTTCATAATTTGCAGGTCGGCCCATTGAGGTACGTGTCCTGCAGCTTTCGTCCTGCACGCACGACTTATTGTTATGCAAGGCAGATGCATGCAAATCGGTCGGCTCGAAGTGCGGTGGCATTTTGCGCTGCACCCCGGCCTCGGCTTCTAGCCAGGTCAAGCCGTCGCTCTCCTTTTTTTTGTTAGTCGGGGCATGACGAAGCCGAAGCTGCCTGTGGCAAAGGCAGCAAAGAAGGCTGCCGGCAAGGTTCTGCGCCGCCCAGCCGCGCAGAAGTCGCCCGCCGCCCGGAAGCGACCCGCAGCCCAGAAGCGGAGTCTAGGGCTTCGACTGCAGGAAGAGGTCGAGCATTTGCGCAACTACAAGGACTTCAAGGACTACGTTACTAAATGGTGTGCGACAGCCTTCAAGGGTCGAACTATGGCCATCAAATCCAGCAAGCATGTGCAGGTGCCGTCAGGCACTTTTCGCATGAACATCTGGTGCAACTCGTGCATCAAATGTCACAAGAACAAGGGCTGGCAAGGGTTCGCTACGTACAGGAACAAGACCTTGGAGGTCCGCAGCACGCCTTCCTCCGAGCACGGCAACTGGGATTACAGATACGGTCAGCGCGAGAAGAGTCTGGACGAGCAGGAGAAGAGCATTATCAGGGATCATGTGGATGGCAAAGAAACATACCGCATGCAGTCGCTCATGCAGTGTATGCGCAAGAAGACGAACAAAGCCAAGCCGTTGCCCGACGCGACCAACATCAAGTACTTCATAGACAACGATCGGAGGAGAGGAAGGAAAACTGGCAAAAACAGGGAATGCGCCAAGCTCGCTCGCGTGCGCGACTGGGCAATATGTGATTTCGAGGCTCAGGCGTTTGTCATGCCGACCATGGACAAGGTGAACCACAACGACACCTGGGCGCTGCTGGAGCGGCGTCTCCAAGAAAAGGACTTCATGTTTTGTTTTGCAGACGTGGGAGCGGTTCGTGATGTGTTTCGGCTTCTGTCCAGCCTCCAATGCATCCGCCTCTGTTTTGATGGCACTTTCAAGCTCACGAAGAACAAGTACGTTCTGCTCACCGGAGGCATTCTCACGAAGGAGCTGGGCAAGCATGGCTACGCGACTCACTACCAGGAGCTGCTGTACGCTCTCGTTTCGCAGGAGAGCGAGGCGTGCTATGTGGATTTCATGGCCGCCTTGAATCGTCTGGTCGAGTATGTGGCCAAAGTGAAGCTTTGCGAAGTCGAGCATCTGCAGATACATGGTGATCAGGCTAGAGGGCTGGAGGCAGCGCGGCGTCGGATCTACCCACATAGCGTTCGGGTGTCTGACTTCGCTCACATAATCGGCGCCACCAGAAGCGGCCTTCCCAGTCTTACGGAGCATATCAAAGTCTGGAGGGCCGGCATCTTCAAGAACGTGAAGTCCAAGCTCAGGCAGAAGCAATACTCGGATCTCGTGGAGTTTGCTGTCTTCACCAGCAGAAGCGCTTCTCCTGGCGCCTTCGCCGTTATCTGGGACGTGGTCTTCGAGTTTCTGAAAAACTTGCAGCCGCCGGAAGACGACGCGATCGAGGCTCTGCAGTCGTACTGGCTGGAGCAGCGCCCCGACGGCCACGGTTACACTGCCTGCTGGAACGTCCATCCTGCACGCGTGCAGCCCGGTTCTGGGTCGGGTAGTCAGGCTCAAGAGAACTGGCACAAGAACAAGTTGAAGGCTGGGGTTGACTTGAAGCAGAGCGTGGATGCCTTTCTGAAGAATCTCACAGACTTTGCCAAGGTGCGAGGCGAAATCTTGCGCAAAAGAGAGAAGCAAATGGTGGATGTTCCCTCCGAACGGTGGGATCGGGAGCTCCTGTCCGGCTCTTTTCTTCCGAAGGAAGGTCGTACCACGACGCTGGAGTACCTGGCCAGACCCTCTGCAGTTTACGAAGTTTCTCGGGCAGACGGTCGTCGGTACTTCTGCATGCGGCGCAGCCTTCGACGTATCGAGGACGGAGACCATTGGGCCTTGCAGGAGCCGGGCGACAAGGACTTCAACGACAAAAAGTGCCGGGCCCTGGCCAACCTGCACTTTTGCGAGACCTTGCAGGAGGCGAAAGCTGCATTGAAAGAGTTGAATGCCCCAAATCCCTTGCACATTGATCCAGAGAGAGTCTTGCGTCTCGTGGCAGCCTATGTTGTTGTGTGCGTCGACATGAACTTCCCTCACCCCTGGTGGCGATCTTCGCACGCAGGCGGCGCAGAACACCGCGTTGGTATGTGCCACTGCAAACACTTTTGTGTTCGGGGGTGCTGCGAGCATCTGTACACGGCCTTGAACTTGTGCGGACTGTTGGACGTGACGATCCCTTGCGAGGCGCCGAAAAAAGGTCTCAGGAAGGGCAGGGCGGAGCCGATGGAGATGCCCAAAAAGAAGGCAAGGCCTCCCAGCAATGCCCCATACGCTCCGCCGTCGGACGGCGCCAGAAGAGCGAAGGCTGCCGGGTCGAAAGCAGCTCCTGCCGCTGGCTACGTGGAGAGCGAGGACAGCCTGCGCGACATGCAGAGGGAGTTGAGGAAGTATGCTTACTTCGAGAACAAAGAGAGAGAGAGGCTTCTCGGGAAAAAAACCCTCGAGTCAGACGACGAAGAGTAGATGCTGTGTTGACGGCGCTTCGGACAAGATTCTCGCCGTGGCCATGTCTGGCGTCCTTGATGTTGCCTTTTTTTGTACCGGTCCCTAAGCTTCGTCTTGGACCTTTTTCTATGTCAAATTAGTAATCGTCTCGCCCGACTTTCTTTAAGATGTCGCTGGCATATGCATCTCGATGACAGACAGACGAGTGGACTATGCCGCCTGTCTGCTAATTCGCATCTCCTGGCATGCTGACTGACGACTTCGCGTGCATTGCAAAAACAAGCCCTTCCTTATTGCTTTCGGCACGTTGCAGCGGTCTGCAGGATAGGCAGTGATGTTGCATTCCAGCATTTCTCGGCTCTAAGTGCGGCTGCGTTCAGCGCCGCGTTCCAGGCCTCGGCTGCTGGCCAGGTCAAGCTTTTCTTCCCCTTTCATTTTATCGGTGTGGACATGGCAAAGCCGAAGCGGCCTGCGGCCAAGGCAGCAGAGAGACCATCCGGCAGGCTGAGGTGTCGCCCCGGCGCGCAGAAGCGGTCTGCTGCCCAGAAGCGACCCGCAGCCCAGAAGCGGAGTCTGGCGCTTCGACATCAAGCAGCAGAACGCAGGAGAGGAAAAGGGAGCGGCCAAAACCAGGATTGCGTCAAGCTCGGTCCTCTGCCGAGGAGCGCGATCCGTGACTTGGAGGCTCGGGCGTCTGGCATGCCGACCATGGAGAACTTCGACCAAGACCGTACCTGGGCGCTGTTGCATCAGCGCTTCCTAGAAAAGGACTTCGTGTTTTGTTTCGCTGACGTGGGAGCGGCCCGCGATGTTTTTCGCCTGGTGTCCAGCATCCAATGCATCCGTCTCTGTTTCGACGGCAGTTTCAAGCTGACGAGGAACAACTGCGTTCTGCTCACTGGAGGCATTTTCTCGAAGGAGCTGAAAAAGCACGGCTACATGACTCGCTACCAGGAGCTGGTGTATGCCCTCGTTCCCCAGGAGAGCGAGGAGTGCTACGCGGACATCATGACCGCCTTGAATCGTCTGGTCAGGCACGTGGCGAAGTTGGATCTGTGCGATGTCGAGCACCTGCAAATATATGGAGCCGAGGCCAGAGGGCTGGAGGCCGCGCGGCGTCAGATCTACCCTAACAGCGTTCGGGTGTGTGACTTCGCTTACATGATCGGCGCTAGGAGAAGCAGGCACCTTCCCTTTCTTTCGGACGACATCCTAATCCGGAGGGCCGGCATATTCGAGAACGTGAAGTCCAAGCTCAGGCAGCAGGACTACCTGCGTCTCGTGGAGTTTGCTGTCTTAAGCAGCAGAACCGCTTCTCCCGGTGCTTTCGCTGCCATTTGGGAGGCGATCTTGGACTTTCTCGAAAGCTTGCAGCCACCGGAAACGGAGACGATCCGACTTCTGAAGATGCACTGGCTGGAGGAGCGCGGCTTCGGTCGCGGTTTCAGCGCCTGTTGGAACGTCCATCCTGCCCGCGTGCAGCCCGGTTCCGGGTCGGCGGGGCAGGCTCAAGAGAACTGGCACCGAAACGAGTTGAAGGCTTGCGTATCCTCGAAGCAGAGCGTGGGGGACTTTCTCGCGAACCTGACAGAGTTTGCTAAGGAGCGAGGGGAAGTCTTGCGCAGCCGCAAGAAACTTCTGGCCGACATTCCCTCTGAACGGTGGCATCGGGAGCTTCTGTGGGGCTCTGATCTTCCGCGACAAGGTCGTACCACGACGCTGGAGTATCTTTTCAGACCCTCTGCAGTTTGTGAAGTTTCGCGGGGAGACGGTCGTCGGTATTTCTGCATGTGGAGAAGCCTCCGACGTCTCGAGCATGGAGACAACTGGGTCCTGCAGGAGCCGGGCGAGGCAGAGTTCGACGCGGAAAAGTGTCTCGCTTTGGCCAACCTGCACTTTTGCGAGACTCCGCAGGAGGCGAAAGCTGCATTGCTGAGCTTGAACGCTCCAAATCCTTTGCACAGGGATCCGTGGAGAGTCTTGCGTCTCGTGGCAGCCTACGTTGTCGTGTGCGTCGACATGGAGTTCCCTCACCCCTGGTGGCGATCTTCGCATGAAGGTGTTGCAGAACATCGCTTTGGCGTCTGTCATTGCAACCACTTCTGCGTTCGGGGGTGCTGCGAGCATCTCTACACGGCACTTGGCTTGTGCGACAAGTTGAAGCTGCGTGACTTGCACTAGGAGCCGAGGAAGTATGCTGTTGTCGAGAACTTTCTCGGAAAAGAATGTTTTAACGGACACGGCGAAGACCGAAACCCTTCGTCACGGCGCTTCGGAGAAGATTCCTTCCGTGCTCGCGTCTCGCATGCAAAGTTTGCCGTTTGCACGGATCCTGAAGGTTTATCATGGATTTTCATATATCTCAACCCAGCAATTCTCTTGCCCGAGACGCTTTTCGATGTCGCCGGCA
Source organism: Symbiodinium sp. CCMP2592 (assembly GCA_905221615.1). NCBI lineage: Eukaryota > Dinophyceae > Suessiales > Symbiodiniaceae > Symbiodinium > Symbiodinium sp. CCMP2592. The sequence goes on from CAJNDT010003435.1 coordinate 725,390, forward strand.
CATGCATCTTGACGCAACAGACGGGTGGTATGCGCCACCTGTCGGTTAATTCGATAGTTCTTGGCATGCCGGCCGATGGCTTCACTTGCATCGGGAAAAAAGGAGCTGCCTTATCTTTATAGTATTTCAGAATGTCACATGCGAACTCGCAGCCTGGCGTTGCGCGGAGCGTCGTGTTTCTGCCAGGTGCCCGGCGGTCCGATTGCCGGAGACACTGAGCTCGTCTTCTGCGGAGTTTTCGACGGACCGTCCGGTTGGAATAGAGCGAGGTGCAGCAAGAGCAGTCTCATCGGATCTCTGGAACAGGTTGAAGAGGCAATCTCGGGGGGCGGGGTCTGAGGGGTGGGGGGGGGGGCGGGGGGGGAGGCCAATAACGTCCGTGTTTGATGCGTGCAGCCAGACTACTTTTGTCATAGGGACTTCGGAAAACGCAAGCTCGGAGGCTGGACACGCACCTTTGGGTGGCGGGGGTGGTGGGTTGGGGGCGGGAGGTTAATAACGTCCGTGGTTGATGTGTGCAGCAAGAGTACTCTCGCGCGGCTGCCGGATAGTCCGGCCAAGTGACTCGAGGCACGGCCAATCCTGGTTTGGGGGCCTCAGGTCCATCGGAGGAACTTTGGGCGAGAGGCTAGGCTCTCTTCCTGGGTGTGCTCCTCTCGTTCAGGTTCCTTCTTCGCCAACAGAGAGTTCCGTCCCTGAATGGCAGAGCACGAGGTCTCATTGGAAGCCTGGAACAGGCAAGCGTTGCGGGGGGAGGGCGGAAGGGGCGGGCGGGCGGGGGGACCGGTAACTCTATCGTTTGAAGCGTGCAGCAAGAGCAGTCTCATCGGATCTCTGGAACAGGTTGAAGAGGCAATCTCGGGGGGCGGGGTCTGAGGGGTGGGGGGGGGGGCGGGGTGGGAGGCTAATAACGTCCGTGTTTGATGCGTGCAGCCAGACTACTTTTGTCATAGGGACTTCGGAAAACGCAAGCTCCGAGGCTGGACACGCACCTTTGGGTGGCGGGGGTGGTGGGTTGGGGGTGGGAGGTTAATAACGTCCGTGTTTGATGCGTGCAGGAAGAGTACTCTCGTGGGAAGTCTAGAAAACGCAAGCTCGGAGGTCGCAAACGTGCCTTTTGATTGGTTTCGGGGGGTGGGTGTCGGTCACGTTCGCACTTATGTAGGCTACAAAAGGCGTGGTTCGGTCGGCTCTGGGCGGGCTCGGGGGTGGAGGGGGTGGGGTGAGGGCAGGGGGGTAGGGTGGGGTGGGGCGGGGGGTTAATAACGTCCGTGTTCGAGGCGGGCAGCAAGAGCAGTTTGTTGCGCTGTAAGACTTCGGGAGAAAGTTAAGGGGGAAAAGGGTTATTTACTGTTGCAGGACAGCGAGGCCAAATCCAACGTGCCGGCAATGTGGAGGCTGTCTCCTCAAGGTGCCAGACGTTCATTGCTTCCAATTCAGATTTCCGCCGATCTCAGGTCGACTATCGTCTCTGAATGGTAGAGCACGAGTGCCTCGAGAGGCGGGGAAGTTGACGGGTCCTCTCAGTTCTTTCGGGTCATTTCTAGGCAGCAGGGTGAGACTTTCGCAGGGTCTCGGCTCTCTGGCCGGACCAAGCCGACGCTTTTATCATCAAAGGAGTGGTCGCGCGTCACATCGCCACGGAAAGTTTTCTAAGGCAGATGCACAGAAATCGGTCGGCTCGAAAGGGAGAGGCATCCTGCGCCGTGTCCTGGGCTTTGGCTTCTAGCCAGGTGAAGCTTTCCTTTGTTTAAGTTGGCAGTTAGGATACGATAAAGCTGAGACGGCTTGCAGCGAAGGCCGACGAATGTGGAGGTCTCGGCTTTCTGGCCAGACCAAGCCGAGGCTTTTTTCGTCAAACGAGCTTTTGTGCGTTACAAAGCTATGGCAAGTCTTGTAAGGCAGATGCGCAGAAAGCGGTCGGCTCGAAAGGGCGAGGCATCCTGCGTTGCGTCCCTGGCCTCGGCTTCTAGGCAGGTGCAGCTTTCCTTTGTTTGAGTTGGCACTTAGGACACGACAAAGCCGAGGCGGCCTGCAGCGAAGGCCGATGTTGCACACACACACACACACACACAAGGAAGTGCATCTTTTCCGATACGGACGTTGCCGGGATCTCAGGTTGAGTGGCGTTCTTCAACGGCAGTGATTACGATTTTAGAGAGGCAGAGATGCCGACGACTCGTTATTCTCGCGGCGGAGCATGCGAAGGCAGTAGGGCGAGAGTTTTGCAGGTCTCGGTTCTCCGGCCGGGACGAGCCGAGCTTGCGCTCGACGTACGTCTTCAGGCAGTGGTAGCGTGGCCCGCCGCCATGGGTTGACATGGGACACCCAAAAAAAACATGCAGGTGCGTGATAAGTGCATGTGCTTCCAGTTGAGATGTTCGGCGAGCTCAGGTAGACCTCTGTCGCTCCAGGGCAAAGAATACGAACCCAGAGAGGCGGGGATTCCCGGCACATCTTTCTCTTGCGGCGGAACATGCGTAGTCAGGAGGGCGAGAGTTTCGCAGGGTCTCGGCTCTCTAGCCAGGCCAAGCTGAGCTAGCACTCGACATACATCTTCAGGTACTCGTTACGAGGCCTGTGTGCAGGGTCTCGGCTTTCTGGCCAGGCCAAGCCGAGGCAGCACTCGACTCACATCTTCACTTTCTCGTTGCGAGGCCCGTCGCTATGGCTTTGCATGTGCCTTTGAAAATACAAATAGGTAACGGCCCCAGCGATCTGTGCGCGGGGTTGCTGGATGGTCTGGCCAATTGGGTCAAGGCGCCGCCACACCTGTTCTGGGGGATTGGGGCCTCTCTGGTCGGCGTGCCAGAACTGAAGCGGAATCTTGGGCGTGCTCTTGGCACTGCTTCTGTGTTTCTGCAGCTCAGGGACAATGGACGCGATGTTGTTTGCAGAGTGTCCTGCCCTCCCTTCGTGCACGTGCACTTCCTGCCGCCACTGCTACATTCCTTCGAGTGGGTAAAGATCGTCTGCGTCCTTTTCGAGCAAAATGACGAGTCGGAGGCCTTGGCGGTGCTCATGCACAGGGAGGTGCCGGAGCTTGCTCACGAGATCTGGGACGAAGTGTTGTGCATCGTACGCCATAAGCACTTTCACGTTCTCATCGTGCTGATTTGGCGAGGCCGCCTTGCCCTCGATCATCTACACCTGGTGGAAGCTTCGCCATCCGGGCGCGCTCCGCTCCTGTCGCTGACTGTGAACGACCATCGAGGCCACTTCGAAGCGCTTTTGGCATTGCGCGCGGAGGTTAACTGCCCGGACAGTCGTGGTCATACTCCTCTGGCTTATGCGGTCCGTGCCCGCTCGCCCGCTCGCGCTACGCTGTTGCTACAGGCAGGTGCCGCGGTCGCGCCGGACACGGGATATTGCCCGCTCCTGCTGTCCGTGGCTGAGAGTCAGCGTGACATGCTGCATATTCTGCTGCATGCCAGGGGCTGCCCTCATCGGCGTGCCCCATCAGGCAGCCTTCGCGGAATTTCTCCTTACGATTTGGCGTGTCAATGGGATGATGAAACGACTCTGCGGTCTTTCCGACTGCATGGGCACCACGCCGCTGGCTTGCACCCGCCGATCCTGCCCGTTTGTTATTCTTTGAGCGGCACCGAAGTTGCCCTCAGCGAAGCCGGAGCCCAACACATTTCGGTGCTCGAGCATTGCCATCGCATGCCTTCGGCGGGGTTGGCTGCCGAAGAACACGATGATCGGGTTGCCATCACCTACGCCTCTTCTTTGTCTGTGCGGGCTTATGCATTGGCCTTGCGGCGTGCTCTCGTTGGGGGTCACCATGACTCGGCCGCTAACATCCTGGAGCGTTATCCCTTCTTGATCAACGAGCAGGAGTCTCGAGTGTGGGGCGAGCAGGGCCTTCCTCTTCTTTGGGCGGTCGTGCGACAGGAAGCCGGTGCCGTTTCCACGCTGTTACAGGCGCGGGCCTCTCCGAACGCAACGCCCGGTCACGCTGCCCCGTTGCTTCTTGCGGCTCGACATGGAGGAATCGAAGCGGCCACTATACTTCTTATGGCACGAGCAGACGTCGGTCACGTTGGTGCCGGCGGCCAGTGCGCGCTGAGCGCAGGGGCGGAGCGTCAGTCTTATCCGGTGGTTTTGCTTCTCCTGGAATTCCGCGCTCATGTGAGTCAGGACCCGGAGGATCTTTTGCCGCTACTGGACAAAGCATTTTTGGGTGCTCGCAAAGATTTGGACCATTGCGCCACGCCGGCTCTATTGCTACGAGCCGCTGGTGCCCTTCCGCACTCCGCACTTTTCCATGCCGTAATCTCGGACCTCGTTCCGCGGCTCGTGGCCGAAGGCCACTGGTTCGGCCTCTTCGTGCTTCAGTGCTGGGCGCATTCTCGGTCGGGGCTCGATTCGACGGCCGTCCCAGGCTGTCCTGTCGCTCTGGCTTCGGGCTCCTAATCGATGACGCGTCGCTGTTGCCACACGAGCACGGAGTCTGTATCATACCAACAGAGGACCCAGTGCAGTATGGAAATTGCGATCGTGCAGGCAGGTCAGAGGAGGGACTTTGTGCGGCGGCGCTGGGGTTTCTTCCGCGGTGTGCTTCTCTCGTTCAGGTCCTTCCTTGCCTTGTTGACAGAGAAGCACCCTGCTTTGGTCGCGATGGAGAGCTCCTGGATAGGCAGGAAACTATCTTGCTTGGTGGCGAGAAGAACGTCTTGGCAGCATTCTCAATGGCCTGGTGAAGCCGATGTTACGCGCGACCGGGACAGCAGGCTCTTTTGCTGTCTCGGCCGTCTCCAGGCAGGATCTTTGCGAAGCTGCCGACAGCGTCGACGGAGAGTTCTAGGTTCCTTAAAAAAAACCTCAGGAAGAAGAGAGATCGCAGATACAGACGAGACGAAGCGCAAAACCCGGGCATTTGCTCGTCGGTCAGGCAGGGGACCGTCTTGCTCGCTCGCGATATTCAGGACTTGCCAGATTTCTCAGGGAAACAGTGGGGTCTCGGCTCCATGGCCATGC
>CAJNDT010003436.1:0-22942 GCA_905221615.1 Symbiodinium sp. CCMP2592
GCTCGGTGTTTGCCGGCACCACTGGGGGCTCGTAGCCGAGCAAAAGTCGCTGAAGCGCGACTGCATTGGCTTCTGTGCCACCACTGGCGGGCTTCGTCCAACCAGCGAGTTCCGCTGCCTCTGCCGCATTCACCACCACGTCCCCTATCTCTGATAGGGAGACGGCGGCTTCGTAGAGGGCGGCCCTCTGGGCCTCCGGCACTGCGCTGAGCGCCTGCAGCATCTGCTCATTGGTCGGGTTCGCCATCGCTGATGGCAGGCAGAGGCTTCCGCTGAAAGCGGGGTTGTTTTGGGCCCGGGGGGCGACTTACTAAGCTGAAAAGGCTGCGGTATGAAAGCACTGCTTGAAAACCGACACGGTTTAAGAAGCTGACACAGCTGAGGAGACCTACCAGGCTCGCGTGACACACGACTGAAAAAGACTAGCGGCGATCTTTTGCCGCCATTCAAAGCATGACGTCGGCCCGCCGCTGTGGGCGAGGTTCCAAGTACCTCGGAGACGCCCGCCCTGCAGAGGCTGCCGAGCTGTCGGCGGTGAACCAAAAAGAGGTGCGCTGCACCGACGGGTGGCGACTCGCTGAGAGGCCAGCAGCTACGCGCTGCACTCATGCCTAACGACGGCCGCCCCTGACGCCGCGGTTTCGGGGTCGCTGACCCCGGCTGCTGCGATAGCAGTTGTCGCATTCGTGATGATTGTGGGGGCTCCTGCCCACTGAGCAGTGCCGCCCACAAATCGCCATGCCCTGGGAGATGCAGCCCTGCTGCGCGCAAGGCATGCAACACATGAGGTCGCCGCGCCTTTCCGGGTATCTCTCCCATCTCTCTGAGTTGGGGGCTGCCCAGTAGGGCCATTCGTGCACGTCTGTAACGTGTAGGTGCGGCGAGACCCTTTTGGCGTGCGCTACTAGCGCACGCAGGCCGGGGTACCTGTTGTCGGTCGCTGACCCAACATTACGCCAATCGTTGTTTTGGGGGTCCTCCCCAGGCTGAAACTGCCAGCCTCGCTGGCGATTGCGACGCTGCGGTCTGGACACGACCACAGTGTTCGCGTTCGGCGCGAACGGCACTGCCGTTGCGGCCTGGCTGCTAGCCAAGGATACCTCGGATTCTCCCGAGTTCTGATCACTGTCAGTGTCAATAACTTCAATGGCCGGCTCCGCCGCTGGCGGGGCGACGTCGGCAGCTTCGGCTGCGGGCGAACTGCCTGTTGTGGCCGAAACAGGCTTAGCAGGAGCGGCCGCTGGCGGCGGCAAGGGAGGGTCCGAAGCTGATGCCGACGCTGTCGGCAGAGCAGTGCTGGACGAGGCGGTGGGGTCAGTACTGCCGCTGGCAGCTTTGTGAGTCTTTTTCTTTTTCTTCTCCGAAGGGAGAATCTTGACCCAACCACCCTTGCCTTTGCCCTTACCCTCTGGGTGCCATTGGAAGCCGCTGGCTTCCACCTTAGCAGCCACGTGGCCCTCTAGGGCGTCCACCCAATTGAGTCTCCACTGGAGCTTGGGGACATTGTCTTCCTCCCCACTGCAAGGCCAGTCAAAAAGGCCGGTATACGGCCAGCCAGGCGTGGCCGCTGGCCGCATAGGCACGTCGCGCTGCGACATAGTATACCGGTGCATCGGATAGGCACTGCCTGATGTGTCCGGTTGTTCCCCCTGCATCTGCGCAAAAGGGTAGAAGGGGGGCCAAACTTTGGATTCCCCTTCCCCTGCTCGATTGAGGGCTTCGTGGTCGTCGCTGACGACCGCGGGGTCTACCCGCATGGCGCAACTAATGGCCCAAAGGAGATAACTTATCTCCTGTTGTGCCATTTCTTCACGCATGGCCTGCTCTAGCACAAATATTGGATTGCACTGCAAAAAGCGGAGGCAGGAGCGACACTGTCGCACGCGTTGCAGGCATTGTGGCGCTGCCAACTGATTTTCTCGACCGTCCCTTCTAGGGTACGGCGCCTCTGGCGACTCAGCCGCATAAGTGCGGGCTGCTTGGTCAACCATAACTGGCACTGACAGTTATATAAAAAGGGGGTGGAAGGTCGTCGCTGACGACCCCCACTGCTGCGGAGCACTACAAGCTACTCTATAAAAACTTTTTGGATCACAGATCCAACTTCAAGCCGAAAGCTGCACGGCAAAGCTTGTCTAGTGTCACTCACACACAAGTGAAAACACTGTTTTCCTTTTTCGACAAACTTTGTCTACACTTTCGGCGGAAAATAAAACCCATTCACGCACGCATGATGGATGCTTGCCTTTTCCTTTGTCTCCTTTGCCCTTCTTGCCTTTGTCGCCTTTCCCTTTGTCACCCTTGTCGCCTTTTCCAGCACCGAACGCGCTCAGGTAGCCGTGGTGGTGCTCCTTCTGGAAGTTTAGCACTCGAAGCTGCTCGTCGTAAAACTGCAGCCCTTGCAACATTGCATCCACACCGCTGGTGGTCTGGTGCAACAAAAGGTACTTCTTCGCGTCCTCGTCCAGGTGCTTCAAGACCCCCAGAACAGCTTCTTGCTCGTGCACCTTAAGCTCAAGGTACTTCTTGCCAACTTGAGACTCAAACTTCATGAGCTCAGTCATGTACCACCTCATCACATCAAGTGGTCGCTTGAGGTGCTTGGGAGGATGAAGATTGATCATCTGCTCCCTTAGCGCTTGGCCCTCCGCCCTGAACGGACCGAGAGCTCGGTTGAGCAGGCGCCAGAACTCGTATCCAGCACTTGCCCCTTTCTGAGCAACCTCGATCAGGTGGGTGAGGTCTTGGGCTCTTTGAAACTTGCTCAAACTCTGGCGTAGCAGGAACCAAAGCTTGCTGGACCGCGCTGCCTTTCCGACGTCCAACATACTCTGCTGAACTGAGACGGCGCTCTGCTCTGACTCCCGTCCAGCTCTTCTGCGAACCGATCGTCAAGCAAACAAAGCCAACTGGTGAGCTCCTTCTTGTAAGCACTCCAAACCCGAATCTCAGCATGCCGTGTTTATCGAGGCAAAGTTCAGCTGAGGCAAAGTCGGAATGTAGCTCTCCGCCCTTCTAGAGCGGATTCCAGTGTCAACTTCCATTGGCGCGGGACCAGAGGTGTCACTCGAAGAGCTTGCAGGTGCGGTTGCAGCTGCACTGGCACTTGTCTAGCTAGCGTTCTGGACACCAAGCACTGCCAGGTTCTTGACCAAGTTCTGCTCGTCCTGGGTCTGCATCATCTGCCGAAACAGATTCACAGTGTTGTCGTCAAGGCTTCCACTAGCAACTGTTGAGGCACAGTTGGCGCAGAAGGCTGTTGTGGTGGCGTTCCCAAACTGAAGTACTGCGTAGCTAAAGGTCTCAGCTCGGGACGGTGTGCAGAAGGGAAGTTGGCTGCCAGTACACTTCTCGCACGCACTCGTGGCGCTGCAGACCTTGCAGAGAGACTAGAACTCAAACGACTAGCTTTTCCTCCACTCGAGTTACAGCTTCTCTCCCTCAAGCTCTCTCTCTACTGCACCACCTGGATCATGGCTTGCCATGGCTCTGGAGCATGAAGCTACGTTAGTTTCCGAGAGTCTCTTGCACACAGCACTCAGACAGAGCGGGCACGCTCCACACTTTTCACTGCTGTTTTTCAGCAGTTCGACCTTGAGCCAAGTCCGGCACGGCTTGAGGCTTCGGTACACAGCTCTCTGGACTTCAAACACTTCACAGCTCGTGAGCACTAACAGCGAACTTGGGTTTCGGCCAACACTAGAACTGCTTGTGCTCTTAGGCATCACGCTGTAGCTCAAGTGAAAGCAAACAAGCAGCGTCCGCAGAGCTCTGAGGTTCGAGTGATACAACCGACAAGCGGGAATGCGACAACGGCTTCAATTTCGAAGGCACAAGTGACGAACCGCAGATTTGCAGTCGCGCACGGGTGCGTCGACAGGCGTCTCTGCATTTGATGGAGATGCACCAAGATCAACTATAGGTAATTTCCAGATTTTCAGAAAGCACGGCCATGGCTGCTATTTAGTGCATGCAAGCTGCCGCGTTCCGCGAACTCTCACAGAACCAGGATCGAATCCCAGCATTGCCGCTGTAGAGCCACAAAGTTGGCTGGACCGTTTTCACCTTCTCCGCACCTGCAATCTTTCCAAAGCGGATGTTTGAGCGAGATGCTAATTTTCGGCTTGCCCACCCAGTGCCTTGAACACTGCAATTCCAATGGCATTTTTGCTTGCAAAAACTTGCTCCAATTTTGATGTGTGCGATTTGGAATGGATTGGCAGTTTGGCAGATTTTGGATGTGACAGTTGCAAATCCGCTGGTTGTGACATTTAAGGTGAGCGTGCAGCTGCTTTGGACAAGACTTCTGGCTTTTCAATCTTGCGTCTGCATGATGCCCAAAACTGCGGGAACAAAGGCAGGCAGGCGCACGCCCGAGATCCAGCTGGTTGGCCCCGAACATTTGCGATTTGCGACCCCAAAAATGGGGCCGTTTCGCGGCCCCGAAAACAAGGCTGCGACATGCGCCCGGCCTCATTAAATATATAGTTTGGGCATGAGTTGGAGGCTTGGAACCCCGACCCCCAAAATGGGGCCGCCAAACGGCCCCATTTTGGGGGGTCGCGAATTCTTCTACTTTGAGGCACGTCCGCCTGACTGCTACACAACAAGGCGACTGTGGCACACAGGCGCGCGTCCAGCTTGAAAAAAAACAAGCTTTCAGGATTAAGGCTTCCAAGCCTTGCTTTCTTATGGAAGTACATTAAATCAACATGAAAGAAACGGGCACAGGGGAGGCCCGCTCAAGCGAAGCCAGAATTGCTGGACTTTTCCAGCCCTACATTTGGAGTCGCGAAGCTTGCGATTTCACCAACAGTGCAAAGCCTCTTGAACCGTCATTTGTGGGGTTTCGAGACAGAAACTGAAGCCTTCCAAAGCCTTCCTTGTGGTTTCGGAGCTTACAATCTTACCGTAGTCTCTGCACTCTTCTGGTCTGTAGTTCCTGCAGCTTGCAGCTGTCCCTGTTATCTTGTGCTTCACGTTGGTAGATTTCTCGGCTTGCTCGTGTCATCCTTGCGCAGGGGCCATGCTAATCTTCTCTATCTCGTTTCTCCACCTTCGGAAAGCACACGGCAAACGAGAGTGCCTCAACTGCTGAAGCAGTGCGAGCTTCGCGATAGCATGCTTTGATTCATGCATGCTTTCACTGAAGAAGTGTTGACACCGTTTGGGACATGACCTGGACTACAATGCTAAAGGCAGCTCCATGCACAAAAACCGTGCATGGGTCCCGCCTCGCCGTTCATTTAAACTTTTAAAACCGAAACGGGGTGTGGGACCCGGCCCTAGAAAAATGGGACCCGGGTGGACCCAGGTGGGACCCGGATGGGACCCGGTGGGACCCGGTGGGACCCGGATTCGATCTGGCTAGCAAAGTATGGGACACGTGACAACCAGATGAAACTTCTTGTGTGGGAAACATGGGACCCGGTGACACCCGGATAAGACCCGGCGAGCAAAAAAACGGGATTCGGTGACGCAGAAGGGGGACCCGGTTGGGACTCCTTGCAAAAAGCGGGACCTTGTGACCGCTCAGATGATGTGGCCTCAAAACCACACGTTGATGTGGCTTGAGAACCACACGTTAAGTGGCCTTGATGTGGCTTCAAAACCACACGTTTGTGGCTTATGTGGCTTCAAAGCCACACGTTTGTGGCCCGGATGTATTGAAGGGGTCACCAGAAGCCTCGGACCTGAACGAACACGTGGGCTGCCTTTCTTCTTTCTTTACTACAGAGAATTCTGAGCCGGAGCTGGCTCCAAGTCCACTTGCTGGAGCTAGAAAAAGGCTTCAACAAGCTTCGATGATCTTGCAAGCTATTGGCTATTGCTGACTCCATGGAGCCATAGATCTTGGCAATCCTAGACAGGAGCTTCGATGATCGTGTCGCAGCGATGCATCCTAATAAACGTCAAAGATCTCGATTGGCTTAAAAAGATCCTCGAGATACCTCGATGACATTGCAAACTGACACTGATCTCCAGTGGATATAGAAGCAGGCTGAGCCCAAGAAATGATGCTGCGGACGACCCCGTTTCTGGGCCCACGAAACGAAAGCAATTCTGGCTTCGCCACAATGGGCCTCCCCAGTTGCAAATCCGCTGGTTGTGGCATTTAAGGTGAGCGTGCAGCTGCTTTGGACAAGACTTCTGGCGTTTCAATCTTGCGTCTGCATGATGCCCAAAACTGCGGGAACAAAGGCAGGCAGGCGCACGCCCGAGATCCAGCTGGTTGGCCCCGAACATTTGCGATTTGCGACCCCAAAAATGGGGCTGTTTCGCGGCCCCGAAAACAGGGCTGCGACATGCGCCCGGCCTCATTAAATATATAGTTTGAGCATGAGTTGGAGGCTTGGAACCCCGACCCCAAAAATGGGGCCGCCAAACGGCCCCATTTTGGGGGGTCGCGAATTCTTCTACTTTGAGGCACGTCCGCCTGACTGCTACACAACAGGCGCGCGCGTCCAGCTTGGAAAAAAACAAGCTTTCAGGATTAAGGCTTCCAAGCCGAGCCTTGCTTTCTTATAGAAGTACATTAAATCAACATGAAAGAAACGGGCACAGTTGCAAATCCGCTGGTTGTGGCATTTAAGGTGAGCGTGCAGCTGCTTTGGACAAGACTTCTGGCTTTTCAATCTTGCGTCTGCATGATGCCCAAAACTGCGGGAACAAAGGCAGGCAGGCGCACGCCCGAGATCCAGCTGGTTGGCCCCGAACATTTGCGATTTGCGACCCCAAAAATGGTGCCGTTTCGCGGCCCCGAAAACAGGGCTGCGACATGCGCCCGGCCTCATTAAATATATAGTTTGAGCATGAGTTGGAGGCTTGGAACCCCGACCCCAAAAATGGGGCCGCCAAACGGCCCCTTTTGGGGGGTCGCGAATTCTTCTACTTTGAGGCACGTCCGCCTGACTGCTACACAACAGGCGACTGTGGAACACAGGCGCGCGTCCAGCTTGGAAAAAAACAAGCTTTCAGGATTAAGGCTTCCAAGCCGAGCCTTGCTTTCTTATAGAAGTACATTAAATCAACATGAAAGAAACGGGCACAGGGGAGGCCCGCTCAAGCGAAGCGAGAATTGCTGGACTTTTCCAGCCCTACATTTGGAGTCGCGAAGCTTGCGATTTTCACCAACAGTGCAAAGCCTCTCGAACCGTCATTTGTGGGGTTTCGAGACAGACACTGAAGCCTTCCAAAGCCTCCCTCGTGGGTTCGGAGCTTACAATCTCACCGTAGTCTCTGCACTCTTCTGGTCTTGTAGTTCCTGCAGCTTGCAGCTGTCCCGGCTATCTTGTGCTTCACGTTGGTAGATTTCTCGGCTTGCGCGTGTCATCCTTGCGCAGGGGCCATGCTAATCTTCTCTATCTCGTTCCTCCACCTTCGGAAAGCACACGGCAAACGAGAGTGCCTCAACTGCTGAAGCAGTGCAAGCTTCGCGAGAGCATGCTTTGATTCATGCATGCTTTCACTGAAGAAGTGTTAACACCGTTTGGAACATGACCTGGACTACAATGCTAAAGGCAGCTCCATGCACAAAAACCGTGCATGGGTCCCGCCTCGCCGTTCATTTAAACTTTTAAAACCTAAACGGGGTGTGGGACCCGGCCCTAGAAAAATGGGACCGGGGTGGACCCAGGTGGGACCCGGATGGGACCCGGTGGGACCCGGTGGGACCCGGATTCAATCTGGCTAGCAAAGTATGGGACAACCAGATGAAACTTCTTGTGTGGGAAACATGGGACCCGGTAACACCCGGATAAGACCCGGCGAGCAAAAAAACGGGATTCGGTGACGCAGAAGGTGGGACTTGGATGGGCCCGGTGGGACCCGGTTGGAACTCCTCGCAAAAAGCGGGACCTTGTGACCGCTCAGATGATGTGGCCTCCAAACCACACGTTGATGTGGCTTGAGAACCACACGTTAAGTGGCCTTAATGTGGCTTCAAAACCCACGTTTGTGGCTTATGTGGCTTCAAAGCCAACACGTTTGTGGCCCGGATGTATTAAAGGGGTCACCAGAAGCCTCGGACCTGAACGAACACGGCGGCTGCCTTTCTTCTTTCTTTGCTACAGAGAATTCGAAGCCGGAGCTGGCTCCAAGTACTTGCTGGAGCTAGAAAAAGGCTTCAACAAGCTTCGATGATCTTGCAAGCTATTGGCTATTGCTGACTCCATAGAGCCATAGATCTTGGCAATCCTAGACAGGAGCTTCGATGATCGTGTCGCAGCGATGCATCCTAATAAACGTCAAAGATCTCGATTGGCTTAAACTCGAGATACCTCGATACATTGCAAACTGACACTGATCTCCAGTGGATATAGAAGCAGGATGAGCCCAAGAAATGATCTGCGGACGACCCCGTTTCTGGGCCCACGAAACGAAAGCAATTCTGGCTTCGCCACAATGGGCCTCCCCAGTTGCAAATCCGCTGGTTGTGGCATTTAAGGTGAGCGTGCAGCTGCTTTGGACAAGACTTCTGGCTTTTCAATCTTGCGTCTGCATGGTGCCCAAAACTGCGGGAACAAAGGCAGGCAGGCGCACGCCCGAGATCCAGCTGGTTGGCCCCGAACATTTGCGATTTGCGACCCCAAAAATGGGGCCGTTTCGCGGCCCCGAAAACAGGGCTGCGACATGCGCCCGGCCGCATTAAATATATAGTTTGAGCATGAGTTGGAGGCTTGGAACCCCGACCCCAAAAATGGGGCCGCCAAACGGCCCCATTTTGGGGGGTCGCGAATTCTTCTACTTTGAGGCACGTCCGCCTGACTGCTACACAACAGGCGACTGTGGCACACAGGCGCGCGTCCAGCTTGGAAAAAAACAAGCTTTCAGGATTAAGGCTTCCAAGCCGAGCCAGGCCATCGAATAATGAAGTACATGAAAGAAACGGGCACAGTTGCAAATCCGCTGGTTGTGGCATTTAAGGTGAGCGTGCAGCTGCTTTGGACAAGACTTCTGGCTTTTCAATCTTGCGTCTGCATAATGCCCAAAACTGCGGAAACAAAGGCAGGCAGGCGCACGCCCGAGATCCAGCTGGTTGGCTCCGAACATTTGCAATTTGCGACCCCAAAAATGGGCCGTTTCGCGGCCCCGAAAACAGGGCTGCGACATGCGCTCCGGTCTCATTAAATATATAGTTTGAGCATGAGTTGGATGCTTGGGCTTGGAACCCCGACCCCAAAAATGGAGCCGCCAAACGGCCTCATTTTGGGGGGTCGCGAATTCTTCTACTTTGAAGCACGTCCGCCTGACTGCTACACAACAAGGCGACTGTGGCACACAGGCGCGCGTCCAGCTTGGAAAAAAACAAGCTTTCAGGATTAAGGCTTCCAAGCCTTGCTTTCTTATGGAAGTACAGTAAATCAACATGAAAGAAACGGGCACAGGGGAGGCCCGCTCAAGCGAAGCCAGAATTGCTGGACTTTTCCAGCCCTACATTTGGAGTCGCGAAGCTTGCGATTTTCACCAACAGTGCAAAGACTCTCGAACCGTCATTTGTGGGGTTTCGAGACAGAAACTGAAGCCTTCCAAAGCCTCCCTCGTGGGTTCGGAGCTTACAATCTTACCGTAGTCTCTGCAGTCTTCTGGTCTTGTAGTTCCTGCAGCTTGCAGCTGTCCCTGCTATCTTGTGCTTCACGGTGGTAGATTTCTCGGCTTGCGCGTGTCATCCTTGCGCAGGGGCCATGCTAATCTTCTCTATCTCGTTCCTCCACCTTCGGAAAGCACACGGCAAACGAGAGTGCCTCAACTGCTGAAGCAGTGCGAGCTTCGCGAGAACATGCTTTGATTCATGCATGCTTTCACTGAAGAAGTGTTGACACCGTTTGGGACATGACCTGGACTACAGTGCTAAAGGCAGCTCCATGCACAAAAACCGTGCATGGGTCCCGCCTCGCCGTTCATTTAAACTTTTAAAACCTAAACGGGGTGTGGGACCCGGCCCTAGAAAAATGGGACCCGGGTGAACCCAGGTGGGACCCGGATGGGACCCGGTGGGACCCGGTGGGACCCGGATTCGATCTGGCTAGCAAAGTATGGGACATGTGACAACCAGATGAAACTTGGAAACATGGGACCCGGTGACACCCGGATAAGACCCGGCGAGCAAAAAAAACGGGATTCGGTGACGCAGAAGGTGGGACTTGGATGGGCCCGGTGGGACCCGGTTGGGACTCCTCGCAAAAAGCGGGACCTTGTGACCGCTCAGATGATGTGGCCTCAAAACCACACGTTGATGTGGCTTGAGAACCACACGTTAAGTGGCCTTGATGTGGCTTCAAAACCACACGGTTGTGGCTTATGTGGCTTCAAAGCCACACGTTTGTGGCCCGGATGTATTAAAGGGGTCACCAGAAGCCTCGGACCTGAACGAACACGTGGGCTGCCTTTCTTCTTTCTTTACTACAGAGAATTCTAAGACGGAGCTGGCTCCAAGTCCACTTGCTGGAGCTAGAAAAAGGCTTCAACAAGCTTCGATGATCTTGCAAGCTATTGGCTATTGCTGACTCCATAGAGCCATAGATCTTGGCAATCCTAGACAGGAGCTTCGATGATCGTGGCGCAGCGATGCATCCTAATAAACGTCAAAGATCTCGATTGGCTTAAAAAGATCCTCGAGATACCTCGATGACATTGCAAACTGACACTGATCTCAAGTGGATATAGAAGCAGGATGAGCCCAAGAAATGATGCTGCGGACGACCCCGTTTCTGGGCCCACGAAACGAAAGCAATTCTGGCTTCGCCACAATGGGACTCCCCAGTTGCAAATCCGCTGGTTGTGGCATTGAAGGTGAGCGTGCAGCTGCTTTGGACAAGACTTCTGGCTTTTCAATCTTGCGTCTGCATGATGCCCAAAACTGCGGGAACAAAGGCAGGCAGGCGCACGCCCGAGATCCAGCTGGTTGGCACCGAACATTTGCGATTTGCGACCCCAAAAATGGGGCCGTTTCGCGGCCCCGAAAACAGGGCTGCGACATGCGCCCGGCCTCATTAAATATATAGTTTGAGCATGAGTTGGAGGCTTGGAACCCCGACCCCAAAAATGGGGCCGCCAAACGGCCCCATTTTGGGGGGTCGCGAATTCTTATACTTTGAGGCACGTCCGCCTGACTGCTACACAACAAGGCGACTGTGGCACACAGGCGCGCGTCCAGCTTGGAAAAAAACAAGCTTTCAGGATTAAGGCTTCCAAGCCGAGCCTTGCTTTCTTATAGAAGTACATTAAATCAACATGAAAGAAACGGGCACAGTTGCAAATCCGCTGGTTGTGGCATTTAAGGTGAGCGTGCAGCTGCTTTGGACAAGACTTCTGGCTTTTCAATCTTGCGTCTGCGTGATGCCCAAAACTGCGGGAACAAAGGCAGGCAGGCGCACGCCCGAGATCCAGCTGGTTGGCCCCGAACATTTGCGATTTGCGACCCCAAAAATGGGGCCGTTTCGCGGCCCCGAAAACAAGGCTGCGACATGCGCCCGGCCTCATTAAATATATAGTTTGAGCATGAGTTGGAGGCTTGGAACCCCGACCCCAAAAATGGGGCCGCCAAACGGCCCCATTGTGGGGGGTCGCGAATTCTTCTACTTTGAGGCACGTCCGCCTGACTGCTACACAACAAGGCGACTGTGGCACACAGGCGCGCGTCCAGCTTGGAAAAAAACACGCTTTCAGGATTAAGGCTTCCAAGCCTTGCTTTCTTATGGAAGTACATTAAATCAACATGAAAGAAACGGGCACAGGGGAGGCCCGCTCAAGCGAAGCCAGAATTGCTGGACTTTTCCAGCCCTACATTTGGAGTCGCGAAGCTTGCGATTTCACCAACAGTGCAAAGCCTCTTGAACCGTCATTTGTGGGGTTTCGAGACAGAAACTGAAGCCTTCCAAAGCCTCCCCCGTGGGTTCGGAGCTTACAATCTTACCGTAGTGCCGTAGTCTCTGCACTCTTCTGGTCTTGTAGTTCCTGCGGCTTGCAGCTGTCCCTGCTATCTTGTACTTCACGTTGGTAGATTTCTCGGATTGCGCGTGTCATCCTTCCCCAGGGGCCATGCTAATCTTCTCTATCTCGTTCCTCCACCTTCGGAAAGCACACGGCAAACGAGAGTGCCTCAACTGCTGAAGCAGTGCGAGCTTCGCGAGAACATGCTTTGATCCATGCATGCTTTCACTGAAGAAGTGTTGACACCGTTTGGGACATGACCTGGACTACAATGCTAAAGGCAGCTCCATGCACAAAAACCGTGCATGGGTCCCGCCTCGCCGTTCATTTAAACTTTTAAACCCTAAACGGGGTGTGGGACCCGGCCCTAGAAAAATGGGACCCGGGTGGACCCAGGTGGGACCCGGATGGGACCCGGTGGGACCCGGTGGGACCCGGATTCGATCTGGCTAGCAAAGTATGGGACACGTGACAACCAGATGAAACTTCTTGTGTGGAAAAAAACATGGGACCCGGTGACACCCGTATAAGACCCGGCGAGCAAAAAGACGGGATTCGGTGACGCAGAAGGTGGGACTTGGATGGGCCCGGTGGGACCCGGTTGGGGACTCCTCGCAAAAAGCGGGACCTTGTGACCGCTCAGATGATGTGGCCTCAAAACCACACGTCGATGTGGCTTGAGAACCACACGTTAAGTGGCCTTGGTGTGGCTTCAAAACCACATGTTTGTGGCTTATGTGGCTTCAAAGCCACACGTTTGTGGCCCGGATGTATTAAAGGGGTCACCAGAAGCCTCGGACCTGAACGAACACGTGGGCTGCCTTTCTTCTTTCTTTACTACAGAGAATTCTAAGCCGGAGCTGGCTCCAAGTCCACTTGCTGGAGCTAGAAAAGGCTTCAACAAGCTTCGATGATCTTGCAAGCTATTGGCTATGATGCTTGACTCAAGCTATTGGCTATTGCTGACTCCATAGAGCCATAGATCTTGGCAATCCTAGACAGGAGCTTCGATGATCGTGTCGCAGCGATGCATCCTAATAAACGTCAAAGATCTCGATTGGCTTAAAAAGATCCTCGAGATACCTCGATGACATTGCAAACTGACACTGATCTCCAGTGGATATAGAAGCAGGATGAGCCCAAGAAATGATGCTGCGGACGACTCCGTTTCTGGGCCCAAGAAACCAAAGCAATTCTGGCTTCGCCACAATGGGCCTCCCCAGTTGCAAATCCGCTGGTTGTGGCATTTAAGGTGAGCGTGCAGCTGCTTTGGACAAGACTTCTGGCTTTTCAATCTTGCGTCTGCATGATGCCCAAAACTGCGGGAACAAAGGCAGGCAGGCGCACGCCCGAGATCCAGCTGGTTGGCCCCGAACATTTGCGATTTGCGACCCCAAAAATGGGGCCGTTTCGCGGCCCCGAAAACAGGGCTGCGACATGCGCCCGGCCTCATTAAATATATAGTTTGAGCATGAGTTGGAGGCTTGGACCCCCGACCCCAAAAATGGGGCCGCCAAACGGCCCCATTTTGGGGGGTCGCGAATTCTTCTACTTTGAGGCACGTCCGCCTGACTGCTACACAACAGGCGACTGTGGCACACAGGCGCGTGTCCAGCTTGGAAAAAAAACAGCTTTCAGGATTAAGGCTTCCAAGCCGAGCCTTGCTTTCTTATAGAAGTACATTAAATCAACATGAAAGAAACGGGCACAGGGGAGGCCCGCTCAAGCGAAGCCAGAATTGCTGGACTTTTCCAGCCCTACATTTGGAGTCGCGAAGCTTGCGATTTTCACCAACAGTGCAAAGCCTCTCGAACCGTCATTTGTGGGGCTTCGAGACAGAAACTGAAGCCTTCCAAAGCCTCCCTCGTGGGTTCGGAGCTTAGAATCTTACCTTAGTCTCTGCACTCTTCTGGTCTTGTAGTTCCTGCAGCTTGCAGCTGTCCCTGCTATCTTGTGCTTCACGTTGGTAGATTTCTCGGCTTGCTCGTGTCATCCTTGAGCAGGGGCCATGCTAATCTTCTCTATCTCGTTCCTCCACCTTCGGAAAGCACACAGCAAACGAGAGTGCCTCAAATGCTGAAGCAGTGCGAGCTTCGCGAGAACATGCTTTGATTCATGCATGCTTTCACTGAAGAAGTGTTGACACCGTTTGGGACATGACCTGGACTACAATGCTAAAGGCAGCTCCATGCACAAAAACCGTGCATGGGTCCCGCCTCGCCGTTCATGTAAACTTTTAAAACCTAAACGGGGTGTGGGACCCGGCCCTAGAAAAATGGGACCCGGGTGGACCCAGGTGGGACCCGGATGGGACCCGGTGGGACCCGGTGGGACCCGGATTCGATCTGGCTGGCAAAGTATGGGACATGTGACAACCAGATGAAACTTCTTGTGTGGGAAACATGGGACCCGGTGACACCCGGATAAGACCCGGCGAGCAAAAAAACGGGATTCGGTGACGCAGAAGGTGGGACTTGGATGGGCCCGGGGGGACCCGGTTGGGACTCCTTGCAAAAAGCGGGATCTTGTGACCGCTCAGATGATGTGGCCTCAAAACCACACGTTGATGTGGCTTGAGAACCACACGTTAAGTGGCCTTGATGTGGCTTCAAAACCACACGTTTGTGGCTTATGTGGCTTCAAAGCCACACGTTTGTGGCCCGGATGTATTAAAGGGGTCACCAGAAGCCTCGGACCTGAACGAGCACGTGGGCTGCCTTTCTTCTTTCTTTACTCCAGAGAATTCTAAGCCGGAGCTGGCTCCAAGTCCACTTGCTGGAGTTAGAAAAGGCTTCAACAAGCTTCGATGATCTTGCAAGCTATTGGCTATTGCTAACTCCATAGAGCCATAGATCTTGGCAATCCTAGACAGGAGCTTCGATGATCGTGTCGCAGCGATGCATCCTAATAAACGTCAAAGATCTCGATTGGCTTAAAAAGATCCTCGAGATACCTCGATGACATTGCAAACTGACACTGATCTCCAGTGGATATAGAAGCAGGATGAGCCAAAGAAATGATGCTGCGGACGACCCCGTTTCTGGGCCCACGAAACGAAAGCAATTCTGGCTTCGCCACAATGGGCCTCCCCAGTTGCAAATCCGCTGGTTGTGGCATTGAAGGTGAGCGTGCAGCTGCTTTGGACAAGACTTCTGGCTTTTCACTCTTGCGTCTGCATGGTGCCCAAAACTGCGGGAACAAAGGCAGGCAGGCGCACGCCCGAGATCCAGCTGGTTGGCCCCGAACAGTTGCGATTTGCGACCGCAAAAATGGGGCCGTTTCGCGGCCCCGAAAACAGGGCTGCGACATGCGCCCGGCCTCATTAAATAAATAGTTTGAGCATGAGTTGGAGGCTTGGAACCCCGACCCCAAAAATGGGGCCGCCAAACGGCCCCATTCTGGGGGGTCGCGAATTCTTCTACTTTGAGGCACGTCCGCCTGACTGCTACACAACAGGCGACTGTGGCACACAGGCGCGCGTCCAGCTTGGAAAAAAACAAGCTTTCAGGATTCAGGCTTCCAAGCCGAGCCTTGCTTTCTTATAGAAGTACATTAAATCAACATGAAAGAAACGGGCACAGGGGAGGCCCGCTCAAGCGAAGCCAGAATTGCTGGACTTTTCCAGCCCTACATTTGGAGTCGCGAAGCTTGCGATTTCACCAACAGTGCAAAGCCTCTTGAACCGTCATTTGTGGGGTTTCGAGACAGAAACTGAAGCCTTCCAAAGCTTTCCTTGTGGGTTCGGAGCTTACAATCTTACCGTAGTCTCTGCACTCTTCTGGTCTGTAGTTCCTGCAGCTTGCAGCTGTCCCTGTTATCTTGTGCTTCACGTTGGTAGATTTCTCGGCTTGCGCGTGTCATCCTTGCGCAGGGGCCATGCTAATCTTCTCTATCTCGTTCCTCCACCTTCGGAAAGCACACGGCAAACGAGAGTGCCTCAACTGCTGAAGCAGTGCGAGCTTCGCGAAAACATGCTTTGATTCATGCATGCTTTCACTGAAGAAGTGTTGACACCGTTTGGGACATGACCTGGACTACAATGCTAAAGGCAGCTCCATGCACAAAAACCGTGCATGGGTCCCGCCTCGCCGTTCATTTAAACTTTTAAAACCTAAACGGTGTGTGGGACCCGGCCCTAGAAAAATGGGACCCGGGTGGACCCAGGTGGGACCCGGATGGGACCCGGTGGGACCCGGTGGGACCCGGATTCGATCTGGCTAGCAAAGTATGGAACACGTGACAACCAGATGAAACTTCTTGTGTGGGAAACATGGGACCCGGTGACACCCGGATAAGACCCGGCGAGCAAAAAAACGGGATTCGGTGACGCAGAAGGTGGGACTTGGATGGGCCCGGGGGGACCCGGTTGGGACTCCTTGCAAAAAACGGAACCTTGTGGACCGCTCAGATGATGTAGCCTCAAAACCACACGTTGATGTGGCTTTGAGAACCACACGTTAAGTGGCCTTGATGTGGCTTCAAAACCACACGTTTGTGGCTTATGTGGCTTCAAAGCCACACGTTTGTGGCCCGGATGTATTAAAGGGGTCACCTGAAGCCTCGGACCTGAACGAGTCTTTCTTTACTACAGAGAATTCTAAGCCGGAGCTGGCTCCAAGTCCACTTGCTGGAGTTAGAAAAGGCTTCAACAAGCTTCGATGATCTTGCAAGCTATTGGCTATTGCTGACTCCATAGAGCCATAGATCTTGGCAATCCTAGACAGGAGCTTCGATGATCGTGTCGTCGCGATGCATCCTAATAAACGTCAAGATCTCGATTGGCTTAAAAAGATCCTCGAGATACCCTCGATGACATTGCAAACTGACACTGATCTCCAGTGGATATAGAAGCAGGATGAGCCCAAGAAATGATGCTGCGGACGACCCCGTTTCTGGGCCCACGAAACGAAAGCAATTCTGGCTTCGCCACAATGGGCCTCCCCAGTTGCAAATCCGCTGGTTGTGGCATTGAAGGTGAGCGTGCAGCTGCTTTTGACAAGACTTCTGGCTTTTCAATCTTGCGTCTGCATGGTGCCCAAAACTGCGGGAACAAAGGCAGGCAGGCGCACGCCCGAGATCCAGCTGGTTGGCCCCGAACATTTGCGATTTGCGACCCCAAAACTGGGGCCGTTTCGCGGCCCCGAAAACAGGGCTGCGACATGCGCCCGGCCTCATTAAATATATAGTTTGAGCATGAGTTGGAGGCTTGGAACCCCGACCCCAAAAATGGGGCCGCCAAACGGCCCCATTTTGGGGGGTCGCGAATTCTTCTACTTTGAGGCACGTCCGCCTGACTGCTACACAACAGGCGACTGTGGCACACAGGCGCGCGTCCAGCTTGGAAAAAAACAAGCTTTCAGGATTAAGGCTTCCAAGCCGAGCCTTGCTTTCTTATAGAAGTACATTAAATCAACATGAAAGAAACGGGCACAGGGGAGGCCCGCTCAAGCGAAGCCAGAATTGCTGGACTTTTCCAGCCCTACATTTGGAGTCGCGAAGCTTGCGATTTTCACCAACAGTGCAAAGCCTCTCGAACCGTCATTTGTGGGGTTTCGAGACAGAAACTGAAGCCTTCCAAAGCCTCCCTGTGGGTTCGGAGCTTACAATCTTACCGTAGTCTCTGCACTCTTCTGGTCTTGTAGTTCCTGCAGCTTGCAGCTGTCCCTGCTATCTTGTGCTTCACGTTGGTAGATTTCTCGGCTTGCGCGTGTCATCCTTGCGCAGGGGCCATGCTAATCTTCTCTATCTCGTTTCTCCACCTTCGGAAAGCACACGGCAAACGAGAGTGCCTCAACTGCTGAAGCAGTGCGAGCTTCGCGAGAGCATGCTTTGATTCATGCATGCTTTTACTGAAGAAGTGTTGACACCGTTTGGGACATGACCTGGACTACAATGCTAAAGGCCGTTCATTTAAACTTTTAAAACCTAAACGGGGTGTGGGACCCGGCCCTAGAAAAATGGGACCCGGGTGGACCGGTGGGACCCGGTGGGACCCGGATTCGATCTGGCTTGCAAAGTATGGGACATGTGACAACCAGATGAAACTTCTTGTGTGGGAAACATGGGACCCGGTGACACCCGGATAAGACCCGGCGAGCAAAAAAACGGGATTCGGTGACGCAGAAGGTGGGACTTGGATGGGCCCGGCGGGACCCTGTTGGGACTCCTCGCAAAAAGCGGGACCTTGATGTGGCCTCAAAACCACACGTTGATGTGGCTTGAGAACCACACGTTAAGTGGCCTTGATGTGGCTTCAAATCCACACGTTTGTGGCTTATGTGGCTTCAAAGCCACACGTTTGTGGCCCGGATGTATTAAAGGGGTCACCAGAAGCCTCTGACCTGAACGAACACGTGGGCTGCCTTTCTTCTTTCTTTACTACAGAGAATTCTAAGCCGGAGCTGGCTCCAAGTCCACTTGCTGGAGCTAGAAAAAGGCTTCAACAAGCTTCGATGATCCTGCAAGCTATTGGCTATTGCTGACTCCATAGAGCCATAGATCTTGGCAATCCTAGACAGGAGCTTCGATGATCGTGTCGCAGCGATGCATCCTAATAAACGTCAAAGATCTCGATTGGCTTAAAAAGAGCCTCGAGATACCTCGATGACATTGCAAACTGACACTGATCTCCAGTGGATATAGAAGCAGGATGAGCCCAAGAAATGATGCTGCGGACGACCCCGTTGCTGGGCCCACGAAACGAAAGCAATTCTGGCTTCGCCACAATGGGCCTCCCCAGTTGCAAATCCGCTGGTTGTGGCATTTAAGGTGAGCGTGCAGCTGCTTTGGACAAGACTTCTGGCTTTTCAATCTTGCGTCTGCATGGTGCCCAAAACTGCGGGAACAAAGGCAGGCAGGCGCACGCCCGAGATCCCGCTGGTTGGCCCCGAACAGTTGCGATTTGCGACCCCAAAAATGGGGCCGTTTCGCGGCCCCGAAAACAGGGCTGCGACATGCGCCCGGACTCATTAAATATATAGTTTGAGCATGAGTTGGAGGTTTGGAACCCCGACCCCAGAAATGGGGCCGCCAAACGGCCCCATTTTGGGGGGTCGCGAATTCTTCTACTTTGAGGCACGTCCGCCTGACTCCTACACAACAAGGCGACTGTGGCACACAGGCGCGCGTCCAGCTTGGAAAAAAACAAGCTTTCAGGATTAAGGCTTCCAAGCATTGCTTTCTTATGCAAATACATTAAATCAACATGAAAGAAACGGGCACAGGGGAGGCACGCTCAAGCGAAGCCAGAATTGCTGGACTTTTCCAGCCCTACATTTGGAATCGCGAAATTTGCGATTTTCACCAACAGTGCAAAGTCTCTCGAACCGTGTGGGGTTTCGAGACAGAAATTGAAGCCTTCCAAAGCCTCCCTCGTGGGTTCGGAGCTTATAATCTTACCGTAGTCTCTGCACTCTTCTGATCTTGTAGTTCCTGCAGCTTGCAGCTGTCCCTGCTATCTTGTGCTTCACGTTGGTAGATTTCTCGGCTTGCGCGTGTCATCCTTGCGCAGGGGCCATGCTAATCTTCTCTATCTCGTTCCTCAACCTTCGGAAAGCACACGGCAAACGAGAGTGCCTCAACTGCTGAAGCAGCGCGAGCTTCGCGAGAACATGCTTTGATTCATGCATGCTTTCACTGAAGAAGTGTTGACACCGTTTGGGACATGACCTGGACTACAATGCTAAAGGCTGGGTCCCGCCTCGCCGTTCATTTAAACTTTTAAAACCTAAACGGGGTGTGGGACCCGGCCCTAGAAAAATGGGACCCGGGTGGACCCAGGTGGGACCCGGATGGGACCCGGTGGGACCCGGTGGGACCCGGATTCGATCTGGCTAGAAAAGTATGGGACACGTGACAACCAGATGAAACTTCTTGTGTGGGAAACATGGGACCCGGTGACACCCGGATAAGACCCGGCGAGCAAAAAAACGGGATTCGGTGACGCAGAAGGTGTGGGACTTGGATGGGCCCGGGGGGACCCGGTTGGGACTCCTTGCAAAAAGCGGGACCTTGTGACCGCTCAGATGATGTGGCCTCAAAACCACACGTTGATGTGGCTTGAGAACCAAACGTTAAGTGGCCTTGATGTGGCTTCAAAACCACACGTTTGTGGCTTATGTGGCTTCAAAGCCACACGTTTGTGGCCCGGATGTATTAAAGGGGTCACCAGACGCCTCGGACCTGAACGAACACGTGGGCTGCCTTTCTTCTTTCTTTACTACAGAGAATTCTAAGCCGGAGCTGGCTCCAAGTCCACTTGCTGGAGCTAGAAAAAGGCTTCAACAAGCTTCGATGATCTTGCAAGCTATTCGCTATTGCTGACTCCATAGAGCCATAGATCTTGGCAATCCTAGACAGGAGCTTCGATGATCGTGTCGCAGCGATGCATCCTAATAAACGTCAAAGATCTCGATTGGCTTAAAAAGATCCTCGAGATACCTCGATGAAATTGCAAACTGACACTGATCTCCAGTGGATATAGAAGCAGGATGAGCCCAAGAAATGATGCTGCGGACGACCCCGTTTCTGGGCCCACGAAACGAAAGCAATTCTGGCTTCGCCACAATGGGCCTCCCCAGTTGCAAATCCGCTGGTTGTGGCATTTAAGGTGAGCGTGCAGCTGCTTTGGACAAGACTTCTGGCTTTTCACTCTTGCGTCTGCATGATGCCCAAAACTGCGGGAACAAAGGCAGGCAGGCGCACGCCCGAGATCCAGCTGGTTGGCCCCGAACATTTGCTATTTGCGACCCCAAAAATGGGGCCGTTTCGCGGCCCCGAAAACAGGGCTGCGACATGCGCCCGGCCTCATTAAATATATAGTTTGAGCATGAGTTGGAGGCTTGGAACCCCGACCCCAAAAATGGGGCCGCCAAACGGCCCCATTTTGGGGGGGCGCGAATTCTTCTACTTTGAGGCACGTCCGCCTGACTGCTACACAACAGGCGACTGTGGCACACAGGCGCGCGTCCAGCTTGGAAAAAAACAAGCTTTCAGATTAAGCTTCCAAGCCTTGGCTTCTTATGGAGGGTCATTAAATCACATGAAAGAACGGGCACAGGGTAGGGCCCGCTTCATCGATAGCCCGATTTGCTGCACTTTTCCAGCCCTACATTTGGAGTCGCGAGCTTGCGATTTTGACCAACATTTCCAAAGCCTCTCGACCGTCATTTGTGGGGGTTCGAGACAGAAACTGAAGCCTTCCAAAGCCTCCCTCGTGGGGTTCCGACCTGACAATCTTACCGTAGTCTCTGCACTGGTCTTGCAGTCCTGCAGCTTGCAGCTGTCCCTGCTGTCTTTCTTATGCTTCACGTTGGGATTTCTCGGCTTGCGCGTGTCATTCTTGCGCAGGGGCCATGCTAATCTTCTCTATGTCGTTCCTCCATCTTCGGAAAGCAACACGGTAAACGAGAGTGCCTCAACTGCTAAAGCAGTGCGAGCTTCACGAGAACATGCTTTGATTCATGCATGCTTTCACTGAAGAAGTGTTGACACGTTTGGGACATGACCTGGACTACAACGCTAAAAGGCAGCTCCATGCACAAAACCGTGCATGGGTCCCGCCTCGCCGTTCATTTAAACTTTCAAAACCTAAACGGGGTGTGGGCCCAAGAAAAATGGGACCCGGGTGGACCCAGGTGGGACCCGGATGGGACGCGGTGGGACGAATTCGACCTGGCTTGCAAAGTATGGGACCGTAACAACCAGATGAAACTTTTTGTGTGGGAAACATGGGACCCGGTGACACCCGGATAAGACCCGGCGAGCAAAAAAACGGGCGGTGACGCAGAAGGTGGGACTTGGATGGGCCCGGTGGGACCCGGTTCGGACTCCTCGCAAAAAACGGGACCTGGTGACCGCTCAGATGATGTGGCCTCATGACTCAAAACCACACGTTGATGTGGCTTGAGAACCACACGTTAAGTTGCCTTGATGTGGCTTCAAAACCACACGTTTGTGGCTTATGTGGCTTCAAAGCCACACGTTTGTGCCCGGATGTATTAAAGGGCTCACCAGAAGCCTCGGACCTGAACGAACACGGGGGCTGCCTTTCTTCTTTCTTTACTACAGAGAATTCTAAGCCGGAGCTGGCTCCAAGTCCACTTGCTGGAGCTAGAAAAAGGCTTCAACAAGCTTCGATGATCTTGCAAGCTATTGGCTATTGCTGACTCCATAGAGCCATAGATCTTGGCAATTCTAGACAGGAGCTTCGATGATTGTGTCGCAGCGATGCATCCTAATAAACTTCAAAGATCTCCGATTGGCTTAAAAAGATCCTCGAGATACCTCATGAACATTTCAACTGACACTGATTCTCCAGTTGTATAGAAGCAGGATGGAGTCCAAGAAATAATTGCCTGCGGACGACCTCCGTTTCTTTTGGGCCCAAAAAGAAAGCACTTCCTGGCTTCGCCACAATGGTCCTCTCCATTTGCAAATCGCTGTTTGTGGCATTTAAGGTTAAGCGTGCGCTGCTTTGGACAAGACTTCTGTTTTTTTTTCAATCTTGCGTCTGCATGATGCCCAAAACGGCGGGAACAAAGGCAGGCAGGCGCACGCCCGAGATCCAGCTGGTTGGCCCCGAACATTTGCGATTTGCGACCCCAAAAATGGGGCCGTTTCGCGGCCCCGAAAACAGGGCTGCGACATGCGCCCGGCCTCATTAAATATATAGTTCGAGCATGAGTTGGAGGCTTGGAACCCCGACCCCAGAAATGGGGCCGCCAAACGGCCCCATTTTGGGGGGGCGCGAATTCTTCTACTTTGAGGCACGTCCGCCTGACTGCTACACAACAAGGCGACTGTGGCACACAGGCGCGCGTCCAGCTTGGAAAAAAACAAGCTTTCAGGATAAAGGCTTCCAAGCCTTGCTTTCTTATGGAAGTACATTAAATCAACATGAAAGAAACGGGCACAGGGGAGGCCCGCTCAAGCGAAGCCAGAATTGCTGGACTTTTCCAGCCCTACATTTGGAGTCGCGAAGCTTGCGATTTTCACCAACAGTGCAAAGCCT
>CAJNDT010003437.1:0-22914 GCA_905221615.1 Symbiodinium sp. CCMP2592
TTGACCCAAGACCGAAACTGCCACTAGCATATGTAGACAACACACACAGTCTCATACACCCTAGCAAGGCCTTGTATGCATACATTTACATACATACACTAGTACAGACACACATGCACAGAAAGATGCATACGTGCATGCATGCATGTCGATAACACACACTACCTGCATGTGCTTGATACAAAGCTGCTTCCACACATAAAGGCTGCATGCTAACTACCATATATTGTTATACGTATGGAACACATATACATGCTCAAGGTAATCTTAGAACCGTGTGCCACAGTTGCCTACACAGCTGGGCATTGGGACTGATGCTACAAGGTTTGCCCACCCCATCTGTACAATCCGATGTGCGGAGGTCGCACACACTTCGAATGGCTGGCACTTTTAGAAAAGCGAGCCTTCAATTACAAATCATCCGAGGATGCACCACAAATCACGACAAGGCCCAGCTACACGAATCTAGAGGTGCCCAAATTTGTTACGGCCCTAGATCGAGCATATATGCACAAGACAGAAGACCCTAACCTCTAAAGCCGGACCGACGACCCCAAGCTGCTAATCGGATGACCCTCAAGCCCTAACCTTGTAGTCGCACCTCGGATCCAGTATCCTAGGAGAAATCCTACGGCGACTCCTCGGGGGCCGCGGGCTCTGGCTTCTCCTCCCATCCGGCGATGATCTTCGCAAGAAACCACCTGGGAGGCAAAGATCTAGGGTCCAGCCTAAATATTTAGGGTGCAAGGCTTAGGGTTGTGTTTTTTACTTATAACTAAGAGCTTAAAATTTAAGCTGTGTTCCTAGGGTTTCGGAATTCGAATGGGCGGCTCACAATATTAATTTTAAATATTTGTTCAAGATCAGCCACATCTCCGGCACCGGGCCCTTGCTCCAAGCGAGACAGGTTCCACCCTTCCCGTCAACCTGGGTAGTCAATCTGATTCAGCTGGGGTTGTTCTGTATATAACACGAAATCACTAGTTTCGTATTGCACAGTACTAGTACTGTATTAATGTCAAGGGGCCTTGTACCTCGGATCCGGCAGTACACTGCGGTTCACGTAGAAAGTTCTGTCATTTAACCGCACAGTGATGCTTTTGCACTTCTCTCGCAGCTCGTGTGTCACGATGGGCTTGGGCACGGCGAAGGTCCTTACATATGTGCTGGTTCTGCGTAACTATAGCTAGTTATATCTACATCACACAATTGCACAACTCTACTTCACTCATTGCAAGTAAAGTTCACTTGTTTCAACTTGGCCCATTCGAAGCCGGGCAAGTCAGCGGCAGCCGGCTTGCAGTCGTTCATGCCCAGGTCTCGCAACATCTCCACAGCCTCCAATGCCTTCTTAAGATCGGCTTCCTTCTTGTCCGGATCCTTCGCTCTCGCCGTCGCCTTCGCAGCGACCTTCGGTTCGGCCTCAAGCTCGTTCTTGTCCTTGTCGTCCCCATGCTTGGTCTTCGGCTTTTTTTTGGCCGCTGCTTTCCGAGCCAAAGCCTTCGCAGCGGCTTCCTGCACGTTGTAAAGACCGTCGCAACATGCGAAGCCTCCGAAATTCGAACCTTGAAATCCAAACACTCCCCCCTAAATCAACTTAAACCGTAATATAAATGATACTAGTCATTTAGTGTGTGTGTGTGTATTTACATATAGACAGACACGTGGTTGTATCTAGACACATAAAATATATATTGCATGCCATCTATGTTCCTATATATGTGTACAGCTAGTTTTTCTCTCGTACATATATATGTATATATGTATATGGTACTGACACATAAGTATATTGGTATTCACCTTATGCTTCAAAAGATACCGATACGAATATTCTAGTACTATTCACCTTATGCTTCAAAAGATACCGATACGAATATTCTAGTACTAGTACTGAAAACATGCCCTAAGACTCCAGGTGGTCTACAAGTGTGTATATATGTATGTATATATATATATATATATATATGCCCTGAGTTTCAATCCCTATAATATATGAGGGCCAAGGTCTATATTCTACTTGTACATGGGGCCTTGGGACTATAGTGCATAATATATATATATATATATATATATATATATAAATTGCGTAACCATAGTATAGTTATAATA
The DNA here is from genome assembly GCA_905221615.1 of Symbiodinium sp. CCMP2592. NCBI lineage: Eukaryota > Dinophyceae > Suessiales > Symbiodiniaceae > Symbiodinium > Symbiodinium sp. CCMP2592. The sequence goes on from CAJNDT010003437.1 coordinate 2,110, forward strand.
TCACGAATATATGAAATGTTTTATTGAATTCGAACTAAGTGAGTATTAGTCTTAAACTGCTCATATTAATCCTAGTCTTACAAGCTGCAGCTGCAGTATATAGAATAATACCCTAATATTGTTGCATAGAGCCCTGCACAAAACACACCCTATACCAACCCTAAAGACCCCGAGCTATCTGCAACCTTAAAGCGTGCAGAACATGCACGAAAGCCTCTATATGTATACATATGTGCATACTGACGAACCCCACACACCCCAAACTTATACTTAAGTAAGCCTTGACCCCATCTAGACTCCACAATCCCACTCCTTGCGATTTGCGTCGCGAGCATTGGCTTGCTCCGCTCGCAGGCCCTGAAAGTCACCATCAGCTGGAAGCGGCACGGGCTCCAGTCCAGCAGGAAGAGGCACCACCGTGGCGGGGTCGATCAGAGGTTGCCTGTCCTGCCGGCAGGAGTTCTACATATCCGGTATAAGATGATGTACACGATGACATAAGCTCCCCTATCCTTGTAGGCACCGTTGCTGTTGCTTACACGATCGCGAGGGGCATCGTTCAGGAGTGGCACCTTTCAATCGATTCTGAATATGGGTACGGTACAACATTAATGTAATTAAGTACTTGTGCAAGGCTCCGGATCGCGGCCTTCGTGGGGCCTTCGGCGTCGATCTCCGCATCTGCTTCCTGGGAACAAATTCTGGAGATCATGGTACCGGGCACCCTAGCTATATGCAAGCTTAAGATGGCACTGTTGACGGGCCGGGGGGCATCGAAGTCAAGCTTTCGCTTGACGTTCCTGACATCCGGCCGCGGATCTGTCGATGCCTTGGCCTGGGCGATTCCATGTAAGGTTTAGGGTTCAGGTTGCTGTGTTATAGAGAGAGAAAGAGAGAGAGTGAGAGACATGCATAGACAGGTGGGCACCAAACAGACCCCCCCACACACACACACACAAACGTAGACAGACACACACACACACACACACACAGAGATACATGTACACACTATATATGTATAGCAGGTGTGTGTATTATATGTGTATATTCTATACGTATATAATACAAATATATCGACACACCCATGCACATGTATAATGCTTATATATGCATGCACACCTACGTACAGATAAGCAATCGCACAGACATGCATACATACATACATTCATACTTTATGCATATACAGAATGCACATGCATATGCACACAGACACAGACACAAGCACACAGACACAAAAAGACACATCTCTCTCTCTCCCTCTCTCTCTCGCTCGAACCTCACACACTCACATGCACTCCCTCACTCTTCATATTCATTCAGTCCTGCATACACACACCCACACCCACACACGTACCGAGAAAACGAAGGGCTAGGATGTACACACGGGCACAAAAACGGCACCCCTGGCACTGTCTTGACATCGAAGGCACAGGCTCCATCACAGCATCACCGCCAATACCCCGATCCATCCCAGCATCAGCGAGTGCAGGTACCGCTGAGGCCTCAGATTGTCTGCGTAGCATCATTAAACTCAGAAATCATGATATACCTGCGAAAGCACATGTACCCCATGTGCATGTATATCATACAAACGGCACCCTTAGTAATTAGCACTGTCTTGACATCGAAGGCACAGGCTCCATCACGGCATCACCGCCAGTATCCCGACCCATCCCAGCATCAGCGACTGCAGGTGCCGATGAAGCCTCAGGTTTGTGTCCATAGCATGATTAACTGCCAAAACACATGTAGCCCATGTACATGTATGTAGGTATACATGAGTATACAAACGGCACTCCTAGCACTGTCTCGACATCGAAGGCACTGGCTCCATCCCAGAGCTACCGCCAATACCTCGATCTATCCCAGCATCAGCGATTGCAGGTACCGGTGAAGCCTCAGGTTTGTGCCATAGCAGCATTATTACCTACGAAAACACATGTATGTACATGTACAGAAGTAGACACGGTCATGCAAACGGCACTCCTAGCACTGTCTTGACTTCGAAGGCACGGGCTCCATCCCAGCATCCCCAATATCCCGATCCATCCCAGCATCACCGACTGCAGGTGCTGTTGAGGCCTCAGGTTTGTCTCAATAGCATCACTGCATTACCTGCAAAAACACATGTACTCCATGTATATGAGTATACACGGGCATGCAAGCGGCACTCCCAGCACTGTGTCTTGACATCGAAGTCACGAGCTCCATCCCAGCATCACCGCCAATATCCCGATCCATCCCAGAATCAGCGAGTGCAGGTACCCGTGAAGCCTCCGATTTGTACATGTGTCCATAGCGTCATTAAATCGATACACCCGGCAAAACACATGTACCCCTCATGTATAGAAGTTCCAGCAAGGCACCGGATCCATCTCAGCACCGTTTCCTGGGCCCGGACTGTTGGCAGCCTTAGCTGCGAAAGCATCTGAACCACCGGTGCCATCGCATTTTTTTGATTGAGGCTTCCTTCTGGTTGACATCCCACAAGCGCTCAGCGACAAATTCTCTCCCCACACAGTCTGTATTTATGTAATTATAATACATACCACACACGAAAGAAAGTACCACTGCACTTGTACAATATTGCACACAACACACCCAAAAACCCAGATCTGGGTTTGGGGAAATGGACCATCTAGAATGCAACACATTCTTGCACTCCAAAGCACCCGGTTCGCCTCCGCGGTAGTCACCAGGTCGCGGGCCTCATGCATGGTCAGCTAGCATGATAAGATCTGTATACATTTATAAGCACGAGTACACATGAGAACAGATGTCCTCCTCCTCGACAATCGCAAGCGACAACTCGGCTGCAGCTACAACCTCGATCAGAATATGTACAAGTGGATACCATGCATGGACTGCCCACACGTGCATCCCAGGAACATCCAGCTCAGAGTTCAAATCATTGGCCTCAGTACTATAGCATGCAAACATAGATGTGTGCATAAATCACTGCTGGAACTGCGGACACACAACTCTACTGACTCTTACCGTCCAGGCACCAATTGCCCAAGGTCCTCCTCATCACGTACCTTAGGCCCAAGGAGCTCGAGCACATGATGCATGATTCATCACTACGTATACGAGCATGCTAGCACTAGGGTCTACGGCTTCTTAGGATTGGCGATCGGGAATATATTTTATTATTGCACATACATAATAATGATCGAATACAATCCACGTGGCCTCAGCTCTCGAAGTCGAAGCATCGGGTCCTTGCGTGCAGAAGTGCGGCTGGCATGTATATTATTATATAAGTGATTCACACATATCGTCCCCCTGGCTTTTCAGTCCTTCAGCAGCCAGTCGGGCAGCTCTTGAATCCTGAAAGTCCCATGGTGTCGATGGCGTCGATCCTCCTGAAAACGGTAAATCTTGCGATTTTCGAGGTTGATGAAAATGTTCCAGGGGCCCCATCACAATGCAGCCGTGAGTCCAGTTCCCGGTTCAGCAGATCTTTCTGTCTGATGGTCTCCTGTATCGGAACTACATGAAAAAACCAAGGTCGTGCTTCATTCATCATGATCTTAACACCACTCGTTCTATCCTCGTCAGCTTCAGGAGCATCCTCGTTGTCACTGCAGACGGTGACCAGATTTGACCCAGCATCTTGCTTCCCAGCCTGCTGCGGATGGAACACGGAACCCACATGTACAGTAAACCCACGAAAGCCCTAGATCAGTCTAAAGATAACTAAAGCAACTATTTTGTGCACCTGGCCATGCAACTCGAGAAGTGGGCAATCGGCATTCACACCCAGAGCGTCCTGAATTTGAAATATGTTTTCAATAGATCAGCAGTTGAAACCCCGGCAGCCCCATTACAATGCAGCCGTGAGTCCAGTGCCCGGTCCAGCTCCGCTTTCAGTTGGATGGTCCCCTGGATCGGATCTACATGAAAACTCAAGCTTAAGGTTTTGCTTCATCGATTCAATACCACTCGCACTGACCCCTCCTCATCAGCTTCACGATCATCCTCGCTGTCGTCATCGATGATCATCTGTGACCCATCGTTTGGCACTCCAGCCTGCTGCGGATTGAAACCCGCTGTAAACCCAGGAAACCCTTAAAGCTTAGCCTATTTTGCATTGAAACTCAGACAACTATTTTCTGCACCTGGCCATGCAACTCGGGACGTGGGCAATCGGAATCCACACCCAGACGGTCCTGCACTTGAAATATGTTTTCAACTCAAATCATTGCAGCAACTGAACCCCTGGCTCTAGCCTCGCCAATCTCATCGTATGGCGTCGGTTTCTCTTCGCCGGGAACCTTGGATCCCCCGACCAACTCAAACCGCACATTCAAACACACACTCAACCTCCGAAAGCACGAAGCCACAACGAAATATGTTGCGGTCCAAAAGCTTCCTCATCCTCATCGAAGATTTCAAAGATATCTCCGGCCTCCTCGTCATCGTCGGCACAATCATCGATGTCGATCACCTGCCGGGCTTAAGGAAAAGTCTAGATATGCATGGAAAGCCACAGAAATGGTAGATATAGTACTTAATAGTGTTCTTTATGGAAGCACCTCCGAGCTCAGACTCGACTCCGAGGATCTGCGCTCTGGCTTCTCGGGAAGGGAGCGGCCGTTCACGGCCAAATAAATCCCCTTGAGGATTTTCATCTCGTCACTCCTGCGATATCGATATATTATTCGATAAATATGCATGAACGATCAATGGTGATCATGAGCTGCGTGGTCCGGCAGTCCTCGACTGGCTGGTCCGGCAGACTGACTGCACAACATATGCAGCCAGCCATCTTAACCGTGTCCCCTGGAGCTCGGCCCAATCCTTCACCCGCTGCTTGCTACCCTTCGAAACCTTCTGGAGATTGTAGCAGCAAGACAAGTAAAGGACAGCAGCCCGGTGCTCTTTCATCGAGATGAGCTGTTTCCTTTCTTCCACGTTGTGGAAAAGCTGAGCCCCGTAGCATTTCATGACCTCAAAGTTCTTCTTCGACATCATATCATGCTGCGAAATGTTCGTGTCGAAGACATCTACCAGCTTGGTAGCCTGGGCTTCTGATCCAAAATAGAAATAGAAGCAGCTAGCAGACATATAGAGAAGCACACCAGCCGGAACATGCAACTCGAGTCGCCTTGTCTTGCCGAAGCTCCTCCAAGCGGGACTCCACCAGCGGGCGGAGGCATGCCACGATTCTCATTGCCGAATCCTGGGATTCGGAACACGTTCGATCTGCATATCAGGATGTGCATCCGGTGCAATCATATGCTGACTAGTTTCACTCACGAAAAACCGCAGGGGCCGTATAACCTGCTTACCGCGGATTAATTCGCCTTGAGCAGACCGCCGCACACCATCGAGGAACTTGAACTCTGGTTCTGCCATTTTGGCAGCGGATCCTTCACCTCTTGAAGCCCGATCGGCATGTGATGCATAGAAGCTTAAGCTGAAGTGTTCTAGATCTGCGATCGGCCCCGAAGACTTGCAGACCGAATTGCAAACATCTGGACTGCCATGCACCCGTGCACATGCTCGCTCGGCCCCGAAAACTGCAGATTCATGAGCTATGCAAGGGCAAGGATTGCAATCGATCACTGCATGCATGGCCACTGCACACTCACAGCACGTACTGGCAGCTGATAGGGGTGGGCGCACCTGCCTTTCGCTTCGACGAACATTCGTGAAGCATGATCCAGCGGCCCGGCATTGTAAAAATGCAGTCAATTATGGAACCGAGCTCTAGACATGATATACCCCATACGGCCCATACATGTACACACGTCTAGCTACAGGCACATGTCTTCGAGCGAGCGAGTGTGTGCCAGATAAGGCGTGCACCTGCACTATAGCCAGCTATAATATATACATACATACATACATATATATATATATATATGTATGTATCCAGGCTCCACCTGCAGGCGAGCGATCTGTACTGCTGTACATGTACTGCACAGCTACTATACGTAGCTAGTACTATACTAGCTAGTACCGAGACATGCTGTATACACACATTTGCTCGAGGTTCCTCCTGCAGAACACGGCGGATGTAGACGTTACACGTGCATAAGCTCATTCGCGAGAACACACAGTACAAAAGCAGCACACACCTGTACATATTATATACAATAATTATATTACAAACGAATTCCCAGACCTACACTAGTACTAGTATTACTAGTACTAACCACCGACCCACAGTACTAGTACTGCTGCGGTACACACACACACACCACACACCACACACACACACACATACTACTTACACTTACAGTACTTATATACAGTACCTACACTTGTACTTACACACCAACGTGCAGGCACACACACACACACACACTTACACACACACACAGGAAAGAAGACGGACATATATAAAATATTGTGACACAGTAAAGACAAATAACCCCGGCCCAGTACATCGAGACAAAGTAAAAATCAGGTCGATATAGGTGTCGAAACCCTCGAAAATCCATCGACGGCAAACCCAACCCATCAAGAGCGAGGTCGGGAAACCCCAGGCAAACCCAACCCATCAAGAGCGAGGTCGTGAAAGGCAAACCCAACCCATCAAGAGCGAGGTCGTCAAACCCCAGGCAAACCCAACCCATCGAGCGAGGTCGTGAAACCCTAATGCAAGTCGTACAATAATGCCGTTTCACTTGATGATCAATTGCAAAAACGTGTCATTAATCCTTCGAGATCGCCATACCCAAACCCATCAATAGGCATGGCTTCAAACCCCTCCAAATCTCAAGTAACGTCTGGGCACAATGTGTCCGCTCAGCACAATTTTGCCCAAGTATCGGCTATGACGATACATGGAGCCTTTGGGGTTGTCCAACTAAAAGAATATTGCTAATCGAAAATTTCCGAGGGACAGAAGCGAGAGATCTCGCTTCCGCGGCTAGCCAAAGGCGTGGTCCAAGACCAGAAGTTGCATGTTTCGCTCTTAGTTGTTGGTACACCATCCTCATGAAAGCGTAATGGAAGCATGTCCTGGTAGTTGGGATTGTTCCGGGAGATCTCCCGTATGTAAACCTGGTCCCGTTCTTGCTTCCACCATTCATCTACTGACCTGAGATATCAAAGCAGGAAATGTGCGTCCATGAGCAATACATGCACCAACAATGAACCAAGCAATCAGGCGCGGGCCGAGGTGCGAATGTCCAATAAGACAGGTTTCCACCAGTGATCTTTCGCAAAGCTCGCAGAGAACATCACTGGGAAGACAGAAAGCTGTTTTCTCAAATATCAGTTGTTTGTCCTTGCGTTCTTTGGTGTTGCTCCACACAGGCAAATCCACCAGCAGGGGCTGGATGGGTAACTTCACCCAGCGGAAGAAATCCCTCTCCCGTTCGCTGCTTGCCATTTGTGAAAGGGCAAGTCCAGATGCCCCATCTCGCCGGAAGGCAGATGCTATTCTGCTTGTTTCGGCCACAGGTATCGCCTCAGAATGTGTGTTCTGGCTGCAAGGTCCAAGAGTGTTGCACACGGACTATATAGCTGACGTGCTTGGATACATCCAAGTCAAGAGTCTCCAGCACCCATGCGCTGGGCCAGTAAAGCTGCACCAGCGGAGTCAAAGTCATCTGCGGTCCTTGCTCCAGTGGCGTGTTTATGCTTATTGCATATATTGCGGTCCCAGCAGCATCCCACGACGACGTGTCGTAAAGGCAGGCCGACCAGACTCTGTCAAGGGCACGTACCTGGCAACAATGTTTTTCATTCCTTCCACCCCATCACGTGAAACCCCGTCAGGGCATCTGCAGCAAGCAATTTTTGGCACCAGAGCGACGATCGATTCCCCAAGGATTGAAAGTCGAGAGCATCTTGTGCAAAGCAGCACGGAATTTCTTTCACACTGGCTTGGGTCCTCGAGCCCTTGGGCGAGGACCCTACACCAACTGTACGTTATCAGTGTCGGACACTGGAAGAAAATGAGATGTGCAAAATCCAGATGGATCTGTTACCAGTAACCTTGCAGTATTCTAATATATTCTAATATACGTGAACAGCACGACATGCCCATCTGAGCACCGACCCCGGGTGCCAAGATTCTTTCTAGGCTCCCTCCGCGGCTTTGCGCTTCTTGGACTTGGCTTTAGCCGATCCTTTGGGCGCGGTTGGATCCTTCGGAGTCGCCTTCGCAGCTCGGATCAAGCTGTTTGCTACCTTGCTGGGCCTCTCATAACGCTTCGCGATATCGAGATATCTGGTAGCAGTGGGAAGATAAACCCCATCATCGTGGACCAGCTCAGAGATGAGCTTGTCCACCTGGTCGTAGATCGCCCTTGGCCGTATAGTACTGGGTTGGGGCCACATGAGCGTCTGTCAAGACTTCTTGTTCATATGGCTAGACCAGGGTAGCCTGCCCTGTGGGGCAGAGGCTCATAAAACAATCTAGTAGGTATCAATGCAGCCAAGGCACTGGACCTCCTGCTCGAAGTTGGTCATCTCCTTGAGGCATTCAGTCGCATAGCTGACTCCTTTCAACTGCTTCCGCATCGAGCCAGCGTGGTTGGCCTTCGCCTTAAGTCTGCCGCCTTGTCCAGCGGCAAAAGTTTCTCCACTCGTGGTGCTTCCGGCTCAGTTTCACCGTCTTCGTCTTTCTCTTTGCCGCTGGCTTCATTTTTCCTGGCTTTCTTTGGTTTTTTGTTCGGAAGTGGCTTTGGGTCCTCCTCCATGTCCACATTGTCCTCATCATCCTGGCCGGGCCCTGTCAGCGCCCGCCGGGGCACACTGAGAATTTGTGCAACGTTGGCAGCGTCACCCGCACGAACTTCTCCGGAAGCAGTGAAACTGCTTCCTCGGATTCCGTTCGCATGAATGCACGAATGCTACATAAATGTTGAAGTCGAACATAACTGCATGCACGATGTATGAATGCAAGCAAGAAACGTTCTTCTGTGCCTCTCGTCCATTCCCTCTGCCACTCGTTGTGCAAGTAAAGCTTCAGCCCTTTACAATTGGGATCATCAACCTCCAAACCAGCCTTCCTTTTTTCCTCCATCACCTTCGCAGCATTGACCGCACCGTACTTGCCGATCAATTCCTGTTCCGTCAAAGGTTTCATCTTTCCCTTTTCCTTGTCCGTCCCCACAGAAATGGACGATGCAGTCCACTGCCCGACCAGCTCATTTTCGTCTCCTCCTGCAGCGACGATCAAGTCGATGGCTTTGCTCTTTGAATCTTCGTCCCGCACCAACTTTGCCAAGTCATCAGGCAAGGCTTGCATCCTCTTTGGGTTGCCTTTCAGGCGATTCAAGAACATGGCGGCGTTCTTTCGGTTGTAGAGTGGCGAAGAACCTTGGACCAAGCCGTCGCTTGCACTGCCAGGCGTTGTTTTTGCACTGCCAGGCGTTGTGATTGCACTGCCAGGCGTTGCAGGAGATGGCGTACCAGGTGCCTCCACCATGCGTGGGGTTGCAGGACTTGACCAACCCATCTTCGCACTGACATCATCAAAGGTCGGGGCATTAGGGGCCGGAGGAACGGCACCCCTGGTGGTAGGGGCCGGAGGATCGGCACCCCTGGTGGTAGCGGCCGGAGGATCGGCACCCCTGGTGGTAGGGGCCGGAGGATCGGCACCCGTTGTGGTAGGGGCCGGAGGATCGGCATCACTGGTAGGGGCCGGAGCTGGCGTTGCTGCCTTCGGCTTGATCAGTTTTGCAAGCTCATCCTTGCAGAACTGCTTGCAACCCTCATCCCCAGTAGCCATAATGTCCTGCAAGAGCTGTAGCTTTTGCAACTTTGTCGCGTTCATCGGCAAAGCCTGGTATTTTTTTGCCGCCTGTGTTGCCATGTCGACCTGACAGTGGCGGATTTAGGCTTTGGGGTTTAGGGCTGTATAAAATTTAGGGAGTTAAGGCTTCGGGTTTAATGTTGAGGTTCTAGGTTATGGGGTTTATACTTATTTAGTTTCTTACAAGTCGCACGGCCTCCACCTTGGCTTTATCAGCGTCTTCCTTTTCCTTGGCCTTGTCCTTGGCCGATCTCATATGTTCGGCCTCCTCCTTGTCCTTGGCCAATCTTGCCAGCCTGAACTGTTCCCTTTCCTTGGCCAACCTGGCATTCTCAGCTTCCTCCCTTTCCTTGGCCATCCTGGCTTTCTCAGCTTCCTCCCTTTCCTTGGCCAGCTTGGCTTCCTCCATTTCCTTGGCCATCCTGGCTTTCTCAGTTTCCTCCCTTTCCTTGGCCAGCTTGGCTTCCTCCATTTCCTTCGCCAGTCTGATGGCTTTCTCGGCTTCCTCCCTTTCCTTGGCCATCCTGGCTTTCTCAGCTTCCTCCCTTTCCTTGGCCAGCTTGGCTTCCTCCATTTCCTTGGCCATCCTGACTTTCTCAGCTTCCTCCCTTTCCTTGGCCAGCTTGGCTTCCTCCATTTCCTTGGCCATCCTGGCTTTCTCAGTTTCCTCCCTTTCCTTGGCCAGCTTGGCTTCCTCCATTTCCGTGGCCATTCTGATGGCTTTCTCGGCTTCCTCCCTTTCCTTGGCCAACCTGGCTTTCTCAGCTTCCTCCATTTGCTTGATCATTTTGCTTACTTTCTCAGCTTCTTCCTTTTCCTTGGCCAACCTTGCTTTCTCAGTTTCCTCCCTTTCCTTCGCCATTCTGCTGGCTTTCTCAGCTTCCTCACGTTCCTTGGCCAACATGGTTTCATCCTCCAGTTCCTTGGCGACCCTGGCAAAATCATTTTCAAGCTCTCGCTTTGGAGATTTTCTGATCGCATCATCCTCGCGTTCCTCGAGCCCGACCTCACGCATGAGATGCGCCAACGTGGCATCAAAGCCATCCTTTGTACCTGTGATCGAAACAAACCAGAACATGTGCACACTGAAGCTGCAACAAAACGCGAGTCATGGATGTCCTTCTGTCTGCAAGTCAGCAGGTGGCAGATCGTACTGGGTCGGCTGGGCGTCCTGGAAACAGATATGGCGCGTATCGGAAACAGGATGGGTTTGGCGGGATTGAAGTCCTGGGAGGAGATGTCCATCTCGCAGCCGTAGAGCTGAGACTCGAGTTCTTTCATCAGGTCCTGCTCCTCTTGCGCGTCGATCGTGGCCTCCGTCTGCTGAGTGTCCTAGATAGGCGGCAGCATGTTTGTTTGCTTTTCTTCCAGTTCCCTGAGCTGCAGGAAGGTGTCCGAAAAGCCCTGCCCAGCCACTCCGCCAGCAGCAGCCCCCGCCCTCATAGCGGTGTTCAGAAGCCGCCCGAACTTCGCCGGGTCGTTCTCGGCTTCTCCCGAAAGAGCGTCAAGCTGCTCCAGCTTCACTCGCATGGGGTCGTTCGCCATGCCCTGGAATTCCAGGGCCGCCTACGGGAGCCCCTTCCCAAACACCTTGAATACAAAAGATGCTGCCATGCTGACATTGACCAACACGCAGCAACAGAAAGCGGAATGCAAAGATCCAAGCGAGCAGCAACCTAAAGCAATACATTTGAGCAACTTGGGGCAGCCAACCAAGGCAGGAAATTCAATTTTCATCCGCCGCGGGTGCACAGAGCGATCTATCGTCCATAGCGACGAACAATCTCTTCCAGATCTCCTTTGCGGAAGATTTCTCCCGATTCCGTGATATAGGTGAAGTCGTCGGATCCCCAACGTCTCATAACCTCCAGCTGCTTCACGAAGTGGTTGATCTCTGGTTGGGTATAGATCTTCGGAACCTCGGCGGCGGCTGAGCTCGAGACCGCCGGCTGTTGAAGAGCATCATCCTTTTCGGTCTTCTCGGGTGGCCGCGTCTTCTTGGGTTTCTCGGTCTTCGCATCATTTTTCGGCAGCAAGAAGCCTTTCTTCATGGTGTTGGAGGCAAGGGATCCAAAATCTCGAGCACCACCGGCTGCAGCATTGCGAACACCGCCTGGCTTTCGGTGATTCAGCTTCTGCAATCGGTGCTTCAGCTTCTGGCCGTACGAAAAGGGTGTTAATGAATTTGTGTGGCGTGGCGAGGTGCCAACGGCCGTTCTCTGCCTCCGGAGGGGTGGCGCAAAGCAGCCAAACCTTCACCTACTACTACAGCTTCTGCAAACACTGCTTGGCTTTCGGTGCTTCAGCTTGTGCAAACACTGCTTGGGTTTTCGGGGCTTCAGCTTCTGCAAACACTGCTTGGGCTTTCGGGGCTTCAGCTTCTGCAAACACTGCTTGGGCTTTCGGGGCTTCAGCTTCTGCAAACACTGCTTGGGCTTTCGGGGCTTCAGCTTCTGCATACACAGCACATAAATAGTTTATCAGTTTTGCAAGTAGATCTTTGCAGTCCTGGCATCCAGGACGGTAAATATAGCGGTTATGCAGTCCTGGCATCCAGGACGGTACGTATAGTGGTTATGGTCCGGTTATGGTTGTTACACTGCGTAGGTTTTCGTAGTACTAGTACTAGTAGAAGAGCAGGGCCGGAGGAACGGCACCCCTGGCGCTAGGGGCCGGAGGATCGGCAAACCTAGTAGTAGTAGTAGTAGTAGTAGTAGTAGTAGTAGTAGTAGTAGTAGTAGTAGTAGTAGTAGTAGTAGTAGTAGTAGTAGTAGTAGTAGTAGGTGTAGTAGTAGTAGTAGTAGTAGTAGTAGTAGTAGTAGTAGTAGTAGTAGTAGTAGTAGTAGTAGTACTAGTACTAGTAGTAGTAGTAGTAGTAGTAGTAGTAGTAGTAGTAGTAGTAGTAGGTAGTAGGCTAGTATTAGTACTAGTAGCAGTAGTAGCAGTAGTAGAGTAGTAGTAGTAGTAGTAGTAGTAGTAGTAGTAGTAGTAGTAGTAGTCTTAGTAGTAGTAGTAGTAGTAGTAGTAGTAGTAGTAGTAGTAGTAGTAGTAGTAGTAGTAGTAGTAGTAGTAGTAGTAGTAGTAGTAGTAGTAGTAGTAGTAGTAGTAGTAGTAGTAGTAGTAGTAGTAGTAGTAGTAGTTGTTAGTAGTAGTAGTAGTAGTAGTAGTAGTAGTAGTAGTAGTAGTAGTAGTAGTAGTAGTAGTAGTAGTAGTAGTAGTAGTAGTAGTAGTAGTAGTAGTAGTAGCGGCAGCATGTGGGGAACGGAAACCCAAAGGGGCAGCACGCACCCTCGTTTTCCGTCCAAGCAGAAAGTCCAACGACCGTGACAGGTCGAACGTCCGCCCAGGACGGGCTGCGCGCAATTGCGTCGCGGCAACGAGAAGCTACCAACGACACACTGCCGTGCTCACTTGAGCCAAAAGTGTTATGAATACGAATTACAGAAGAGCATGCATAAAAGCATACAGCACAACAGCCAGCCCGCAGACTATGTACAGTTACATTCGCCCCTCAGCCGAGGGCACGATAGAGCCGTAGGATTCCGCGGGCGGCCGGAGGCCGTAAAACTGACCTACAGACCCTGCCCTCCTACAAACCCTTCGCACTCAGCACAAGACCTTCGTTTTTCACGGCCTGTGCTGCACGAGGCTCTGGTTTCCTACTGTACACAGCCTGCGCCGCACTGCGGCCACAGGGCTGGTGACACGAGCAGCTGAAGCTGCGGCGTTACTCCACGCGCTTCGGGAGCACTACCGTGCCTCCCTAGCCGCTCCCGTCAAAGACCTGTAGAGCGGATACGCCACCCTGTCGTCTCATCGGAAAGCAGCTAGGTGCTGCGACCAAAACTAAAGTTGCCACAGGTGGCTAGAAGGGCGGAGCGCAGTCCGCGACTTCTAGTCCACGGTCACTGCGGCTCCACGTTGGGTTGCGCGGCGGGCTGCTGGACAGTTGAGGGTTTTGCCCGCCCGCGGTGGTTCCGCTGAGGTGCTTCGAACTCCTCGAGCTTCAGCGCCTTGGACCACTCGGTGCCAAACGAATCTAGCCACTTTTGGCTAAATTCAGAGGTCAGCACACTGGCGACCGCGATGCCGACCTCCGCTTTGGCCCGTGAACTAGCACTAAAGTTTAGGCTTCCTATCACGGCGCTAACTGTGGAGTCCGGCCTCGTCACGAGCACCGTCTTGGCGTGGTGGATGCCCGCGAGGCCTGCGCCGATGCTCACGTCCGTGCGGTTCTCTGCGGCGTAAGCCGCCTTGACCGAGGTGCCCTTGCCGACACGGACCTGGACGCCAGCCGCCCCTAGCTCCTTGAGGGACTGCAGCTGGAGCTTGGTCCGGCTCGTCTGCGAGTTGTCGGCAAGCACGTGGGCTCGGGCGCCTCGCTCCAGCGAGGGCACGAGGGCTCCAACCAAAGGCTTGCTATCGAAGCTGTAGGCTCGCACGTAAACGTGGTCCCCATGCCCAGCGTCCGATAGCATCGTTTGTACCACAGCGTGATACTCCGTAAGGGTCAGAAACTTGACCCCGGCTCGCTCGAAGCCGTCAGGGATCGGGAAGTCTCTGACACGCCGTGCCTGGCTCGACATGGGAGCTGTCGGAGCCGGCGACGCCGCAGAGGTACCCTGGCGGGAAGCCTCCGCTGCAGGCGTCTTCGGAACAGTCTCTGTCGGAGGCGCCGACACTGTGGCCACCTCGTGGCGGCCTCTGAGCTTGGTAAAGCCGTCAAGGCAACCCTCGGACGGGTTCCCGACATTCCCAGCTCTTTCAGAGAGCGATCTCGCTTTCGACACCATGCCGGCAAGGCACCCCTGTTCCAGGGCCGGCGCGCCGAGGATCGCACGGGCGCGTCTAGTCGCGGCCGGTGCGACGGACAGCGTTGGGGCAGCGCTCGCGCCTGTCATGGCCACGAGTTGCCCCGCAGCTTCAACAGCGCGTTCTATGTGACCACAACGTCCCTCGTTGAGGAATGCCTTGCAGTCGCAGCCTGCGCCGTCCGCGCCCGACCCGACCTTCACAAGAAACCTGTGTGCTCCGGCCTTAGTCTTTGATGCAACCTCAAAGACAGCCTCCCGGCCTTCGAGCGACACCAGAACAGCATTCCCAAAGGGGTTACCGTTCATGTCGTGCATTAGCCGGTTAGTGGCGACACGTCCGGCCCACCACAGCACTACGGCCGCGAACGTCCACAGTAGGACGACGGCCGTCAAGCCAACCACGCGGACACCCCCAACGAGGATACCAGAGGATTCCTCGATGAGGTCCTCCGCCGCAGTGGCAACTGCAGTGAGGCTCACGTGTGCCACCTCTCTGGCACCGCGCTCAACAGTGAAGAGGGTAGGCGCCAGCGCAGCGGCCACCAAACCCGTCTTCCATCCAATGTTGCCCGTTGTGGCGTGGGCTGCGCGATTGCGCGCTCTCCTGGAGAGAGCCCAGCTTGAGACCGCAGCGCCTATCGAGCGCACGGCCCCAAGGAACCCACCACGGTTCGAGGGCCCGGAAGAGACAGCGGGGCGAGAAGAAACGGCAGGGGCCTCGGGCGCCACTCTGTGGCCACCCGGGCCACGCAGTGGGAGCGTGATGGCGGGCTGCCCAGCACGCTCGCCGAGTCGGGAGGAGTATGCCAGTCCGGCAGCACCTCCGGCCCACCATCCTCGGTTGCCGTAGCGGTTCGAGCTTCCCCTTCCACCACCTGTGCCACCACCCTTGCTGCCAGAGCTGCGGCCCCCACTGGGTGCACCGCGCCCGGAGGAAGGTTGGCTCCACCAGGCTCGGGCAGAGTCTTGAGAGAGTTCTGCCTGCCTGCGCTTTTCAGCGCGGAGCCTCTTCCGTCCGGAGCGGAGGAATTTCCTCGCATGCTCCGCAAGGGGATCGGCGTTGATGGAACGCTCGATCCGTTCCATCTTCGTGCCCTCGCTCTCTTCCGACGAAGAAGCAGCTTCATCGTCGCCTTCCTTGGGCGGCATGCCGTGGGTTATGAACGACGCGCCCGACTTAGGGCCACTGCACTTAAAGCACAGTTTGCGCCATAACATGTTCCTCTCTTGGCATGTGTCCCGCCCACAGGTCCAGTAGGCGTTGGACATTGCGGCGGCGATCGCGTCCGAACGCTTCGCATACAGGTACTCCTTTATGCGTTCCTTATGTTCATCGAGCCAGACCTCGATGAACCACGCCGGCGCCGTTCGCAGGTCCACCGGCGTGCTCCAGTACAGGCTGTCCTCGAAGATCCCCACGCAGGGGGCACCTCCGAGCTCCTCGGAATCATGGTGCCGGCAGGTATTGCGTCCTGGTGGGTTCGCACGCCCACAAGTAAAGCAATCCCACCAGCCCCAAGGCCAGACCTTGCCTGTGAGGAGCGGAACGCGCTCGGGTGTCGGTCCAAGCTCGTTTTCATCGTAATCGCGCCAGATTTCAAACACTGGCCTGTTCGACAAAATCGCAGCCTGGTAGACGAACGCGCGCCTCCGGCGCCGCGCCAACGCGAGGAGCTGCTCGAGCGTATGCTCACCACCGCCTCGGAAGAATTCCCTGATCTGTTCATCATGTTGGAGATCAGGGGGGACCGTGAGCCTGGGATCCACGTCGCGGGCGCCGGGCCTTCCAGGCCCCGGCGGTGGAGTCGCATCCCAGTCCACGTCGCGCCAATCGGCCCCGGGAACCTCGTTCGATAGTCCGTAAACCCCCGAAACTCGGTGTTGGGGAGCCGGCGACTCCATGGTATCCTGCCATGTTGTGAATCGCTTCTTGGGCGGCGGCGGTCCCTCCGGCTCTGCGGGTCGCCGCTTGTCTGTGCTCGACGGAGCAGCGGCCCCGCTGGCACCTTCTTCGGCACCTGCCTCGCCACTAGACGAGGGAGCCGCGCCTGTCCCGGCCGCGGCTCCTGCAGGGCCGGCTTGTGCCGAGGGCGCTTCTTCCTTCTTGGTGGTGGCCCGCTTGGCCGCGGGGCCTTGACGCTCAGAGCCGCTCTCCTCAACGGCGCGCTTGAGGGAGGAGAGGGACTTAGCCTCTGCTGTCTCCTTTTCCTCCTTGGTCACTGCAGGCAGGCGGGTGTCGCGCCGTGCCTCAGGAGCCGCAGCCGCGGCCTCCTGGGCCGAAGCAGCAAGCTCCTCCTTGGCGCGTGCCGCCGCTCTTTCCCGTGCCAAGCCTGCCTTCATAGACTCCGCGAGGCTAGGGATCCGGACCTCCGGACTCCCTGCCTCAGCTGGGGGAGTCACGGTGGCCGCAGGCGCTGCAGAGGAGGAAGACGCCTCCTGAGAGGCATCCGGAGGAGCAGGAGCCATCTCCTGATCCTCGGAATGCGTCGCCGAAGATGGCGGAGCTTTCTTCTTAGGGCTGGAAGCCTGAGGCTCCGCCCCCCATCGTGGATCAGGCGGGGTTCCAGTCCTCTGGACACCCCCCTTCTCTCGAGGGAGCAGATCCGTTTCCAGCATAGGGGGATCTATCTCCAGTTGGGTGTCAGTCTGCTTTGCGATAGGGTTCAAGACACCCGCGGCGAGCTTTTCTTCTCTGAGCCCATCGTGGGCGTTCCAGATAAGGTCTGAAAAGGTTTCCCTCATCGCTTGGACGTGCTCCCTCGGGGTATCTTCCCGGGGAGCGTCCACGCCCGGATCTTGGGGCTCCAAAAGCTCGTCGGGGAACGCCGGAGGAGGCGGTTCAACATCTTCGGGAACCTCTCCGGATCTCCCCTGCTCTTCGCGAATCGCCTCCAACGCTTCGCCCAGCGGGGTCTCGTCCCTAAACAAGTGACGGTAGGGACTCGGAGCTGCGGCGTTGGGCATCATGACGTCCGTCTCCTCGTACGCTGGCCCGAGAATGGTACTCGGGTAGCGCACGGGAGGCTTCGCCCGCTGCACCGGCCTCCGGTCAAGGCGATACGTGCGCCAGAGACCATCGGAAGTGACACAAGGCGCCCCATCCGGGAGCCGCCTGAAATCACGCAGCTCCGCCCCGATGCGATCACAGAAGCGGTCCGGGTTGGAGATATGCGTAAACCGGCCCAGGTCAGCCTCAAAGACCCCGACACGGTCTCTGTGGTCTCTGCGAGCTTCTCCGTGGCGGAAGCGTCTCAGAGCCACAGCGGCTTCTCCAAAGAACGCATCGTCGCACGGGGCCGGCACCATGTTCGCCGGAAGGCCCCTTACGTGGACCGCCGCTCGGTGGTACGCGGCTTCGTACTCGTGCTCGAATTCGGCACGGCACCCGCGGATACCACACTTGTGGCCGGACCCACGGGAAGGAACCCTTCTAGGGTCTCCGTTCCCAATCTCCTCGGGTGTAGGGCAACCAGCCACGCCCCCGCCATGGATCGCACTCCGGTCGGGGGTGTCCCCGAGATCGACGAATTCCCCTCCTCGGGAATCGGATCCACACTGAAAGGCACAAAGGTGTGCCGCGCAGGAGACTTCGGAGCGGGCCGTTCTTGGCTTGCCGACCGACGCTCCACGGATGCCATGAAATCGTCGATCCCGCGGAGGATGGCCTCAGTCTTGGCCCGTTCCTCCTCGGTCTCCTCTGGGACGGCCGTACCTCCATCTCGGGAGCCCTCTGGGCCTCCCGTGGAGGCCGAGCTCGCAGAAGGGGCTTCAGCACTAGGAACGGCCCCCTTCGGAGCGGCCTTGAGCGGAGGCCCACCAAGCTTAGGCCGGATAGGGCCTTGGTAAGGCCCGGGCCCCAGCCCTCCATGAGGCAAGGGCCTTTCCGACCGGTTCCTCGCAGCAGGTGGCGGAGGAGGAGATCGCGCGATGGGCGGCTCAGCCGGCCCACCCATCAACCATCCAGGCCTGGTGCTCAAGAACTCCTCGGCCCTCTCGGTTTCCATGATCAGGAACGGCGGTGGAGGCCTGACCCCTTTCGGCGTCGAGCCAGGCTTCACCGTGACCATTCCTTCCGGAACGGCTGGCCTCTTCGGCGGCGGCTTCGGGTTCGCCTTCTTGCTGAAGTTCTTCGGGTGGAACAAATCCGCTGGAGTAAGCGTACGGTCCGCCTCCATCGGCTGATCCCCAGGCGCTGCACCGGCACCCTCAGGGTCACCGGGCTCGGCCTGAGGATCCTCAGGCAGCTCATCCCGGGCCCTGGGCGGCGTCTTGTAGCGGATCGTGTCCGCAGGCGGTGCTTCGGGAGGCACCTTTTGAGGGGGGCGGTGTGATCTTCCCCGCTCCTGTTCCCCTGCCGAAGGCGCTCCCTCTGGGGCCACCTTGGGGGTAGGCTTTAGTTTGCCTTCCCGCCCTGGCGGCGGCCTATCATCGACCGTCCTGTACCGATGCAGCGCAGAGGGCATCCCACGGGGACCACCCTCCTTAGGTGGTCCAGGCGGGGGTCCCGCCGGCATTGCCGAGCTCTTGGCCCGCACCTCAAATTCCAGCTCGGAAGACGAGTCCTCGTCCCCGATATAGTAGTTGACCGGGCCGGCTCCGCCAGGCGGCGCCGACTGCTCTCTGCGGACTCCGCTCCCGGGCTCCGCATCATCGACCCTCCGCAGGGTGTTACCCTGACGCTCTGCAAGCGAGAGGTCGAAGACTTCACAGCCGGGTTGCACCGTGAGGATTCGGAGGATGCATTCTGGAGGGACACGCCCTGTCAGAACACATCCGTCTGTCCCTCTCCAGACGGGCACCCCGGAAGCCCTTAGGAGCTCGAGTTTCGAGACCACAAGACAGGTCGAGTTCTTTCTAAAGCCCGACGTACTGTCCCGCTGTCTTGGGTACCCGGGCCCGATCACCCAATGGACAGTCAGGCGCGGGCCGTTTCCGCCTCCCGGGAGGAGGCCGTCGCGGCCGAGCCGCCGCGCATGAAACACCTCTGTGCCATGACAGAGGGTGGAGCCTCCGTACTCTACCGAGAGCTCCCTCATGCCGGCCTCATCGAGGCCGTCTCCATACACGGTGCCCGCGGTCAATCCTGAACCACGGCCGTGTCCCTGGAGAGCCCGGATCCGGCCATCGACCAGCTCCAGCCGCTGCTTCTCCCGACCGCCAGCCGCGTTTTCCAGATCACTCGCCGCACCTGCCTCGATCGCGGACGAAGTGATCTGGAGCTTCTCGGCTAAGGCGGATACGCTAATCCAGCCCCCTTCGCCGAGATGGCCCTGCCGGCCGAATTTGCCGTGGCGGAGGGCTTGCGTAAGCGCCCTCTGGCAAACCGCGGGGTTCTCTAGCCACACCCACGGCTGCCATCGTGAGTTGCTATCACGACCGCCTTTCCCTTCGTTCCCGCGTCTGCGGCCACCTCCCATGGCGCCCCTCGCGTCTCCCTGGCCCACGAGGGGCCCGGCACACGGAGGAAAAAGTGGGAGTGGCTCCGCGACCAGCCGGTCCACGGAGGACCCACCGGCAGCGAAGGAAAGAGGGGTACACGCGACCTCCCGGCCCACGTGTGCCAAAGCACACCGCGAGGCGCAAGAAGCCGATGGCAAGGGCCCGCGCGGCCCGTCGCAAGCTCCTGGGCTACTCGTCTTGAGCCCACGCTGCGCGGCCATGTCCTGAAAGGCAGGGGGTTCAAGGGGGCTGCACAGAGAGAGGGGGTAGGGCTCACACTCAGCACGACCTACACCCTGGACTACCTCACTACACCCTTGCTGCAGCACGCACGCAACGAGTAGTAGCATAGAAAGGAGCTAGCGACCCACGGGCGTACAGGCCTGCGTCCGAGCTGCCCCCCACGTTCCCCCCCGAACCCCCCCGACGCGGCACACTAAGACCCCGAACCCTAACCTAGACCCCGCGGTCAAGACACAAGCGGTCAAGACGAACACAAGCGAGTTAGGGTATAGGGCTCTTGTGGGGTGGTTGGTGTCCGTTAGGGATTCATCGTGTTTTGCTTTTGCTTTAGGCGCGACCTTCCGGTCCGCGTCAGGCGGACTGGAGCTCGAGCCGTCGCGGCCTCGAGCGCCTAAGGCTTCAAGGGCGGAAGCGGCGGTCTGAGGCGCGGAGCGGCTGCCCTTCCGGCACGCCGTCCTTATCTCCTCCTCTGCCTCCGCATCCGTGAGGAAACGGCCGTCAACGCCCCTACCTGTACGAACCGTCAGGTCGTCGACATAGGCCACCCATTCCTTAGTGAACCTAAGCCTTCGATTGCGACCCGGCGCA
>CAJNDT010003438.1:0-22913 GCA_905221615.1 Symbiodinium sp. CCMP2592
CATTTGATGCCACGTACCCGCGCCACAGTCGAACTAAATTCGACTACCGCTCTTGCCATGGCCGACCCGACGTTCGGCTCTTGCGCCAAGCTGTTGGCCAAGTCCCGCAGAAGGTACACAATGTCGGGGGCAGAAGTATCCGCTGCGAACTCTGGGATGGCACCACGACGACCACGACGTCCTGCTTCTTTGCGAGCAGAGGGCGACATAAGCATAGCGCGGGCAAATGCTTGCAGCTGCTAGTGGTCGTTGAGACCCTTCGCCTGATATCCCCATGGCAGAGCGGGGTGACCCCATATCTCGGCCGAATGGGGGTGGCCTAAGTCTCCGGTCCGCATGACTGTCAGAGCACGTTCGTCTTTGCAAAGACGCCGGGGAGGCCATTACAGAAAGGGATGCTTAAGTCAGGGTGTGGGGTTTTGTGGTTTGCTGTGCTTGCTATTGCTCAGAAAATCCTTGTCGATTCGCTTGCCGGCATGTGGAAGCATGTGTGTGGCCGCTTTGGGCTGTCATCGTAGCGCACCCGTGTGTGTTGTGGCAGGTACCGACGTCTTCGGGACGGTCCAAGTCGAGTATCGCTTTTCTTGGTAGGCCGGGGCGGTCGACCGAAGCACAAAGCTCTGTGAGTTGTAAAACACGCTTCTCTTGTCGAGACGTTAGACCTGTCGCTTTTGGAAGTAGGACGGGGGGAAGAAAAACGAGCCAGTTGGAATGATTTCAGATCGTGGGAATCATGCTCCTTGAGGAAGGTCGAGTTAAGAATTAAGAAAATTCCTGAATTCTGCTCCTTCGTCGGCTTTTGGAACTGGAGAGCGGCCAAACCACATGGAATGGGCGAACCTTAGCCGTCGCTCTCATCTCTCTGTCGATGACCACGAAGAAGGTGATGAAACACGTCCGAGCACCTACGCAGCCTTGACCAAGCACGGGGAGCCTGGTTCCAGGTTGGATTGGCAATGTGCTGTAACACGTGTCTCCCGATGCGTCCTGCAAGTTCTTGCAGCTGGACAACTCCCGAAGCAGATTGGGATGAGCTCGTGAGAGCTCCTAAACGTCGAGCCGCGAAGACACTCGGAGCGGGACGTGCCGGCAGAAGAGTTCTCTTCTGAGTTTCTGCTCGGGTCCGAGCGCAGTGGAGCTGACCCCAGCTTGGAAGCATTCGTCAAGCTACTGCCATGAAGCTGCTGACACTTCACCCGGAACGACGGTGGACCCAGTGGTCGCCTGCCACGGTGGTTTTGTTCTTCGGGTATCGCATCCTGTCCGATTTCAACTTTGGTCATAGTCTTCATGGATTGCTTCTGCTAAGCGCCGCAGTCATTGTTGGGTTCTTCAGCTGCTGCCTGGAGATCTTGTACGAAGCCGTATCCAGCTAGCAGAGAACCATCATGCGCTGGCTTTGCGAGGCTCCGCGTAGGCCCCTGATCGTGGATCACTCGCTGTGGGTGACCGCAACCAGAGCGGTCATATGAAGCGTACATCTTAAACACCTTAAACCTTGGCCTGGAGACCTCCTTGTGAGTGCTATGCAGCTAACAAACAGAATGGATGCACCAGGTTCGCGAGGCCCAGTAAATCATCGCTTGTGGTCGAACTGCTCCCGGCACTTGCGAAGGTGCCCGGAATGTGCAAAGTGATCCGTTCACAGGCCGGGACGGTCGACTGGGGCTGATGACGTGGAAACCTCTTGTCTGGTTTGCTTTGTAGGGCACTTTAACGGATTCAGGATTGCTCCTCGGTCGAGTTTCAGCTTGGACTTGTTGCATATCCTGACATTTGCCTCTATAGACTCTATGCAGCCGCCTTGCATCAGGTGATTGCTCGCGCTCTACAAAGACGTCCATGTATGCTTTGGTGCACGAGCCCTGTTCTCAGTTTGAAACTTGCCTCATGCGACATGGTGGTTGTTCAACGAAGCTTTTGGCTCCGTCGACGTTCATAGTTTCCCGGGGAATCGCTGAGTCGACGCTGTCTTGCGAAAGCTCAGTTGCTCGATGGCGGATTTCGGTGTTTTTTTGAACAAATTGCGGCTCGATCCTGACAGTGCTAAATGGATGGACGTGGACACTGTGAGGAACAAGTATCGCATGCTACGGAGAGACGGTCGTCCAAACAAAGCCGGAGACGCAGGGTTCCAGACGTGGCTCGCCACTGAGATGGAAAGGTTTGAGCGATGGTGTGAGATTCGGCAAAAACCGTTTTCAGCATGGCCAAGTGCCTCTCCGCGGCATGTTTGGCCTAAAGCCCTTCCGCGGCAACCCAACACCACGGGCGGAGGCTGTGCTGCTGCTGGCGCTGCCATTCCCTCTCAGACATTTCGAGTTCATTGGGCAAGAAATGTCCCTCCGCCACCTTCGTCGCCGCCTGACGTTGCGAGCGAAGACTGTGGTCCCAGTTCTGCTTCACAGACACCGGGCTGCGGTGTTGCATGGGCAAGTTTCCCTTCGCGGACACCCAGCGCTGCGGCCGGAGGTGCTGGCCCTTCCTCCGCTCCGAGGTCACCAAGCCCTACGGCCGCAGAGACAGGCGAAGTTCCGCGGGATACCTCGTCGTCAAGCAGCATGTCTAGTGAGAGCAGTGATACATCGGTGGATTACACACCTTGTGAAAACCAGCCTCATTACCGGAACTGGCGAAGGCATGCACATCTGGATGAAGATCGTCAACTGGAGTACAAATTTCTATATGCGGCCAGCGCTGGCTGTGTGCAGTGCATGCAGTACTACGCCAGCCTCCCTAACTTCGATGTGCACTGCTCCTCTTCCGGGAAGAACGCTCGCGGATGGGCGCAAGACCCCGATCAGCAGACGGAGGACTTCTTACGCCGTCTGGGGCTCTGAAGCTTGCTCTTAGAAGTAGGCGACGTTGCTCGCCGCGTGCAGCCGAATCGACGCTGTCTTGCGAAAGTTCGGTTGCATGGGTGCCGTGACATTTACGCGCGTCGTGCTACACACAAAGCCCCGGGGAAGCACGGGAAGTTGCTCACCGCGTGCAGCCGAATCGACGCTGTCTTGCGAAAGTTCGGTTGCATGGGTGCCGTGACATTTAATTACGCGCCTCGTGCTACACACACAGCCCCGGGGAAGTACGGGAAGTTGCTCACCGCGTGCAGCCGAATCGACGCTGTCTTGCGAAAGTTCGGTTGCATGGGTGCCGTGACATTTCCGCACCTCGTGCGACATGGAAAGCACCGGGAAGAAAAATGACGCGATTTAGTTTTCTCTCTCTCTCTCTCTCTCTCTCTCTCTCTCTCTCTCTCTCTCTCTCTCTCTCTCTCTCTCTCTCTCTCTTGTGCAGCCGAGTGGACGTGACAAGGTATGTTATTCGCTCGGACGTGTGCGCCTCATCAACATCGCCGTGTGTACCTCACCAACATCGCCTTTCGCCTGCTTGTAGCAGCCATCCTGCAAAGACACGGCCAGACCCTAAGGAGCAGGGACTTCTGGGGATGTGTCTGGGATACTTCTGTTCTGGATTCGATCATTTTGTCGGTCTTCTATGTCTATAAGCGAATCTATTGGGCCCGTGCAGAGAATCCCTGCAGACGCAGCAAGCAAGGCTTTGCAAGAATCGAAGCAGCTTATAGTGGCTGGTAAGACTGATCGGACTATAAGTTACCTAAGTGAGGCCTTTAATTCGGACGGGTGTTCAGACTCATTTACCCTACCAGACAAAGCGATTGGGAAGTAAAACCCCCGCAACTATGAGTGACTAGACTTGGTTAAAAGGCCCCCGACCCAGTGCAGTCGTGACTACTTCGAAGACCCAAGACAAGACCTATCCTATCCACGACTTCGAGTCAGCTTGCAAAGGCCATGCGGCGGAGCATGCGCGACCTGATGTCAGCGAAGATGTGGAGATCTGGCCATGGGACGTTGACTTGACCTTGAAGGGCCGTCTTCAGCATTTCTTCCACGGCGCTTCTTCTACAACGATGCCGATCTTGACTGGTACGACGCGACATCCGCCGAGGCGCACGAGACGCAACGACCGGCGCACCACGCGGGCCAATCGAGGCGCAAGACGCAACGACCGGCGCCCCACGGGCCAATTCTTTCGACCTGAAGCTCAAGGCCTGTTCTTCCTCTTCCTCCCTTTGTTGCTTCATTGCATTGCTGCTGGAATCACTGCTCCCTACTAGTGCTGCGTCTTAATTATAGAGGGGGTTCGCAAACACGTTTTTGGCGCTGGTCCTCGTGCGGCCCAGGTGCACAGATGCTGCCGCACCCTCATCGCAGTTGGGTTTAGCTCCCTAAGAACCTTAACCCGCAGTGGAATCGCATGTGAAAACAAATCACACGTGGTTTCCCTAGGCTGCCGTTTGCCTGCGTGCTCGTTCTTCCATCCGAGTCCTTTCTCGACTCTCGTGACCATGACGCCTCTGGAGGTTCCAAGCCAGGATTTGCAGCTACTGCTGGCTCCGTACTTTGACCTGATTCCAAAGCCTTCCCATGAATGTAAGTTGTCCTCGCCCTCCAAGCAACGAAGCCATGATGATCGTTGTCCGACGAGGAGAATCTAGGTCCTAGCCAAACCCTCGGTGTCGCGGTAAGGTGCACCCCAGTGAATAAACCCCGCATCATGCTCTGGTCTATACCTTCCGTACTTTGAGCTAATGCGAAAGCCCTCCGATGGATGCGAGTTGCCCTTGCCCTCGAAGTGTCGGAACCATGATGATCGGTGTTCGCCTGCTCGGTCTGTATGTATGTTCATAGACCATATAGTCGACGAGCAGAACATAGGTCCCGGGTAGGTTGCACCCCATCAAATACCCCCAACATCATGCTCTTTTGTAGATGGTAAGCCTGTCAAGCTTCCACACACTAACCCGACCCTCGATTCGTGAGTCGGGCCTTCATGTTCGGATTTGGATTCTTCGGTGGTTTGGGCATTGGTCTGGCTGCCCAGGCCTTTGCCGAGTCGCGTCATTGCCATTGCGCCAGGTGCCCGGGAAAAGGGGTCTCTGTGTACTTGGTTACATCAATAGCGAAAACCCGTGCCGCTCTGCGACGAAGCTTTGGCTGCATTGCTGTTCATACCCTTTTGATTGCCGAGTCGACGCTGTCTTGCGAAAGCTCGGTGCCTCCCTAGAACTTCATTCATTACCGAGTCGACGCTGTCATGCGAAAGCTCGGTGCCTCCCTAGAAGTTCAACGCTCACCGCGTGCAGCCGAATCGACGCTGTCTTGCGAAAGTTCGGTTGCATGGGTGCCGTGACATTTAATTACGCGCCTCGTGCTACACACAAAGCCCCGGGGAAGTACGGGAAGTTGCTCACCGCGTGCAGCCGAATCGACGCTGTCTTGCGACAGTTCGGTTGCATGGGTGCCGTGACATTTCCGCACCTCGTGCGACATGGAAAGCACCGGGAAGAAAAATGACGCGATTTAGTTTTCTCTCTCTCTCTCTCTCTCTCTCTCTCTCTCTCTCTCTCTCTCTCTCTCTCTTGTGCAGCCGAGTGGACGTGACAAGGTATGTTATTCGCTCGGACGTGTGCGCCTCATCAACATCGCCTTTCGCCTGCTTGTAGCAGCCATCCTGCAAGGACACGGCCAGACCCTAAGGAGCAGGGACTTCTGGGGATGTGTTTGGGATACTTCTGTTCTGGATTCGATCATTTTGGCGGTCTTCTATGTCTATAAGCGAATCTATTGGGCCCGTGCAGAGAATCCCTGCAGACGCAGCAAGCAAGGCTTTGCAAGAATCGAAGCAGCTTATAGTGGCTGGTAAGACTGATCGGACTATAACTTACCTAAATGAGGCCTTTAATTTGGACGGGTGTTCAGACTCATTTACCCTACCAGACAAAGCGATGGAGCGCGGAGTCGGCTTGCTCGGAGACG
Source organism: Symbiodinium sp. CCMP2592 (assembly GCA_905221615.1). Lineage (NCBI taxonomy): Eukaryota > Dinophyceae > Suessiales > Symbiodiniaceae > Symbiodinium > Symbiodinium sp. CCMP2592. Next base: position 5,844 of record CAJNDT010003438.1, read on the forward strand.
GAGTGCCGGAACAGGTTTGGCTGGTCTTGTGATCCGACAACTCAGACAGAGAGAAGGCCATTAAGCGGGGCATGCGCAACATTATGGCCGACAAGATATGGAAGATGTGGACGTCAAGTGACGATCATGGTTGAGAATATCGCGGAGATCTGGCCATGACGAAAGGACGTTGAATCTGAAGTGGCATCTTCGCGACTTCTTCTACCACGATGCCGATCTTGACTGGGAAGACGCAGCGACCTCCGCCGAGGCGCAAGACGCATCGACCGGAGTGCCAGGTGTCGCTCCAACCAGTCTAGTCGTTGCCCACGTACCCACGGGCCAATCCTTCCACGCCTCTCCTCCTACTCACGGAGAAAGACCATGAGCGCGTCGACCTGAAGCTCAAGACTCGTTCTTCCTCTTGTTGCTTCATTACATTGCTGCTGGAATCACTGCTCCCTACTAGTGCTGCGTCTTAATTATAGAGGTGTTTCGCAAACGCGTTTTGGGCGCTCGTCCTCGTGCGGCCAGTGTTCGCCCTAGCGCTGGCCGAGGTGCACAGATGCTGCCGCACCCTCATCGCAGTTGGGTTTAGGTCCCTAAGAACCTTAACCCGCAGTGGAATCGCATGTGAAAACAATTCACACGTGGTTTCCCTAGGCTGCCGTTTGCCTGCGTGCTCGTTCTTCCATCTGAGTCCCTTCTCGACTCTCGTCACCATGACGCCTCTGGAGGCCCCAAGCCAGGATTTGCAGCTACTGCTGGCTCCGTACTTTGACCTGATTCCAAAGCCTTCCCATGAATGTAAGTTGTCCTCGCCCTCCAAGCAACGAAGCCATGATGATCGTTGTCCGACGAGGAGAATGTAGGTCCTAGCCAAACCCTCGGTGTCGCGGTAAGTTGCACCCCAGTGAATAAAACCCCGCATCATGCTCTGGTCTATACCTTTCGTACTTTGAGCTAATGCGAAAGCCCTCCGATGAATGCGAGTTGCCCTTGCCCTCGAAGTGTCGGAACCATGATGATCGGTGTTCGCCTGCTCGGTCTGTATGTATGTTCATAGACCATATAGTCGACGAGCAGAACATAAGTCCCACCCGGACCCTCGGTATCGGGGTAGGTTGCACCCCATGAAATAAACCAACATCATGCTCTCTTGTAGGTGGTAAGCCTGTCAAGCTTCCACACAATAACCCGACCCTCGATTCGTGAGTCGGGCCTTCATGTTCGGATTTGGATTCTTCGGTGGTTTGGGCATTGGTCTGGCTGCCCAGGCGTTTGCCGAGTCGCGTCATTGCCATGGCGCCAGGTGCCCGGGAAAAGAGGTCTCTGCGTATTTAGTTACATCAAGAGCGAAAACCCCGTCACGCTCTGCGACGAAGCTTTGGCTCCATTGCTGTTCATACCCTTTTGATTGCCGAGTCGACGCTGTCTTGCGAAAGCTCGGTACCTCCCTAGAAGTTCATTCATTGCCGAGTCGACGCTGTCTTGCGAAAGCTCGGTGCCTCCCTAGAAGTTCACCGGCGTTAGCCATGGAAACACGTGACGATGTCTCGTCTGGTGCAAGAAAAGCTGCTGATATGGCGGCAGTACCAGCGATGGCGAAGGCTTCTTGCTTGCCGGCGCCGTTGCTGGAAAGGCTGCTGTGCGATGCAATGTGGGTTCACGTGAGTGTGCAGGTTCATTGGAGGAACGGACACGACGTCGTGACCTGCCATCACGATGTCGAGGGCTACTTTCATTGTCGTCGAGATGGCGTCTGCCAGCAAACGGTTCTCCACCGCGCGGAACAGTGGCGGCTGTTCATTCCGAGTGTGACTACCAGGGTCAGAGGGGACGTGGTCATGATCAGGCTGGAGCAGGTGGGAGTGCGACAACGACAGGCGATGACCGCCGTGTCCCGGAGCTGGGCTTCTGCGGTCGCCGCGACCCTCCGGCGCACTTGGCGGTTGCGAATGCCGGAGTTTTACCTCGATGTCTTCGATCGGACCTCTTCGATTTTCATGTGTGTGCACGCAGCGCACTTGGACAAGGTGCAGTTGCGCAAAGGTCTTTCGGCGAGGATGGCTGCGTGTCTCAGCGAGAGGCAGGGAAGCAGCTATACCAGACTGCTTACAATTTTGGTTGTGATTGAACAAAGAAGGGAGGCCGTAGTGACATGTTGACTTGCCTTGAGACCTTGCCCTTACCCACGCGGATCGACTGCCCTTCTCGGTTCGTGGGCACCGTTGGCCGGGTGTGAGGCGTTGAGTCGATGGTACCTGGACCGCCTTGGGGCCAACGTGCCAGGGCAGTGGCATATGACACCCGGGCACATGGGCTAAAGTGCCGGGTGAGGTGGTCCAATGGTTGTGGCTTGCTTTCAGCTCCCAACCAGGAGGGGAGGCCATCCATGCTTGTCACGTTAGTTAGTGAGCCTTGCGACTTGGAGCGACAGAGGCAGAGTGCCACCTTACCCACACGGATCGACTGCCCATCTCGGCTCGTGGACACCGTTGGCCGGGTGTCAGGTGTTGAGTCGATGGTACCTGGACCGCCTTGGGGCCAACGTGCCAGGGCAGTGGCATATGACACCCGGGCACATGGGCTAAAGTGCCGGGTGGGGTGGTCCAGTGGGTGTTGTTCGCAATCTGCTTACAGCCCTGAAGGGGAGGCCATCCATGCTTGTCACGTTAGTGAGCCTTGCGACTTGGAGCGACAGAGGCAGAGTGCCACCTTACCCACACGGATCGAGACTGCTTACAAACGCGCCTGTTCGCGACATCGTGCTTCGTGCTCGGGCCGCGGACTTCAAGAATGCAGCTGAGCGCAAGTTCTTGCGTCGTTTAATCAGCCGATGGTGGTACACGCGGATGCTGAGCAAATGAAGATGTCGACCGTTGCTGTCTCGTTTCCTTGCTTGCTCGGACGCCGTCTTGCGAATGAGCGCGCTTGGACGAATGAGATGTCGACCGTTTCTGTCTCGTTTCTTTGCTTGCTCGGACGCCGTCTTGCGAACGATCGAGCAAAACGATCGTCACCGCATAGGTCCCTAAGAACCTTAACCCGCAGTGGAATTGCATTGGAAAGCAGATTGCATGCGGTTTCCCTAGGCTGCCGGATTTGGATGCTTCACTTGTCTGGGCATTGGTTTGGCTGCCCAGGTCCGTCGTGGCAAGCAATCGTCTGGAGTACAAGTTTCTGTGCGCGGCGAACGCTGGCTGTGTGCGGTGCACGCAGTGCTACGCCGGCCTCCTAACTTCGATGTGCACTGCCGCTCTCCAAGAAAGAACGCCCGCGATTGAATGGGTGACAAACTCCGATCGGCAGATGAAAGACTTGTTGCAGCATTTGGCTTTTTCTCAAGCTTGCTCTTTGCGAGTGGGCGAAGTTGCTCACCCTGTGCTGAAGCCGAATCGACGCTGTCTTGCGAAAGTTCGGCTGAGCACAACAGAATGAACATGGCATGGTTTCTATGATGTTAGTGTTTCCTGAGAACGATGTCATGCCTGCTTAAATGGTTGGATGCCATCTTGCCAGGATTATGGAACTTGGTTTGCTTCCAACTATGGCTTTTGTCTACATACTGACTCAATGTTATGCTTGTTCTAAGCATCCATCTGATAGCTTGCTGTAGCTCGCGACCGGCATGAAACGTGTCACTGTACATCTCCTGAGTGGAGAACAGGTTTCATTGGAGGAGGCGCGAGCAAGAGGTAGGGGTCGCCTTGATTCGGGCAATCTCTACCTCTTCCTCGAAGCGGCTTTGAGCTCGAGCGCGTTCTCTTGTGCGTTGCTCCGCCGCGATGGTTCGGTCGCGTCCTATGGGAATGCTATGACTGGTGGTGACAGCAAATCTGTTCAGGACCGTTTGAAAAACGTGCAGGCCGTTGCATCGTCTCAGGAAGGGGCCGCCTTTGCGGCGATTCTTGATGATGGATCCGTTGTTACATGGGGCGCGCAAGACTACGGAGGCGGCATCGAGCCCGCTATGCAAAATCAGCTGAAGAACGTGCGGCAGATTCAAGCGGGTCGATCTTCTTTTGCTGCTATCAAGGCCGATGGTTCTGTTGTTACCTGGGGCTCCCGAACTGGCGGTGGGGACAGCCTGAGAGTGCAGGAGTTTTTAATGAACGTGCAGGCCATCCAGACCACCGGCGATGCTTTTGCGGCAACATGCACAGATGGCTCTGTCGTGACGTGGGGAAGATGTGTACACGGAGGCGACTCCAGTGGAGTGCAGAAGCAACTCAAAGGCGTGCGGCAGATTCAAGCGTCACTAGAAGCCTTTGCGGCGCTGCTCGACGATGGATCTGTCGTTACTTGGGGCAAATGCAGTTCTGTGCCTGTGCAAAACGTCACCGCCATCCAATCCTCATCGAGGGCTTTTGCAGCCATTCTGACCGACGGATCCGTTTTTACATGGGGTGAAGACTTCAGCGGAGGCGACTCTAGCGCGGTGCAGGAACAGTTGTGCAATGTATCGGCCATCCAATCGACGACGCATGCGTTTGCAGCGATCCGCACAGATGGTTCCGTGGTTACATGGGGTGGGGGTCGATATTCTGGTGCGGACAGCAGTGAAGTGCAGAAACGGCTGAAGGACGTTAGAGAAATCCAAAGTAACCGCGGAGCCTTTGCAGCGCTTCTACGCGATGGCTCCGTCGTAACCTGGGGCTGTGGCCTTCATGGTGGCAACAGCAGCAAAGTGCAACATCAGTTGACAGATGTGGAGCAGATCGCAAGCAACTTCAATGCTTTCGCTGCCATTAAGGCCGACGGCACGGTTGTATCATGGGGCTTCCCAGAGCGCGGTGGCGACAGCAGTGCCGTGCGAGATCAGCTCAAGAATGTGCGGGGTATCGCAGCCTCCGCTCTTGGTTTTGCTGCCGTTCTTGACAACGACCAGTCGTGAGCTGGGGCGACTGGGTGGCGCGGCCCTTGACTCCACGGTGAGCCGTGCGGGCTGTGAATTCTTTGCTCTGGCTAGCTTCCACCGTTGCTTGCTTGCTTCGACGCTGTCTTGCGAAAGAGCAAGCAAGCAACAACGACGCCGCCACGAGAAGAAAATCGCTTGTTTGTTGTTTCTTCTGCTCGTGGCAGAATGACGCTGTCTTGCGAAAGTGCGGCTGCTTGGGCGGGGCAACCCTGCTCCTGAGGTTGCCTGCACTGCCCGGTCGCTTTGGATTCGTCGAGGCTGGGAAGGTCGGTCTAACAGAAACCTCTTCATTTCCTGAGTTTCCCACTGCGGACTGCTGGGCTTGGTTGGTTCAAGTTCAGAATTTCCGTTGTGTGGCCGAAAGGTCTTCGGGGTTCTGCTCAACCCGGTGTCCCGTTTTAGCTTCGTTGCCCACTGCTACTGTTTGGATTCTTGAATGATCCGTTCTTCCTCTTGAGAAGTCGCCATTGAGATGGCACACTTTGCAACCCTTCAGACGAGCTTAGCCAGCACCACTCCAAATGCGCGGCTTGTCTTGGCGGGACGGTGCCTGCGGCCTGTGCAAGCAACCTGCGAGTCCGTTGTGTTCGCCTAGGCAGCACTACTCCAAATGCGCGGCTTGTCCAACCCGCGAGTCCGTCGTGCTGGCCAAACGAGAAGCTGGCTCTTGACGTTCTGCCCTGCAGTCATCTTGGCTGCCTCGCCACAGAATGTGGCCGCTTGGAGGCTTGGACCTGCTCTGGTGGTATCAGCATGATGACAGCCGCGATGGCGCGGATGACGGTTCCTGTGGAGCGCCGCTAGCACAAGGGGTGGCACCGTCTGCAAGTCTCCACAGGGATTGGCCACCGTCGAGACGCGGGAGCTCCTCGATTGCTTGGCGCGTTAAATACTTTGCGGCATCTGGCGGGTTTCCTAGTGAAGTAGGGTGTTTCACTTCGGAACGGTGTTTTTACCAAATCCCTAATGACTGCACTGCCTTTCGCTGCTGGAATCCCGGCGCCACGGATCGCGCAGCAGCTCAGCGAGGTGGACCCGTTTGTGGTATAGGATAGATCTTAAATCCCCAATCATCCTTTGAGAGACCCGTGTTGTGACTGCCGCTTGGGAATGTTTGCCAGATGCCGCCGGGTTTCTTCTTCTGAGATAGTATACCTTGGGTTGATACACAGGGTGTCACCGAAGCCTGGGGCTCTCGATGAATGTCTGCAGCTAGAATCAATCTTTCTGGAGGAGGCTCTGGACCACCATGATCCCTGCATTAGTCCTACTACTAGGCCTAAGGACCCATAAGCCCCTGGCGTTCCCCTGGAGTCTGTTGAATCGGCTAAGTAACATACGCTGGCCTGTTGTGGTTTGAGATGAAGAGCGAAACCCTAATTCCCGACTCCTTTCAGAGACCAGTGTTGCGACTTCCGTTTGGGGATGTTTGTCAGCTGCCGCTATGTTTCTTCTTCCATGATACTATACCCTGGGTTGGTACAGTGCGTGCTATGGAGGCTCGGGGCTCCCGATGAACCTTTGCAACTACAACCAGCCATTTTCACAAGGCTCCGGACCGCCGTAACTCGTGTATGACCTCTCCCAGCACCTCACCAGGCCACCTCTCCGATGCTGACGACGAAGGCCGGGGAGGGTCGCCTGGGAAGAGTAATCCGGTCTAGGTCCAGGTTCCTCCCGCGCTGGCTCTCCACCCCCAACCCGACTCCGAAATGCTTCGTGATGCAGTGTAAGGTCTGTTGTTCTGCATAGATCGAAGTCAAATCGCAGGCTTCTGTGGTCTCACTTGATCTTGCGAACTCCCACGAACCAGTTGTATGTGTGTATGTGTGTGTGTGTGTGTGTGTGTGTGCTAAAGAGACAACGCATTGCACGAAGCGTGCATTTATGAAGCACATGGATCCGTCAACGGAGCAGGAGTGCACCATGAAGTTGTGAGGTACCGTGGGCGTCTCAGGCCGATTGACAATCGAAGGCTGCCGAGCGAGAACTATGATGGGCGAACCGTCAACGGCAACTTCAAGTGCTCGCATTGGTACATTGGTGCGGCGGAAGCGTAGTGATTCCCAATGCCTCGGTGTTCTCCTCCTGGCCGCGACGTCCTGTGAGCAGACAAAGGCTCATCGAGACGCAGGAGCTCCTCGATTGCGTGGCACGTTAAATACTTTGCGGCATCTGGCGGGTTTCCTGGTGAAGTAAGGTGTTTCACTTCGGAACGGTGTCTTTCCAAATCCCTAATGACTGCACTGCCTTTCGCTGCTGGAATCCCGGCGCCACGGATCGCGCAGCAGCTCAGCGAGGTGGACCCGTTTGTGGTATAGGATAGATCTTAAATCCCCAATCATCCTTTGAGAGACCCGTGTTGTGACTGCCGCTTGGGAATGTTTGCCAGATGCCGCCGGGTTTCTTCTTCTGAGATAGTATACCTTGGGTTGATACACAGGGTGTCACCGAAGCCTGGGGCTCTCGATGAATGTCTGCAGCTAGAATCAATCTTTCTGGAGGAGGCTCTGGACCACCATGATCCCTGCATTAGTCCTACTACTAGGCCTAAGGACCCATAAGCCCCTGGCGTTCCCCTGGAGTCTGTTGAATCGGCTAAGTAACATACGCTGGCCTGTTGTGGTTTGAGATGAAGAGCGAAACCCTAATTCCCGACTCCTTTCAGAGACCAGTGTTGCGGCTTCCGTTTGGGGATGTTTGTCAGCTGCCGCTATGTTTCTTCTTCCATGATACTATACCCCTATACCCTGGCTTGGTATAATGCGTGCTATGGAGGCTCGGGGCTCCCGACGAACCTTTGCAACTACAATCAGCCATTTTCACGAGGCTCCGGACCACCGTAATCCCTGGGATGACCTCTCCCGGCACCTCCTCAGGCCGCCTCTCCGATGCCGGTCTTTGGGACGTTGCTTGCTTGCTTCGACGCTGTCTTGCGAAAGAGCAAGCAAGCAACGACCCAAACACGAGAAGAATGTGCGTGTGTGTAAAAAAAAGCCAAGTCTTCAGGAAGATTTTAAGATGTGCCATGGCTGATCAGAGACCAGTCAGTCACCTGTGACTCTGTCCTCATTCGCAGCTCTATTATTGTGAAGTCAGTGAAGCTTCTTGCAATAACGCCATTTTCCGCAGCTGGTGTTTCCGCTGGTACAATGAGGACGATGTGAGGCGTTCCACCCTTCATAACTTGAGAGGCAGGAATGCCAAGGACGAGTGGCCAGTTCTTGGCCAGGCACATTTCCATATATATATATATATAATATATATATATATATATTTATATGTATAGTATCCATATATTATGCATTTGCCAATCCCTCTGACAAGTTGCCACTTGACCTGTTGAGTCAGGCTCTGAGCCCTCACGCTAGGCGGATCTTGATTAAGCGTTCCCACACACAGGGCATAGAGTGAACTACATCGAGTCAAGTGTATGGTACAAAGATGACTCCACGACTCCGTGACTCTATCTCACTACAACTCTATGACTTTATGACTCATGACCCATGGACTCTATGACTCTTGATTCTGTGACTTTACGATCCTATACACTGACTCTATCTCACTACGACTCTATGACGCTATGTCACTGCAACTCTATGACTTTATGACTCATGACTCATGGACTCTATGACTCTTGATTCTGTGACTTTACGATCCTATACACTGGATCTATCACATAGCCCCACACTCTTCGCTGATGATGCTTTCGGGCCAATTGTCTTCTAGTTTATTTATTTTTCATATTTTGTGATATGTGCATATAATAATAATGTGTGTGTGTATATATATATATATATATATATACATACATACGCTATATATATATATATATATGTCATTACCTTTATAGTATATAGTATATAGTATATAGTTGGGGCTTAAATCACAGGTTTAAGGCCAAAGTATGCACTACATGGGTCGGCTGGGCTGGGCTGGGCTGACCCACATTTTGGGCGGGCCTGGGGGTGCTTGGGCTGGCCGGCTGGGGGGGCTGGGCCTGGCTGGGCTGGGCGGGCTGAACGGAACTGGCCTGGCTGGGGCTAGGCTGGGTCGGGCTGCTTGGGCTGGGCTGGCTGGTGGGCTGGGTTGCCTGGTCGCTTGTTCCGTTTTTGAGCTCCAGCTGGAGGGTTTAGGGTTCACTAGGCCGGTAAGACTCCAATGCTGCCCCAACCCCGGAACCCATGCCCAGCTCAGGGTATAGATGGGTTTAGGATTTTAGGATTTGTGGAGGAACCGCAGTCCCGACGCTTCGCGACCCTACAACCTTACATGCCGCACTCGAGACTCTGCGGCCAAGATTCCGGTTGACAAATTCCCTCCGACACCCAATCCGAAACCCTGAGATCCATGTCCTAAACCCTCATACCAAGCCCGAACGCTCAATATGCAGGTTTTTTTTTAACACAGAGATCCTACATAAACCCTTACCCTCAACACTGAACCCTTAAACCCTAAACCCCTAAACCCTCAGACCCTAAACCTTGAAACCGAAGCCCTTAAACCCTAAACCCTAAACCCTTAATGAAACCCTTAAGCCCTTAAACCCTAAACTCCTGAACTCCTATAGCCCTAAACCCTGAAACCGAAACCCTGATGCCCTCCAAAAGGCGTCCGCTGGCGACGCAAGGAGGAGCCGGTTCCGGCCAGTAAGCCTCTGGAGGCCAGAGGGGGGGGCTCAGTGGTGTGGGCTAGCACCTATGCCACGCGGTTTAGGGTTTAGGGTTTAACCTACCCTAAGGCCCCAAAGTAGTTCCTTGTTGGGATTACCTTATAGGATTCTATATACGAACCCCACAAAGGAGCTACTTTGGGGCCTATGGGTATGGTGTGTACCTAGTAGTAGAGTTGCGTCATCTAAAGGGTTCCCATGTGTGTGATGTTGGGGAGTTCCGAGTCTGGGGGTTTGGGAGTTTGACCTAGTGGTACAGTAGGTACCCTGGGGGGCTCCAAGTATACAAAATAGTACCTACTTTGGGGCCGAAAGTCTGTAAATAATACCTACTTTGGGCTATTTGGAGCCCCAGGGGGTAACCTTTAACCTTCTTGGGGTAGCATGGCCCCTGTATTATCCCTATATCACCCCAAAGCTGCTAACCTAAGAGTTCCCCATGATACTGTACCCGACAAGTAGGTGTATGCATGTATCTGAACTTGTACATGCTCATGTATGTCGATATGCGTACATATGGAATTGCATCTATATGTATATTCGGCTTTATGCTGATAGGCAAATAATGGCACATATATACATATATATATATATATATATAGATATGAGACAGACACATAGATAGATAGATAGATAGATAGATAGGTAGGTATGCGGGTAGGTGGATGGATAGGTAGATAAATGGATAGATAGTTAGTTCATGTCGGATGTATAGTTGAGAATAGATGCTCATATTTAGAACAGGGTTTGGGCGACAAACTTTTGTAGTAAAAGGACAGTAAGGGGTCACCAATGGTCTCCAGCGCAGTTCCTTCTCTTACCTTAGCCTACCAAACCCTACTTTTTTTGTAGGTTCTGATTATGAACCCTAATACGGAATTTATAGGGACCCTACTTTTGTGTAGGTTTGTGGTAGGTTAAGGTAGTTCCCCGGGCCGAGGAGCCTTCGTTTTGGAGTCCGGGTCTCTGAGTAGAGGATCCTGGATAGTACCTCCCGCGAAAAAACTGAAAGTGTACACTTTTGCGCGGCTTATGAACTCAGCTGCTGAGTACCCTAAACCCTAAACCCTAAACCCTAAACCCTAAACCCTAAACCCTAAACCCTGAACCCTAAACCCTAAACCCTAAACCGAATCCTAATATGGTTTCAGGAGCTTAAGGGTTTTCCAGGCTCTTGGTGTTTATTCATAGGGACCCTTTTGGGGGGGTAGGGGACTATACTTCCTTAAATAGGCCTTATTACGTCCCTATGGGTATGAAGGCCCCCTGCCCTAAGCCCTAAACCCTACCCTCCTGCCCCTACTTTTTACCCCCCCAAGGGTCCTTGTGATTACGTGCCGAAAAGGCTTTCGGGTTTGTTCTCGATACCCATAGGCTCCATAGTAGTGCCTTTCAAAAGGAACTACTATGGAGCCTATGGGTATTTTCTGGGTCCTAAATGCAACCTTAATTTAACAGTTTGTGTATTGCGATGTGCCGACAACAACCCCAGCCCCGAAGAATTTGCCGGATGTGGCTCCAGTAACACCGACCCCGCAAGCCATAAACCTGCACCATTAGGTGTTAAGATAAGACCCTCAAGGCCCAACACAAATCCTAAACCCTAACACCTTAAGCCTAAGCCCTAAACTGGCCCTAAACCCCTAAGCCTAAGCCCTAAACCCTACAGAAGGGACTGTCCTGGGGCCTGCGTTTTTGCGGTCTAGCTATTTTGCATAGAGTATGATAATCCTTCGTCCCTTCTCAAACCCTAACCCCCAAGCCAAACACCGCAGTCGCAGGAGGGCGAGGAGAGGCCCTCGTCCTTGCAACCTGGCAGCCGATATGGGTTCGAGGACTCTTGCTTTAAGGGCTCCTTTTAAGGGATTCTGTCAGGACTTCTTTAAGGGCTCATTTAAGGCTTGTTTCTGTAAAGGCTCCTCTCAAGGGCTCTATTGTTTCGGGTTGGGTTTAAGGTTAAGAGTTCAGGGTTTAGGGTTTAGGTTCTGTTTGGACTTCTTTAAAGGCTCCTTTAAGGCTTGTGACTGTGTGAGGTTCTGCGTCGGTTTAGGTTAAGGACCCAAATTGTGACGAAAAGCAAAACGCTAAACCCGAAAACCCCAACCAATCCCAAAACCTCAAAAACCTCTAAACCCCAACCCCTAAATCCCAACCCTAACCCTAAACCCTAAACCCTAAACCCTGAACCCTGCTAAACCCTAAACCCCAAACCCTGCTAAACCCTCAACCCCATGGCCTCGCCTCCTTTCGTTGCGGCCTCGTCATCTTAAGCGTGCGGGTGGGTGTGAGGTTTGGGAGTTTACTATAGGGCCTAAATCGGCCTAAACAACTACCTTTGCTGCTTTGAGGGTTCCTTACTATAATTATAGTATAATGGGCCCCTCAACCCTATTCTGACTATTAAGGCCCCTATATTTAGGGGTCGAGGGTTGAGGGCTTAGCGGTTAGGATTTAGCTCTAGGCCGAGGGTCTCGGATGTTTCTGAAGTCCCAAACATGCATCGCCCACAGAACGTTCGTGCCCTTAGAACCTCAGCTGGTCTCTTTGCAGTCCCTACAAGATTAGGGTTTAGGGTTTAGAAAGGGTTTAGCGTCTAGCAAGGGTTTAGGGGTTTAGGGGTTCGAGGGTTTAGGGCTTGGGTTTTAGGGGGATTACACTACCATAGACTACCATACACCCTCAACCAACCCTATTCCAAGTTTGATCCTTAAACGCCCTCAACCCTACAAGACTAAGGACTATACTACAGTGCAACAGACTTCCATGTACCTTCAACCTATTCCAATTCTATTGCTCCTATACTACTTGACTTCAGACCGAGGTGGCGGTTTTGCGACCAGCACATGGTGGTGACAAAAGACCGTCGGAAGTTCTGGCTGGATTACCAAAATCACAGGCTCGGGTTTTGGGGTATGCCCTCACACAGGGTATTCAGAGAACTATGCCCGATGCCTAATACGTATAATTCAGCTGGGAAATACGGTCCGAATGCCCTGCCACCATGAGGTCGACCATATATGGGAGTTTCCGAAAATACGGGACCCTAATATAGTACCCTTAATAATACGATCCTTTTTATATGGACCCCAGAATAAGGTACCTCTAATTTCTCGGAAACTCCCATATAGCCTCGTATATAGACAACAGCATGACACCATCTGCCGATACAGTGTAGGTTACAGACAAGCAGCATGTGCCCATGTCAGCATATGGTGCATGTGAACATGGATATATAAATGCGAGGGAAGACGTAAATTAGCTCGAAGAGTGTGAGGCTTCCGGGTCTATGGTAACTCAAACTTTAGAGAAGTTCCCAGAGACTCCAATACCCCTTAATTAGGGAATATTCCTTAAATCATATTAAGGATCCTACTACAATTTAAGGTATATTCCTTAATTAAGGGATATTGGAGTCGGATATTGGAGTCTCTGGGTTTCACAGGGCTGACAGGGCTTGGCTTACCTGGTGTTCGATCCATGTAGGCGGGGTCTGGGCACGGCGGAGGGCTCACCAGCGCTTGCGGCGTGGCCAAAGCGCCGCCACCAGATAGTTCTGCCTGTTGGGTCTCTGCTGGCTCCGAAGAAGCGACGCACACTGCACACGGGTTCTCAGTGGTTCTAGCTCATGTCTAGAGTCTGTGATTCTTTTCCGCATCGAGCACTCTTGTGCCAGAGATCCATCCACAAGACGCAGTTCCGCAACTCGGGTTGACAGTCCTTTTCCAACAAACATCTGTGTTGTGTAGTGTGCTCTCCTGGATTCGGGTTCAGGGTTTACCAAGACTGCCCCCGAACCCGAAGCATGATGCTGCCTAATATCTTATCCTAATCCTTACGCCACGCTCACGCTCTCAACCCCTAGCCTCTGAAACCTTGTGCAACCGTGAAAGAGCCCTTTGTAAGCAGAAGCTGGGCATGGCCCTTTACAGAAAGACTTGAACTTCAATAAACCGAAACCCTGACTCTAAATCCACCAACAACCCTGAATGTGCAGCGCTTTTAGGACCCGTATGGCTAATGCTGGAACTTGATTAAGAAACCCTGGGTCTTTGCTAGGGTTCTTTATATGGATCCCAACATTTTGGGGTTATAGCCCAGGGTTTCTTGATCACATTCCTACATTGCCCCGGGGTTAAGCCTTTCTTCCATCAGGTTGCCCTCTGGCAAAATGCAAATCGGGGTCAAGCAGCAGTTCTTGGATTGGTGCCTCTTGGGTTTCGGGTCGGGTTTAAACTTCAGCGCTCTAGGGCTCTAGGCTTTCGCGTTTACAGGTTGGCTTTTTCTGCTTTGTTTCAGGGCTGTTTGGGGGAGTTTGCGTGGTCTTGATGGCGTTTATAAGGTTCCTACACCTAAACCCTAAACACCAAACTCCACAAGGGAGTTTCAGGGTTTCTACAAGGTTTCATGGGGGTGTCCAGCTCGGAGAAAGGGCTCTCTTTCGGTCGCCCTTCCATTCATGATCCGACTATTTAGTGTCCGGGTTTCTTACGTGAAATCCAAAAACACCAAACCCCTGACTCCTGAGTCCAAAACCCTCCAACACCGCAGAAATCCTAAAACCTTGGGTTCGATAAGGGTGTAATAGGCTTAGCAAGAAATCAATGCGGGGCTTTGGTGAGTGTTCCTGAAAAGCGCACACACACACACACACACACACACACTTTGGAGCCCAAAGCGTTAAGATTTACAGGGTTCAGGGTTTAGAGTTCAGAGTTTGGGGTCTAGGCTTTGGGGTTTAGGGTTTCGGTTTGGGGGTTTAAGGTTTGCGGGTTTAGGGTTTCACTTTGCAGGGGTTTTGAGTTGCGGCTCCACCCGAAAGAGTCTTCAGAATCCTGCAGCCTGTTGAGGGTACCAAAATCCCGACGTCATCTTAGTCTAGGGGTATGTTTTATAATTTTTCTTTTTGGTTATTATAATCCCTAAGAAACAGCAAAATGTCATGATTTGCTAGGGTTCTAAGTTCAGTATAGTTAGTAGCTGAGTGGGCAACCTTTAACCTTTCAAGGTTCAATACAATCCTACCATAATTGACAAGGTTAACCTTTTTTGGGCTAGGGTACTCAGCGCCGAAGTAATCTAGGGTTTAGGACTAGGATATCCCCTAGGTACTCAGCTCCTAAGTACTGCCAAAGGTTAACATCGTAATCCTAAACCCTAAACCCTAAACCCTAAACAAGCTAGAGCCCTTTAGGGTTTTCAACAGCAAATTCCCAGAAAGTTGGAACATGGATGTAGCACGACTGGTGCTGGGATCCCCTATACTTTACCTCCCCGGCATGAGGTCCTGCTTTAGAACCTACCTTTTGAGGGTTCCTTCTTCTGATTTCCGTATAAAAGTCCTTGAAAGGTGGGTTATTGGGGTTCAGGTGGGGTATAAACCCTAAATTCCCAACCCTGAACCCTAATCGTTTAAACCGTTTAACGTATCTACTCGTCAGGTGCACCCAGAAGAACGAACCGCCCGTGAGCATGTATGCGATGGATCCTATCAGTCCCGAGAGTGAAATGATGCTCTGCGGAATTGAATTTAGGGTTTAAGGCTTAGGGTTGATTCTTTACGCTTTGGATTTGGGGCTTGAATGCTAAGTGTGGCTTTGAACCGCAAGCCCTAAACATAATTAACTAGTTGGGTACCCTAGGATTTGGGATTATGAGGTCAGCTTCGGGGTGTGGCGAGTCTTCACTTTCCAGCCTAGTCCTACACCCTAGGACCCTAGACTCTTAAATCCAGAAACCGCGAGCCACTCGGTCCAGACGGAACCCCACAATTCCAGGCTTTTTGAACCCAAAGCCCGAAGTCCTAGCAAAACCCTACGAAGTTTGAAGGCATCCCTCACTAAAGCCTTTAAGCGCCACTGTAACCCAACACATCCTAATTGAACCCCATAACTCCTAGCCGAACCTTAATCCCTCAACTTGTGAGCCCTAAACCCTAATCCCTTAACCCCTACAGTTGTTAAAGCCTAAACCCTAGACCCTAAATGCCTAAAGTACTGCAAGCCTAAACCCTAAACCCCTAAAGTTCTTGAAGCCTAAACCCTAAACCCCTAAAGTTGTTTTAAGCCTAAACCCCCAGAAGTCCATAAGCCATGAGTCAAGTCCTTTCGCTGCAGTTGGCTCCGTTTAGCACGCGGCGGGGACGTCAACTGGGTTCTTGTTAAGGAACTTAGTTTAAGTTACCATAATTAATAAGGATCCATAGTAAACTCTTGTTAAGGAACTTAATAGTTTAAGTTACCATAATAGGGATCTATAGGAAATAGTATGGTTTCTTCGATGGTTACCTCAATTAAATTCCTTAACAAGAGTCCAGTCAAGCAGGGGCGGGGCACACACCCTTCTGCCGAGACCTTTCTGATAGAGCGCGGAGCCTTCCCGCCCGGCTAGCACAATCAAGGCCCTGAACCTTGTAACTCCCAAACCGCCAAGTCCCTAGTGTAGTCTCCTTAGGGATTATGAAAAAAAGTTGTTTTATCATGGTTCTGAGGCGGGTAAAGCCTAAACAGGCCGGCGCTCTTCGAATAAACGGGTTGCCACCATAGGTTAAAAGCACCCAAAACCCTTAATGTAGGAGTTTTAAGTTGAACTTTCAGCCAAAGCCCTACTCCGACAACTTGATCCCTACCTAGGGGCTCATCCCCTACCCCTTCTTGAGGATACCCTAGCTTTATGGTTAGGAACTGTTCTCTTAGAAATTAGGCGCCCTAAAATTTTGGGGTAACCCTAAACCCCAAAAAGGTACTTGGAGGATCATGGGACTTAGTACGTCAGGTTATAAGTACCATAAGTGGGCTTTATCTATAACCCCAGTTACTAAGTCCCATGACCCTTTAAGTATGAGCCTTTAGGTATGCTTTAGAGCCGATAATGCTGAGGTTCCTTCCCTAAAGTGAAACTACGGTTGATGATATAAATCCTGCATCACCCGTAATAAGGAATATACCATAATTCCTATAGTTTGGGGTCCTTAAGGTAATGCAGATTTTTATCATCAACCGTAGGATGCCCAGTAGTACCCTTATTCCCTTTTTGCAGTCCTGGGAGAGCCAAGGGTCTAACCCAGTGCAAAATCCCTTAGTTAAGGAACCCCCCTTAATTTCATATTAGGGATCTATTATTTAAGGTATATTCCTTAATTAAGGGATTTGGGAAGGTCTGGGTAAAAGGACTTCAATTCCTCAACACACCTACCCGCCCTAGGCTCTACACTGCCCTACACCCTCTGAATCCCTGAAACCCGGGCTCTTGATATGTGCGGCCCTGACGCTACATAGCTCTATCGATGTACATCTTTCTATCTGTATCTATCTATATCTATCTGTATCTGTATCTATCTTCAAATTTGTACCTATCTATCTATCTATCTATCTATGTCCAAATGCCAAAAAAATCCGAAGGACCGGGCTCACGGCCTGGGCGGAGTCCCAGGGCCTCGCGTATCAAGAGGCCCTGGTCTTGGTCTTTTAGGGTTTATACAGGTTCCTTTTAGGGTTCTTTT
>CAJNDT010003439.1:0-22905 GCA_905221615.1 Symbiodinium sp. CCMP2592
TACTACTACTACTACTGCAACTACTACTACTACTACTGCTACTGCTACAATTATTACTATTGATATCACTGCCACTGCAATGGATGAGCTCTGATCTGAACATTATCATGGTGCGCAGATGGATGCTGTGCGGCAACGGAGATGCTCCGTATTTTGATCGCCCCGACACGCCTATTTCATCGCCCCGACATCCCAATTTTATCGCCCCGAAATTTCTCTGTGAGCCGAGATTGGCACATTGAAATCTCGGGGCTTGGCGGCCCCAAAGCGCCTTCCAGCAAATCCCAGAGAGCTGGAATTTCCGGTTCGCCGCAAGCCCGCCTTAGTCTAGCGGTTAAGCCACCGGCTCAGAAGCCCACATGCGCGGGCTCGAATCCCGCCCCTGTCATTTTTGCTCTTTGCCGCCTCCTCCGGAAAAGGACAAGCAGGTCTAAATCCAGGTCTGGGAAGAGGCGGCAAAGAGCAAAAATGACGGGGGCGGGATTTGAGCCCGCGCACGTGGGCTTCTGAGCCGGTGGCTTAACCGCTAGACTAAGGAGAGCTTGCGGCAAACCGGAAATTCCAGCTGTCTGGGGTTTGCTGGAAGGCGCTTTGGGGCCGCCAAGCCCCGAGATTTCAATGTGCCAATCTCGGCTCACAGAGAAATTTCGGGGCGACAAAATTGGGATGTCGGAGCGATGAAATAGGCGTATCGGGGCGATCAAAATACGGAGCTTCTCCGTTGCCGCAGAGCATCCATGTGCGCATCATGAGAATGTTCAGATCAGAGCTCATCCATTGCAGTGGCAGTGATAGCAATAGTAATAATTGTAGCGGTAGTCGTCGTCGTAGTGGTTGTCGCAGTAGTAGTAGTCGTCGTAGCAGTAGTAGTAGTAGTAGTAGTAGTAGTAGTAGTAGTAGTAGTAGTAGTAGTAGTAGTAGTAGTAATAGTAGTAGTACTGGTAGTCATCCAACCAGCATCCGAAACCAGAGACTTCCAGTACTAAGGTTGTACTACGATGAAGCACCATGCTGCCAGCATCCGAAACAAGGCACTTCCATCACAAAGGTTGTATAGCAATCCAGGGCGGCAAAGCGGAAACTGCAACTCCAGGGTGTGCAAAACTGGTGCCTCAGGGAGCGAGGTTTTCCTCGAGCAGGGGGGTGGATGCTCAATTCCCACCCGGTGGGCCCTGAGGCTTGTGAAGATCACGTGGAGGGCCCTGCAATAACTTGATCCCATCATTCGTCTCCAAGCTGGTGTTGGCACCGGCTTCAAGGAGCATGGGATCAACCTCTGGCGGCCGGGAGCAGCTGGAGGATTTTTTTTTTTTGGCAAATGGCATTTTGCATACTACTACTACTACTACTACTACTACAACTACTACTACTACTACTACTACTACTACTACTACTACTACTACTACTACTACTACTACTGTTTCTACTACTACTACTACTACAACTACTACTGCTACTACTACTACTACTAACAATAACAACTGCTTACTACGCCTCTCAACTACTGCTGCTTACACTACTACTACTACTTTTAGGGGTTTTAGGTTTTAGGGTTTAGGGTTAGGGTTTAGGGTTTAGGGTTTAGGGTTTAGGGTTTAGGGTTTAGGGTTTAGGGTTTAGGGTTTAGGGTTTAGGGTTTAGGGTTTAGGGTTTAGGGTTTAGGGTTCGCCAGCGCAGTTTTTTGAGACTGCGCTAACAGGCGCCCCAAGCATCTCACGCGAAGCCAGCAGCTGCATCCCTTTCTTTTAAGGAGGCTGGTTCTTAAGCCTTAAAACTCCTTGTCTGCACTGCGATTGCTCTCTGTTGGTTCGGGCTAGACTAAATTGAGTCTTTCTGATTGTTATGGGTTTGCTGGGGTTTGGTAAAAAAGCCCGTTTCTGACAATCGTGTTTTTCGGCACTTTTTCCGGGTTGGGGATCGAAACCTTTGAACTTTTTTCTGGCGCGGCCGGGTCCCCCCTCGCGAAGTTTCAGGGGTGCGAGGTGGGTTGGGGCTCGGAGGCGGAGGGGTCCGAGTGCGAGCATCTCACCCGAAGGCTTTCTCTGCCTTAAGGGGGTCCATGTGGACTGCGCTCACAGGCGCCCCGAGCATCTCCCACGAAGGCTTGCTCTGCTTTAGGGGGGCTGGTCCTTAGGTCCTAAAGTGTTGCGTCTGCCTCCCGAATGTTTTCTGTTTGTTCGGGTTAAGTAAGGTTTAGAGCCCTGTGAGTGTAAAAGGATTGCCGGGTCTTGGTGGTTCTTGTGGTTTCACTGCTTTGAGGGGGCCGTTGCTTAAGCCTTAAAAGTTGTCGTCTGCTCCGCGATTGCTCTCTGTTGGTTGGGGCTAGACTAAATTGAGGCTTTGTTAGTGTTGAGGGATTGCCGGGGTTTGGGGGTGCTTGTGGTTTCACTGCTTTTAGTGGGCCGTTGCATAAGCCTTCAAGCTCGTCGTCTGCCCCGTTGTCTGCTCCGCGATTGCTCTCTGTTGGTTCGGGCTAGACTAGAATGAGGCTTTCTTATTGTTGAGGGATTGCTGGGCTTTGGGGGTGCTTGTGGTTTTACTGCTTTGAGGGGGCCGTTCCTTATGCCTTCGAACTCGTCGTCGGCCCTACGAGTGCTCCCTGTTTGCTCGGGCTGCTCTTGGTTGAAGCTTTGGTAGTGTTTAGGGATTGCTGCGGTTTTGGTGTCTTTGTTGTTTGAAAGAGGGTCAAGGTTCTCGGGGGCGTTTCTGCCTAGGTTCGGGAGATTTTTCTGGCGTGGGAGGGTCCCCCTTTGCGACGTGTCAGGGGTGCGAGGTGTGTTGGGGCTCAGAGGCGGAGGGGTTCGAGTGCGAGCATCTCACCCTGAGGTTTTTTTCTGCTTGAAGGGGGACCACTTGGACTGTGCCAGCAGGCGCTCCAAGCGTCTCGCACGCACCCATCCTCATCGGGCGGCCATCGTGGCGGCCAGGCCACGTTTTGACAACCCGAAGTGACGATCCAGGCCTTGAAGTGAGAATCAGGGTTTTCGGGGTTAGGGGTTTAGGGTTTGGGGTTGAAAGAGCCTCTGCGTTTTTGGTGCTTAGCCGCCACTTGCCAGGCCTGATGGATTGCCGGCAGGTGGCAATCTTAGGGGGTCTAGATTGTCAGAAGGCGGCAATCGTAGGGGGGGGGGGGGGTATAGATTGCCAACAGGTGGCAATCACAGGAGATCTAGATTGTCAGCAGGTGGCAATCTTAAGGGGGGGGGGTATAGATTGCCAACGGGTGGCAATCATCGGCGATCTAGATTGTCAGCAGGTGGCAATCTAAGGGTGGTACAGATTGCCAACAGGTGGGAACCTTAAGGGAGTACAGATTGCCAACACGTAGCAATCACAGTGGATTTAGATTGTCAGCAGGTGGTAATCTTAGGGGGGGTACAGATTGCCAACAGGTGGCAATCTTAGGGGGGTACAGATTGCCAACAGGTGGCAAGGGGGAAGTGACTCCAGGGGGGATCGAACCACCCATCTCTCCGGGATTCCCGCACAGAGATTCGACCGGAGCGCCTTGGCCGTTAGGCCATGGAGTCCTTGATGCAGCTGGCCCGGTGTCAGCCACTTACCAGGCCTGATGGATTGCCGGCAGGTGGCAATCTTAGGGGGTCTAGATTGTCAGAAGGTGGCAATCGTATGGGGGGGGGAAGGGGGTATAGATTGCCAACAGGTGGCAATCACAGGAGATCTAGATTGTCAGCAGGTGGCAATCTTAAGGGGGGGGTATAGATTGCCAACGGGTGGCAATCATCGGCGATCTAGATTGTCAGCAGGTGGCAATCTTAGGGTGGTACAGATTGCCAACAGGTGGGAACCTTAAGGGAGTACAGATTGCCAACACGTAGCAATCACAGTGGATTTAGATTGTCAGCAGGTGGTAATCTTAGGGGGGTACAGATTGCCAACAGGGGGGGGGCAACTCTTTCAATTTACTGAAACCAACCCTTGCGGACGCTAAGGCTTTTCGGGTTAAGGGTTTGAGGGTTTTCGGGTTTAGGGTTAGGGTTTAGGGTTTTCGGGTTTAGGATTTAGGGTTTTCGGGTTTAGGGTTAGGGTTTAGGGTTTTCGGGTTTAGGATTTAGGGTTTTCGGGTTTAGGGTTTAGGGTTAAAGGTTTAGGGTTGGGTGTGTTGCTTGGGTCATTTCAATTTACTTAAACCGTTCAGTTGCACTTAGAAAAAACTTGTCAATTTACTTAAACTGCCCTATGGTCGACCGTTGCTTGCCTTAAATCCTGCGTACCTGCTGAACATCAAACCAGAAGCTGCGCTGGCGCACCTTCGGCGCAAGCCGTCTAAAATTTAGGGTTTATAGAAGGTGTGTAGGGTTTGGGTCCGGAGTTTTGGCGGGTTTTGGCGGGTTTCGGGCGGGTTTCGACCGGGTTTCGAGCGGGCTTCGAGCGGGTAGGGTTTAGGGTTTAGGGTTTAGGGTTTAGGGTTTAGGGTTTAGGGTTTAGGGTTTAGGGTTTAGGGTTTAGGGTTTAGGGTTTAAGGTTTAGGGTTCGCCAGCGCAGTGCTGGCGCCCTAACCAATTCCGCTTTTGAAGCAATTTCTAGCAATTTCTCTTCCCTAGGGGGTAGCCCTAATCCCTAAAGTTTGCCGGAAAAGGTTTTTTGCTTTTTTCCACCCAGCCCCGCCCCGGCGCCATTAATTTCCAAAGCTTGACGGAAAAAGGCTGTTTTTTTGTTCACCCGGCCCCGGCCCCAGCGCCCCTACTCCGTGAAGTTTGGCGGAAAATGTTTTTTTTGTCCACCCGGCCCCGGCCCCGGCCTAAAGATTGGTGGATTTGTGTTTGCATTTTTTGTCCACCCACCGGCCCCGGCGCCCCTAATCCCTAAAGTTTTGCGGAAAAAGCTGTTTTTGTTGGTCCACCCGGCCCCGGCTTAAAGATTGGTGGATTTTTTTCGTACACACGGCCCCGCCCCTTTTCCCGATATTTTGGCTGATTTTTTTTTGTCCACCCGGCCGGCCCCGGCGCCCCTAATCCCTAAAGTTTGGCGGAAATAGCTGTTTTTTGTCCACCCGGCCCCGGCCCCGGCGCCCCTAATCCCTAAAGTTTGGCGGAAAAAGTTTTTCTGTCCGCCCGGCCCCAGCCCCGGCCGCTTAAAGTTTGGTGGATGATTTGTCCACCCGGCCCCGGCCCCGGCACCCTCAATCCCTAAAGTTTGGCGGAAAAGCCTTTTTTTGTCCACCCGGCCCCAACCCCGGCGCCCCCTTCTGACCTTGCCCTGGACCGCTTCCTTCCCCTCCCTGCACCTTTTCACGTGGCCCCCTTCCCACGAAACCCTTTCCCATGAAGCCCTGCCCCTGCATCCCTGGCTTTTTGGGCCCTTTGGCTGGTGCCCCTGAGCCCCCGAACTACGTCCAAGCCCCCAAACTGGGTTTTTTGCTTTTTCCACAAATTTGGTTTTTCTTTTTGCAGGCCCCCTCCAAGCCCCCAAATTGTGTTGGCGTTCTCCAGCGGGGTTGTGGCCATCGCAACCTTGTAACGGCGAGGAGTTGTCTTTGCGCTTTTCACACACATGGAGCAACCTTTTTTCCAGTTGGCTGGAGAAGCGTTCAGCTTTTTCGGCCAAGAACTCTCACCTGAAGTGCGGCGTTCGACTTCCCAACAAGCAAAACAAACTCCACTTGCAGTGCCGGGTACCGCCGCGATTAGCGAAGCAGTTCTCACCTGAAATGTGGTGTTGGATGCCGCAATAGGCAAAGCATTTCGAGAATTTTCCGAAGCTTCAACCTTTCACACGGCGCTGCAGAAAATGGTTCCACGCCAACTTGGAGCCGGACGTTGCAGCACGCACATCATGCGAAATTGCTCCGACGCTCCACTACAACCTACATGCCGGTAAAAAGGGTATGTGTTTGAGGTTGGGCTGGGGCAGAGAGCCAGCACCTAGACACTGATTCTGCAATTGGCATACAGTCCATGCCATTGGCGCTAGCTATGAATGACTGAGCTGCTGGCTTCTAAGCCGAAAGGCAACTTGATCGAGGACCTTGCTCACGCCACCTCTGGAGCCATGGTCTAGCAAGTCGCAGGCTTTGTTCGCATGGAATTGGACTGAGAATTCACGTTTTCCGCGGCGGTGCTCATTCTATATGTCGTGTGAAAACTGCAAGATCATCTCCCCGGTAGCCCCTCTGATCCTTGTCTCGTCAGCGACCCTTTCGGCAGTGTCTGCTGCTAGCTGCTGGGATGGACGTGGTGAAGTATCGTGTTAACATACCACCCATGAGTAAGAATGCCATATTCAAGCAATATCATCCTATTACTTGCGAGGGAGCGAGCTGGAAGAGACAAGACATCAGTTGCGGGCTCGCTTCTGTCTCCCGGCTCTGCATTCCGGACAGAATTTCGGCCGCGTCAGTCCAGGTGCATGAACCTCTTGATACAGCTTCTGGCATTTTGGGTTCTGGCACTTGTGCCATCCAGTGGACGCCCTGGTGCCACGGACTGCGCAATTGGAGCAATGGCTACTGCTATCATTGCCCGCTGCACGAAGGCCAAAGGGTTGGTCGCAGCCCCTGCACAGGAACCAACCTCCACGCAGGCGCTTCGCTTTGGGACCCACCTCCTCTTGGCAGTCCTTGCATACCGCACAGCCGCGTGGCAGGGTGCACATGCTGGACTCGAAAGCATTGGCAAGCTTGGTCGTTCCGCACGTATAGCATGTTAAAGTGCGTTGATTGCGAGCACAATTCGTACACATCTTCTTGGCATCCGGTGCTTCTTGGCGCAGCTGCGCTACTGGGAATGCCGCCGCCATCTTGTGGCAACCACATGCGTCGCACAAGTGCTTGGTGAAGATCTCGGCTCCTGTGATTTTGCGTTTTCCCGAGGTTTTCTCGCCCTTCTCGCAGTGCAAGCACTTGGCCGCCCGGTTGGCTCGCACTTTGTTCCACTCGACGAAGGAGAAGTTCGCGAAGTCTTTCACGTGGCCACAACTTCCGCAGGCAGCGAAGGGGTTCCTGCTCTCGCGCCATGCCTTCCAATCGACGCGCTCTTTGCGGAGAGTCTTCAGCAGCAGATCGGGCCCTTCGGGCGCTCCGCGCTGGAACAGCCAGAGTGGGAAGGGGCGCAGAATGAGCACGTCCTCACGGCTGCGGACACGGCTCGCCGCCACGGTGCCCAGGGTCTGGTGGACGTTCTTGTCCACGTTCAGGTCGAGCAGCGTGGCATCCAGCGTCTTGCCCTGGCTGCTGTGAGCCGTCATCGCGAAGGCCGGGGTCAGCTGCAGCTGCTTTCCTTCAGGACTTTTGGTGCGAGATTGGTCTACAATCAATCTAAATTCTCATATTCCTGGCCAGCTGTTTTCAAGCTGCTTTCAAGAAGAGCTGCAAGGCACAGTGGACTACCTGCAAGTCCTGACAAATATTTGAAACGGACGGTTCTTCAGGCCAATGCAGCTAAGCGTCGTTTCACCTTCAGGACAGGGTGTTCGCGCCCGTGGTCCAGATACCATGTTTCTGTTACAGGCCGCAGGGGATAGATGCCGGGCTCGGGCGTGCCGGGAAGCTGCCACTTGACGTCCGGGAATTTGACGTACACCACTTCGGGCTGCTGGTCGTTTTCGGGCCACACCCAGGAATGCACGTGACCGCAGCGCCCGCGCAGCAGGAACTTGTCGGACCGGTCCACGTGGTCGGTGAGGGCGACGGGCATGCCGATAGCGAGGGGGAGCAGGCCGCAAAGATCTCCCGTATGTCGGTCGTGGTACTGCAGCCATTTTCTTTTGGCCTCCTTGCTGCAGTCCTCGGCTTGAAGAGCTTTGGCCTCCGCCACGTCCTTGGCCACCGACCACCTGAGAGGAGCTCCGGACTCTTTGCTGTAGGCTCTCGCCTTGTCTTTGTTGATCTGGTAGCGAGCGTCGTTATTGGCCACGATGACCACCGCCTTCCGGAACTTGGCCTCCTGCAGCCGCGGATCTGCGTCGGAGATGATGACTCTGCGGCGCGACTGCCTCTCGGCTTCCGACAGGGTGCAGCCTTCCACAGGGATGCCGTGCAAGTACTTCCAGTTCTCTTCCGACAGATAGCCATGCCGAAGTTGCTCCACAACCTCGTTCCACCACTCGTCGGAGCACCGCAGAGTTTCCGTCAGCTCGGTGACGCCTTGGACCGCTCCGCGCCAGAAAAGGTCCCGACCCCGCTCGACGAGAGGGTCCGTGCTCTTGTCGACCCCGCTGGCAGACTTCAAGCT
Source organism: Symbiodinium sp. CCMP2592 (assembly GCA_905221615.1). Classification (NCBI taxonomy): domain Eukaryota; class Dinophyceae; order Suessiales; family Symbiodiniaceae; genus Symbiodinium; species Symbiodinium sp. CCMP2592. Next base: position 8,193 of record CAJNDT010003439.1, read on the forward strand.
GTGGGGAACGTCCGCAATGAAGCCGCCCTCCGGCGGCGGGAACTGGAAGAAGTCGCCCATGAAGATCATGTTGATGCCTCCGAAATCTCTTTCACGCCCATGACCGTCCAGCTTGAACTCGTCTTTGCTGCTCTTGTTCTCCCGCTGTCGTTGCTCCATGCGGGCCAAAAGCTTCGCGCTGACCATGCTGATCTCGTCCACGATCACCCACCGCCGGAAGCGGATGCCCTGAACGAGAGGATTGTCTCCCTCGGTCGGCTGCCCACTCCTGTTGAAGCCGTAGGCCCTGTGTATGTTCTTGCCGCGGATGTCCGCCGCGTTCACTGCTTGGAGCGCCACGACCTCGTACTCGTGGCCCTGGGTGTACTTCAGCAAGTCTTCGAAGAGCTCGCGAAGGAACTGCAGGATGTGGGACTTGCCGACGCCGGGCGGCCCGTGGAGCAACCAGATCAACGGCTCTGAGGTCTTCCTGATTGAATCCTCCGGTCTGATGAGGTTGAGCTCAACCATGACTCTGTCCACGACGAGCTCGAGGAACTCGTGCTGCTTGGCATTCACGGCCCCGCGCACTCGGTCGCTGTGGAGCCAGTCGAGGAGCTTGGCGGCGGTCACGGGCTCCTGAGCCTGCACCTCGGGGCTTCGCTCGTCCCTGCGCGTGGTTCGTCTATCCTGTCCTTTCTCGCCTCGGACCCGCGAATCGATGGCGGCTTGCCTCACCCGCTGATGGTCCGTCACGGGCTCCTTAACGGATAGCTCGAGGAACCTGTTCCTGGCCTCCGCGTCGGGTCCACCTTCATCGTTTCCTTGCAGCCAAATGGCTTGCGACAGCGCGAACATCTGCTTGGTGCGGTCGGCATGCGTCTGCACCTCCTTGCCCGCATCGCCAGACCCCCCTCGAACGTGCGTTTCCATCGCCAGCGTGAGGTCGTCCTGCAGGCACCGACTCAAGCCTAGAATTTAAAACCCAATTCACCGGCAATGGTCGTTTTCACTACCTGGGCTTGCAAGGTCCTGGTCGAAGAAGCAGGGCACGTCCTCCAAGTCTTCGTTGTCGCTGTTGGCTTCCAGCTCCGTGCCGGGTCGGAGCTCCCGCGGCAGGCAATGGACGAAGCAGAACTGGGCGGCATAGCGCTTCACGGACTCTGTGGGGAAGCCGCGTCGGCCCAGCCAGAGCCGCGCAGCCTGGAGCCAGTCCGTAGCCCCTTGATCGCGAGCAGACAGGTCTCCGACGAAGGCCACGAGGTCGTCCTCCGAGGCGTCTCGGCGATCATTCACCCAAGGACGAAAGAGCAGAAGGAGCTTCATGGCCTGGTCGTCCGCGGTTTGGTTGCCGCCCTGCGCGCCGAAGAGCACCGGCACGTACGGCCGCTTGCGCGGCACCATGACCCAGTCGTGCTTGAAAGGCTGGGCGAGCTCGGGTTCGCCGAAGGGGATCCACTCCTCGTCGGGGCCAGGGTCCCGAATGCGATAATCGACCCCCGGCGAGAGCTTGGCCTGGAAGCGATGCCAGCGCACTTTCTCCTTGCCCGCCTCCGTCAGTTGAGCCTCGTGGCGGAGCGGGTGGTGCTTCTCCGAGTCATCGTCCGACTTGATGCTCCAGGGATGGGTCGCTTTCTTGAACTCGAAGTGCATGGCAAACTCGTACGCCGACAGCTCATGGACGCGCGGATCTCGGCCGCGGGAGCCGTACAGCGTCCAGAACGGACAGTGCCTCACCGCTCGCGGCTGCTGCTGCTTTCTCCACTTGGGTTCCGTGGTCCAACGCTGCGGCTCTGCAGGCCAGGCTTCCGCGTCGGCGGCTGCCTGCAGCAGGCTCAAGCCGTACCACAGCGGAAGGAATACGACGGGTGCGGTGCGGATGGACTCCGCTTCCACGGGGTCGCCGTGCTTGCTCCGCGTGATGAGGTTGCTGCATTCCACGGCACCGCGACAAACACCTCGAGCGAAGCTGTCTGTGATGAAGCGGTTCTCCACCCGTGAGGCCACGTACCCGGCTGGCTTGCCCTTCAGCTCTTCTGCGAGCTCCTTGTTCCCCTTGTTCCACTCCTTGATCTCGTGGATGGCGATGGGGAGGCGCTTGTTCTGGTAGTCGCAGCCGTAGCCTGCCTGGGCGGCCTGGTTCCGCTGGGCTTCTCGAACCAAGGTTCGCACGGCTTGGCTTTTTCCGCGGCAGCTCTCGTCCTGGCATTTGTGGCTGTGAATGTCTTCGTTGATCGGGAAGCGGTAGGGCAGCTGCAGATCGGAATTGCAGCGAAGCGCCGCCAGCAAGGCAGGGTGGGTGCCGTTGAGCTCCGGGTCGTTCACCGGACCCCAGAGGGAGCCGAGCATGCTTTTCTTGCCTTTGACGGGCATGTCCATCTGCCTGGCCAGCCCTTCGCAAACGATCAAGGTCTCCTCGGTCAGCTGGTTGTAGTGCGGGAAGCCGGCCTTGCACTTCGTCGGGTCCCGCTTGTCGCGGCAATGCGAGAGAGGAAGTCTGGGCCCTTGCGGATCCGTGTCCTTGGGCAAATGGACGTGGTGCTGCTTGTGCTTCTGGAGCTCCTCCACGTCCTCTTCCAAGTGTTTCTGTTTCCAGGCTTTCGCGGAGAGCCGGGCATCGCTTTGATATCCGGGCCGACTGAGCATGAGGACTGAGCTCCGGTACTCCGGCCATTCCTTTTCCACGGCGTCGCGCTCCTTCTGCCAGGCCGCCGGATTGCAGTACACGGTGCGCCTCACGTGGGCGTTGTAGGCCTTGTACTTCTCCACCAAGTCCATGTAAGCTTCTCTGCCCAGCGCCACGATCTCCGAGAGGGGCGTGAATTGGTGGAGGCACTGCAAGAACACTTGGAAGTGAGCGTGCAGAGCGCCGCTCCTCTGGCATTCGATGGAGCCGAAGGCTGCATCCACTCTGCCCAGTACTCCGCCCATGGCCGTGGCATTGCTCCCGAACGCGTCCGTGCAGGGCTTGTCCGACTTGGCGCAGTTCGGACAGTTGGGGCACCAGCGAATCCCGAAGAGATGCCGCAAGACCAACTGCACCAACGTCCAGAAGCCATCAGCACAGGCAAGAGGGTCTCTGGCCAGGATCGCCCTCCGCTCGTCGTAGTCTGGCAGGATTTGGGCCAGCACCTGAGGGTCCAGCTCCATGAAATCCTCATCCAGGGGCGGTTGGCCAATTTCCTGACAAGTCGGCTTGCCGCTCTGCTGCAGGGCGGGGTCCGTGTCTCGTGTTCTCGCCAGCCTCAGCATCAGCGTGGAATCCCTCTCCGAAGGCGAAAAGGTCAGGAAGACGGAAGTGCCGTAGCACACTCTGTACGCGTGGGTCTGCTGCCGCATGAGGTTCCTGGTCTCGTGGGTCCCTGGGATGTTGCGGCACTTGGCGTTGACGTCCTGCGCTATCTTCTTCGCAGCAGCCGATAGTCCCGGCACGTGCTGGACTTTGGAGAAGTCGCCTTGCACGCTCTTCTGGGCGCCGGTGATGTCCACGTACTTCCCGCGCTGCAGCTGCTCTCGAAGCTCCGTCGACCCCTGAAGGAACTCCTCGCCCGTCATCTTCTTGCCGCCCTGGGAGTACAAGGAGGTGCTGCCATCCAAGTTCACCATTGTCCGAAAGAGATAGTTCCACAGAACGAAGCCGAAGTTCCAGTCTCGACGGAACTGGGCTTCCACTCGACGGCCCATGATGGCAGCCCAGTCGTGGATGTCGACGGTCGGGGCAGCGGAATCCTTCTGACGCCTCCGACTGACCGATGGGTTCTTCTTGTTGAGAACGTCTGGACACGCGGTGCCGTGCTTGAAGCAGAAGGCGAAGGCCATGGCGAAGTAGCGGGGCTGGAACTGGTCGACGAGAACGTTCCCCGTGGTCGCCACCAACGTCTCTGCTTTCCTCTCTGCAATCTTGTCCACTGCCTCCAAGCTTGTGAGAGCTGCCATGCCCACGGCATTCTGGTCCTGTCGGTCGAGGCTGCTGCCCTCCGCCACGATGGCTCGCGGCCGCTGCGCCGAGAAGGTGGCGCCGGCCTGATTGCGGGATGCACGCTGCTCACTTAACAAACCGGTCTTGCTTGCTCCAAGACTCTGCCGCTGACAAACTCTCGTTATAGTTTCCCTGCCTGATCGATGCTCCTGAGGCCGTCCACCGGCGTGGCGGCTTTCTGCGGTTGCAGCTTCTCCTGCGAGTCGTCCAGCTCGCCGAAGATCTTCACGACTTCGGGCGGCACGCCGTCCTCCGGCAGCGAGCTTGCCTTCTCCCTGATTTTCTCCTCTCTGATATCTTGGAAAGAAGGGTGCCCGTAACGGCGCATGTCCAGGATGAGCTGCACCACCACGTGCCGCCGGACTCTTGCCTGGTGAATCAAGTTCTTCAAGTCCGCCTCGGAAGTCTGGCCCGTCTTGTTGGTCTTGAGGATCACCCGGACGACGTCGGAGAGCTCGTTGGGGTTCCGGGGTAAGTCGGAAGGGCTGGTGTCCTGGCCCTCCAGCTTACGAAGCAGGTCCTCCCAAGGCAAAGGAAAGGTAATCGCATTGCCGCGGGCGCCCAAACGATGGCGCGGCATGTGAGCCGTCTGGTCCAAGGGCGCTCCCTCCGCCCGGTAGCGAGCCTCCATCGTCAAGCAAACGAGGGTCGTGATGTAGGGACTGGCGCACAACATCTCCATGACCGTCACGCTCTCCTGGTAAAGCCTTTCGGGGCCGTAGCCTGTCCACATGTCATTTGCGAGGCTCGCCGGAGGCAGCTTCTTCCTGCTCAAGCAGTCCAGGCAACTGCGACAAACCGGCACCTCGCAATGCTCGCACAGAACTCTGGCGCGGGGATGCTCTGGATTCTTTGTGCATCGGTGATCTTCGGGGCAGCAAAGCAAGCGAACGTGCTGTGCTTCCCCTGCCAGTTTGAGGTGCCAGTTCTCGAAGTCTTCGAAGTCCGTTAACTTGGCGTTTTCGACCAGATGGTCGTACTTTCCAAGGAACTGGTCCAATCCCAGGAGCTGCTCGATGACCTTGACGGGCTGGCCGAGGAACTTGTTCGTCTGCTCCAGAGGACGGTGCCACTGGATGTCGCCCCGAGCGTCCGTCTCCGCGATGCGCGTGTAGCTGCAAGCACAAGAGAAGCAGATCAGGGACTCCACGTGGTCCTCAGCAGTCGCTTCTGCGAACTTTTCCAGGGCCATCCGGTCGAGCGAGCTGCCCGCCAGGGGAGCGGCCGAGCGGCACTTGACGCTCAGAGCGGCATTGTAAACGCTGAGCAGATCGCGCTTATCCTGATAGCCATTCCAGAGAAGATTTGCTAGGGGATCGAGGTCGGCGCCATGCTGCTCGTGGAGGTGCTGAAGCAGGTCGTCCTCCGTGCCCGTTCTGGCGGTCCACAAACAGCCGCTAAACGCGCAGAAGGCATGGGGCCATGCCTCGCCCGCATCCACTTCTTCCGGCAGGGCAAGAGGCGGGAGTGTGGGATGGTCCCGAAGCCTGGTCGTCGCCAGCTTCGTAATGGCATCCTCCATTTGGCGATGCGGGTGGGTGGATGCCGGCGCCACGACCGCCTTGCACACCTCGTCCAGGATGTCTTCGGCACGGTCAGGGGTTTCAGGTGCCATGACGGACTCCGCCGATCTTGTTTTCTTGATTGGTGGCAGTGAATCGCCGCTTTCCAGCGGCGGCAATTCATTCGGCAGTCGCCAGTACCTCATCGGCCGCGTCTGACCCTTCCACGCGGGCACCAGCAGTGCCACATCTTCGGCTTGCACCAATGCATCGTAATGGTCTTGTCCATTGTAGAACACATGAACCGTGGGCAAATCAGCGAGATTTTGAAGATCACGATGGGTGGAGTCGATTGCGACGATGGAGCCGTCGGGAAGGCGCGTGTGCACCTGCACGCGGCATTTCTTCATCAGGGAGAAGGCCACGATGGAGTCGTTTCCAGCCCAAGCCTCCTCTGATCCTCTTTCCAGATGTTCCGCTTCTTCTAGCCAGTTCTCTGCGAAGTCGCCCTGCTCGAATGCATGGGCTGTCAAGAAGCTTGTCACCTCCCGGCGCAGAGCCTGTCCCAGGTCTGCAGGAAGAGGCCTGGCACCGTTCTCGTCCTCCATCGTTCGCTTGTGACCATGGGCCAGCGCGTGGAACAAGCAGTCGCCGTCCGCAACCATCTTTACCACCTGGAGCTGGTGTTCGGTGCCGGTGGCCGACGACCAGCTGCAGCCCTTGAAGGCGCAGAAGACCTGTGGCCAGGCTTCCCCGCTGTCGAGCTCCTCGGGCTTGGCTTCGGGCGGTATCAGAGGCTGGGTCCGCAGCTGGGCGTTTGCCAGGTGCTGGAGACCGTCTTCCAAGTTCCGCCTGGGGTGGTTGCTGTCCGGTGCCACGGGCATGTTGGTTAGGTCCTCCAGCAAGCTGGGCCCTTCCTCTGGTCTGGACGGCGATGCCTCCGGATCCGATGCGGCTTTGCGTGCCTGGTCCGCTTTGCTGGTTCCGGTTCTGCTGCGCTTGGCTGGGCGGGGTTCCGGGTGGGGTGGTGGTGGCGGTGGCAGTGGTGGTGGTGGTAGCGGCGGTTGCGTGTGGTCCTGGCTGGGCACCAGCACATCGTAGTGGTCCTTCCCGTTGTACCAGAGATGGATTGCTTGCATGATGTTCTGAAAGGCCTCTGCGCACACTTCCGTGTGTGTGCGCTCGCTCGTGCGGATCTCGCCGTCGGACTCCCGCCAGTGCACAAAAGTTCGCTGTTGTTTCATGAGGGTGAAGGCCACGACGGCCGTGTCGCCGCCCCAGTTGCTCGGGTTGCTTTCGAGGTGTTCGGCTTCCTCCAGCCAGGTTTCCACTTGCTCTTCGTGCTCTTGGGAAAACGCGTTCTCTTTCAGGTACTGGATGATCAGGGATCGTAGGTGGACCCCGTCCTCGCCGCTTTTCTCCGCGAGCGCGTGGAAGAGGCAGTTGCCGTCGCCCGTCATCTTCTTCATGGTCAGCTCGCCCCCAAAGTGCTCCTGCCGGGTGCACTCTCCGTGTGGAGCCGTCGCTTGAACGGACTTAATTAATTAATGGACCCCCGAACGATGCAACCGGCCTCGATGCTGGGGCCGGGCTCCGATTCGTCGTCGGAATCCGGCCCGGCGCCTCCTCGTCGTGCAGCCGGGTCTGCGCGAAGTCGTCCAGCGGTGCTTCTTGCAAGCGTTGCTGGATCGTTGTTGTCGCTTCCGGTCGCGGCGGCCTTTGTTCTTTCGGCCTGCACAGCAGCACACGGTGCGAGAAAGGGTGCATGCATGCGGTTTCGAACTCTTCTGTGCGGCGCCTCTGCCCGCTGGAATGCCTGTTCCAGGGCTTCGTCGTCGTCGGCCGTCCATCGTGGCTGGCACTGCAGCTGCAGGTCATGACGCGCACGGCTGGCAATTTTCTCTTTCTATGTCTCGTTTCGTCACACATTATTTAAGTCCTTGGTTGAATTTTGGCCGTAGCGCCTTCTGTCGTCGGCGTGTTCTTTGCCTTGCGCCGGAGGGCGTGGACGTGCCCCGCCGGGGCGCTGTTGTCGGGAAGGCTTTCCACGCCTCGTGCGTTCGTGCCCGTGTCTTCTCTCTGTTTCTATGTGAGGGTGACGGCAAAAGCTGTCAGCGTGCCTCGTCGATCTTGATTGTTCCGGCCTCGGTCGCGTAGGTTCGGTGCGCAGCTGCGAGATATTCATGCATGTGTCCACGGGCTGTTTGTGCGGAGGCGCTGGGGCAGGCACGGGCGTCAAAAGTGTGAGGCTGCACCTCCTTGCCAGGTAGTCCTTCTTGAACGCTTCGAACTCCCAGCCGATGGCCTCGTGGTTCGGTGCGTGGCTAAGGCCCGAAAGATTTCAGCAGGGGTGGTTCGTTTGCACGTGTCTGCGTGAGATCTCGCCTGTCCGTCGTCGTCTGTCATGTCGGCCCACCGTCGGCTGCTTTCGGGCTGCATGATGGTTTCACCTCCAGGGGCGGAAGGACAGGAGCGAATCGTGTTTTGCCTTCTTCAGTTCCAGTCCCCACGTGCCTGGGGGTTCTCGATTGGATTTGCTGTATATAGCTCGTCTGAGCACAAGATTGGCTGCGGCACACTGGTGGAAAGTCTGTCATAGCAGGGGCATGTTTCATGATCTGCTGCTGCTACCGACATTATAATACTGCCTGAAGCTCCTGTGCTCTTGCTCGGTCTTTCATCCTGGTTGGGGTGAAACTGGCCGAGTGCCAAGACTACACTATGCGCACATGGAAGCTTTTCTCAGTTTCGCCGTCGCACTGACCTGTACACTCAATGGCTGGGGTTTCCTGCACTGTCAATCATGTCCCACATGTCATGGGAAAGGACCAATGTGACCAGCTGCCCGTCTGACGCCGTGCACACTGCTTGGTTGCGGCTCTGCAGACGGCCTTGGGCTGCCGCGGCTAGGGCAGCGGATGTAGCAAGCTCTTCCATCTCCGGCAAAGGGTTTGACATGCCGGTGATTCGCAGCAGCTCGCCGCCGGCCACCGTGGTGAACACCACGTCGACGGCATTTCGTGCGACAGGTGTCAAGCTGCAGGTGACAACAAAGGGTGAGGGCACTGCACGGACGTAGACCTTTTCGGCAGGATAACTGTCTTCAGCTTCGAACACAGCAACCTGAGCATCTGCTGGGTGCCACTGGACGAATCGGCACTGCAGCCTCTCCACGAAATCGGTGGAAAAGAAGTGCAGATCCCATCGAGGAGTTGCTTCAGTGGTAAAGGCCACACCGTCCGAGTCAATCAATGACCACGAGCCAGGACCGCCTTCCAAACACCGGCTCCACTCCAGACAGCGGCCGTCCATCTCGTGGGTGCTCTGAAGGCAAGCAAATGCAAGCTTTGAGCCGCAAGAGTGAGGCTGCGGAATACAGGGTGCAATGCTCAAGCAGCATCTGCAAGACTGGAAGCTACATGCTTCGATCTCCGCCGCTCTCCCGCACACCTGGGAAGACTCGGGAACGATGCTCTGGGCCGAGCATGTTTTCACTCGTGCGCCAGTTGCCTTCCTTGTGAAACCAGTATCATTTCCACTTGTATTCCAGCTGAAAGACGGTATGCCTCTACCTGGAACACAGCTACGTACAGCTACGAGGGAGCTTTCCAAGTAAATTTCCTTCATACAGAGGACGGGAATATGGATTGCCAGGTGGTTCGCAGGCTCCCCACGCCGATTTTCTTCATAAAGCGGACGAAGGTGACGATTGTCAGGTGATTCGCAAGCTCTCCAAGCCGATTTCCTTCATAAATTGGACGAGGATATGTCAGGCGGTGGGCGGGCTTCCCAATTGAACTCCGGGAGTCCTCGCTTAGTCGTACCTTGGCATTGGAAGGGAATCACTGTAAACACAAGGCAAGTATGAACATGTCTAGTGGCAGTCCAGATGCGACCAGAGCTGTACCTTGGCTGTGACATGATGACAGCTGGTTTGGGTTGCTTTATGCTGCAAGCGAGACCTGACAGCCAGAGCTTCTGCCAGTGATGTCTTCATCTGTCGGGACTCTTTTATGGTGGATGGGCTTCTGCCGAAGCTGCTCGCCTTGGTTGTGCGTGGAGTTCTCGCAGGCAACGCGTGCGCATGAGGACTTTACCGCCTGCGAGTTTCGAATGGCTTAGCTGCATTCTCCGAGTCTCCCCAATTGTGGGCCGATTCCTGACGAGGTTGAAGGTCTTGGCTGAGGTCGATTGTGAGATACTGGCATTACGATTTAGCACGAGGCCGACAAAATGGGGTTGAGATGAGAGCCCGGCGTGGTGGTCTTCAACATCGAACATGCAAAGATTTTTGAAAGCACGTATTGCCTTTGTAGGGACTCTCAATCGTGGATGGGTCTCCAGTCTTGGGCCGAGTGAAGGGAAAGTGTAAACGTGCATGCGTGTAGCTGCAGCTTGGTGGCCGTCTTCCGTTGCCGGCCTCGTTGGTTGTACCTTGGCATCGGCAAAGAAGGAATGCAAACAGAAGACTAACGAACACGAGCACGGACATGTTTAGTTGCAGCCGAGTCGCTTGCACCAAAAATCAGTCCTTGGCTTGGACATGTTCAGTGAATGCATGCGTGTGAAGTATGAGAGTGTGAAGGTCTTCGAAGGCACCCCCCAGCGTACTTAGTACTGGGATGGCCTTATTTTAGGCGCCTTATAAGAGAATGTCCCGCAGCACACGCTCCCTGCTTCCCCGATGTTTCGGGTCGGATTGAAACATCCTTCGCCCATATGTGTTCACCGATTGGAGATAGATCGGATCCCCGGTAGTAACGCGCACCCGCGAGCGAGTACACGCGTTCCCGTTGACAGGCTCAATGGGAAGCCCCCTTGGCCCTTGGCACTGAGGAAAACAAACCGATACTCGCGCAAAGCGCGTCCGTGGCACACATCCCAAAAGTATGCCCGCGGCCTACTTTTGGAATGCTCAAGGAAGGCACCTCGGCTCTTTTTAGGTATTTGGAGGCCGCTTCGCTAGTGAAATGGCGCGTACAGCAGTCGCTGTAGTTCAACGCCATTACTAGCTTCCAAAAGACAGTTAGCATGTCCCCTTAGGGGGCGAGCGGAGGGTCCAAAAGCGCATTGTGTGTACGGCTCGGGTTCGGCGTTTTCGGTGCTTGGCTGCCACTTGCCAGGCCTCATAAATTGCCGGCAGGTGGCAATCCTAGGGGTGTAGATTGTCAGAAGGTGGCAATCCTGGTGGGGGCGGGGGGGCTAGATTGCCAACAGGTGGCAATCACACTTGAGTTTTTGGTGCTTAGCTGCCACTTGCCAGGCCTAATGGATTGCCGACAGGTGGCAATCTTAGGGGGTCTAGATTGTCGGAAGGCGGCAATCGTAGCGGGGTACAGATGGCCAACAGGTGGCAATCAACAGGGGGGGCAAGGGCAGGTGAAATTCTAGATTGTCGCAAGTGCAATCTTAGGGGGGACAGATTTGCCACCTGTTTTGGCAATCCTGTACCCCCTTAAGATTGCCACCTGTTGACAATCTGTACCCCCAAGATTGCCACCTGCTGACAATCTAGATCCCCTGTGATTGCCACCTGTTGGCAATCTGTACCCCGCTACGATTGCCGCCTTCCGACAATCTAGACCCCCTAAGATTGCCACCTGTCGGCAATCCATTAGGCCTGGCAAGTGGCAGCTAAGCACCAAAAACTCAAGTGTGATTGCCACCTGTTGGCAATCTAGCCCCCCTCCCCCTCCAGGATTGCCACCTTCTGACAATCTACACCCCTAGGATTGCCACCTGCCGGCAATTTATGAGGCCTGGCAAGTGGCAGCCAAGCACCGAAAACGCCGAACCCGAACCGTACACACAATGCGCTTTTGGCCCCTCCGCTCGCCCCCTAAGGGGACATGCTAACTGTCTTTTGGAAGCTAGTAATGGCGTTGAACTACAGCGACTGCTGTACGCGCCAGTTCACTAGCGAAGCGGCCTCCAAATGCCTAAAAAGAGCCGAGGTGCCTTCCTTGAGCATTCCAAAAGTAGGCCGCGGTCATACTTTTGGGATGTGTGCCACGGACGCGCTTTGCGCGAGGATCGGTTTGTTTTTCTCAGTGCCAAGGGCCAAGGGGGCTTCCCATTGAGCCTGTCAACGGGAACGCGTGTACTCGCTCGCGGGTGCGCGTTACTACCGGGGATCCGATCTATCTCCAATCGGTGAACACATATGGGCGAAGGATGTTTCAATCCAACCAGAAACATCGGGGAAGCAGGGAGCGTGTGCTGCGGGACATTCTCTTATAAGGCGCCTAAAATAAGGCCATCCCAGTACTAAGTACGCTGGGGGGTGCCTTCGAAGACCTTCACACTCTCATACTTCCCACGCATGCATTCACTGAACATGTCCAAGCCAAGGAGTGATTTTTGGTGCAAGCGACTCGGCTGCAACTAAACATGTCCGTGCTCGTGTTCGTTAGTCTTGTGTTTGCATTCCTTCTTTGCCGATGCCAAGGTACAACCAACGAGGCCGGCAACGGTAGACGGCCACCAAGCTGCAGCTACACGCATGCACGTTTACACTTTCCCTTCACTCGGCCCAAGACTGGAGACCCATCCACGATTGAGAGTCCCTACAAAGGCAATACGTGCTTTCAAAAATCTTTGCATGTTCGATGTTGAAGACCACCACGCCGGGCTCTCATCTCAAACCCATTTTGTCGGCCTCGTGCTAAATCGTAATGCCAGTATCTCACAATCGCCCTCAGCCAAGACCTTCAACCTCGTCAGGAATCGGCCCACAATTGGGGAGACTCGGAGAATGCAGCTAAGCCATTCGAAACTCGCAGGCGGTAAAGTCCTCATGCGCACGCGTTGCCTGCGAGAACTCCACGCACAACCAAGGCGAGCAGCTTCGGCAGAAGCCCATCCACCATAAAAGAGTCCCGACAGATGAAGACATCACTGGCAGAAGCTCTGGCTGTCAGGTCTCGCTTGCAGCATAAAGCAACCCAAACCAGCTGTCATCATGTCACAGCCAAGGTACAGCTCTGGTCGCATCTGGACTGCCACTAGACATGTTCATACTTGCCTTGTGTTTACAGTGATTCCCTTCCAATGCCAAGGTACGACTAAGCGAGGACTCCCGGAGTTCAATTGGGAAGCCCGCCCACCGCCTGACATATCCTCGTCCAATTTATGAAGGAAATCGGCTTGGAGAGCTTGCGAATCACCTGACAATCGTCACCTTCGTCCGCTTTATGAAGAAAATCGGCGTGGGGAGCCTGCGAACCACCTGGCAATCCATATTCCCGTCCTCTGTATGAAGGAAATTTACTTGGAAAGCTCCCTCGTAGCTGTACGTAGCTGTGTTCCAGGTAGAGGCATACCGTCTTTCAGCTGGAATACAAGTGGAAATGATACTGGTTTCACAAGGAAGGCAACTGGCGCACGAGTGAAAACATGCTCGGCCCAGAGCATCGTTCCCGAGTCTTCCCAGGTGTGCGGGAGAGCGGCGGAGATCGAAGCATGTAGCTTCCAGTCTTGCAGATGCTGCTTGAGCATTGCACCCTGTATTCCGCAGCCTCACTCTTGCGGCTCAAAGCTTGCATTTGCTTGCCTTCAGAGCACCCACGAGATTGACGGCCGCTGTCTGGAGTGGAGCCGGTGTTTGGAAGGCGGTCCTGGCTCGTGGTCATTGATTGACTCGGACGGTGTGGCCTTTACCACTGAAGCAACTCCTCGATGGGATCTGCACTTCTTTTCCCCCGATTTCGTGGAGAGGCTGCAGTGCCGATTCGTCCAGTGGCACCCAGCAGATGCTCAGGTTGCTGTGTTCGAAGCTGAAGACAGTTATCCTGCCGAAAAGGTCTACGTCCGTGCAGTGCCCTCACCCTTTGTTGTCACCTGCAGCTTGACACCTGTCGCACGAAATGCCGTCGACGTGGTGTTCACCACGGTGGCCGGCGGCGAGCTGCTGCGAATCACCGGCATGTCAAACCCTTTGCCGGAGATGGAAGAGCTTGCTACATCCGCTGCCCTAGCCGCGGCAGCCCAAGGCCGTCTGCAGAGCCGCAACCAAGCAGTGTGCACGGCGTCAGACGGGCAGCTGGTCACATTGGTCCTTTCCCATGACATGTGGGACATGATTGACAGTGCAGGAAACCCCAGCCATTGAGTGTACAGGTCAGTGCGACGGCGAAACTGAGAAAAGCTTCCATGTGCGCATAGTGTAGTCTTGGCACTCGGCCAGTTTCACCCCAACCAGGATGAAAGACCGAGCAAGAGCACAGGAGCTTCAGGCAGTATTATAATGTCGGTAGCAGCAGATCATGAAACATGCCCCTGCTATGACAGACTTTCCACCAGTGTGCCGCAGCCAATCTTGTGCTCAGACGAGCTATATACAGCAAATCCAATCGAGAACCCCCAGGCACGTGGGGACTGGAACTGAAGAAGGCAAAACACGATTCGCTCCTGTCCTTCCGCCCCTGGAGGTGAAACCATCATGCAGCCCGAAAGCAGCCGACGGTGGGCCGACATGACAGACGACGACGGACAGGCGAGATCGCACGCAGACACGTGCAAACGAACCACCCCTGCTGAAATCTTTCGGGCCTTAGCCACGCACCGAACCACGAGGCCATCGGCTGGGAGTTCGAAGCGTTCAAGAAGGACTACCTGGCAAGGAGGTGCAGCCTCACACTTTTGACGCCCGTGCCTGCCCCAGAGCCTCCGCACAAACAGCCCGTGAACACATGCATGAATATCTCGCAGCTGCGCACCGAACCTACGCGACCGAGGCCGGAACAATCAAGATCGACGAGGCACGCTGACAGCTTTTGCCGTCACCCTCACATAGAAACAGAGAGAAGACACGGGCACGAACGCACGAGGCGTGGAAAGCCTTCCCGACAACAGCGCCCCGGCGGGGCACGTCCACGCCCTCCGGCGCAAGGCAAAGAACACGCCGACGACAGAAGGCGCTACGGCCAAAATTCAACCAAGGACTTAAATAATGTGTGACGAAACGAGACATAGAAAGAGAAAATTGCCAGCCGTGCGCGTCATGACCTGCAGGCCCCAAAGAAGCCGCTGCAGTGCCAGCCACGATGGACGGCCGACGACGACGAAGCCCTGGAACAGGCATTCCAGCGGGCAGAGGCGCCGCACAGAAGAGTTCGAAACCGCATGCATGCACCCTTTCTCGCACCGTGTGCTGCTGTGCAGGCCGAAAGAACAAAGGCCGCCGCGACCGGAAGCGACAACAACGATCCAGCAACGCTTGCAAGAAGCACCGCTGGACGACTCCGCGCAGAAC
>CAJNDT010003440.1:0-22896 GCA_905221615.1 Symbiodinium sp. CCMP2592
CCCGCTTCTTACGTGGAGCCTTGGCTTCCAAGCGAGCAGCATTGGTCGCTGCCACGGCTTGCGCGCAACTCTCGAGAGTCTTCTTGCGGACGAACTTCTGCACGGCCTTGTCCTGCTTCGGCTCCTCCGGGATCTTCTTGGCCCAGGCTTTCGGGTTGGCCGCCAGGGCGCAGAGCGCCAGGCCGGCCATGGCACCTGCGTACATGCGGGAGCCGGTGTCCGCCAGGCGCGCAAAGTCCTTGACTTGCTGTTTCAGCGCCTCCTTCTTCCCCAACTTCTTCAGCACCTTATCGATGTGGGGCGATGCCGACGAAGCATCTGCACATTCCTTGTTCGTCATGTTGACCACAGCGAGCGAGTCCCGGAGAGCTTCCAGAAGCTTCTTGACGGCGGGAATCCCGGTCCGCGCAAACTTCTTGTCGGCCGAAGACGTCGGTAGCGCCGCCAGAGCTTCTGAACAAGATTCCAGCGACGCAGAAGCCATGCTGACCCCCAAGCAAAGCCGAGCAATGCACTCGGAGGATTCCGCTGTTAGCTGCTCTGCCAGCTTAGAAGCAGTGAAATAGTCCGAAGGAGCTTGCTTCTCCGTCAAGAGCATGCGACCATCCGCGTCGGGCCAGCTGCGGAGGGACGCCTTCGCGAGTAGCTTGTAGAAGGGAACGCCGGGCGGATACTTGGCCTTGCCCTTGCCATCCTTGGCGACGTGCTTGCCGGCAGACTTGCGCGGGGTCGACTTGCCCATGGCTGCAGAAGAAGTGGGAAAAGCTAAGTAGCAAGTACTACAACTCTAGCTGCTGCTTTTGATCGCCGCGGCACTTCAATGAAAGCAGCTGGAAAGTCAGCTGTGTGCACATCTTAGAACACTCGTGAAAGATGCATGGGGCCGAATATGTTTTTTTTTTTTTTTTCCTGTTTGTCTTCCTGAGTGGGACACCGAAACCATTTCCAGCTGTACTTCGGCTGGAGTACGCTGTGGCTCTACCTAGAAAATAGCTACAGCCACGGAGGAGGAGCTTTGCAAGAGATGTCCTTCATAAGCTGCACGAGGATAAGGGTTGCCAGGTGGTTCGCAACCAGGATGCGCAAGGAAGCTTTGCAAGCAGTGCATGCACGTAGGGGGCGGTCCATGCCAACACCTAGCATACATCGAGATTTCGCACGTGCAGGGAATGAATGCAATCACAAGACAACACAGCGTAGCTTGTTGTAGTCGAGTTGCGATCGAGGCTGTACCTTGGCTCTGACGTCATGGTCGACAATGTTGATTTGCTGTGTACTGCCGGCGACACCTGACCACATGACTCTTTCGCCAATAATGATCTCGCCCCAATAAGCGAAACAATTCTGCAAGAGGTTTTCATTCCTGAAGCCCCAATAAGCGAAACAATTCTGCCATAGAATTTGGTTCCTAACGCCCCAATAAGCGAAACAATTCTGCAAGACGTTTTCATTCCTGAAGCCCCAATAAGCGAAACAATTCTGCCAGAGAATTTGGTTCCTAACGCCCCAATAAGCGAAACAATTCTGCAAGAGTTTTTCATTCCAAAAGCTCCAATAAGCGAAGCCATTCTGCCAGAGATTTTCTTTACTAGCGCC
This sequence comes from Symbiodinium sp. CCMP2592, assembly GCA_905221615.1. NCBI lineage: Eukaryota > Dinophyceae > Suessiales > Symbiodiniaceae > Symbiodinium > Symbiodinium sp. CCMP2592. Next base: position 1,597 of record CAJNDT010003440.1, read on the forward strand.
CCAATAAGCGAAACAATTCTGCAAGAGGTTTTCCTTCCTAACGCCCCAATAAGCGAAACAATTCTCCAAGAGGTTTTCATTCCCAAAGCCCCAATAAGCGAGGAAATTCTGCCAGACTAACCCTTGAAAACTCCCTGAAAGGCTTGTGCGGACTCGAGGTTTGCGTCTAGATTCTAGATGCAGTCTGGAGGGGGCTCTCGCCTCATCTGACCGCGCCTTGGCTTCGGCAGGGAAATTGATGCAAGCATGACGCAAGCATGACGCAAGCACGCTCTAGACGTGGACATGTTTGCTTGCAGCCGAGTTGCGACCACCAGAGCAATGCCTGGGCGAGCACATGTTGAGTTAACATATATGTTGATGATGGCCGTGGACATGCACGTGTTTAATTGCAGCCGAGTCGCTTGCACCAAAAATCAGTCCTTGGCTTGGACATGTTCACTGAATGCATGCGTGGGAAGTATGAGAGTGTGAAGGTCTTCGCAGGCACCCCCCAGCGTACTTAGTACTGGGATGGCCTTATTTTAGGCGCCTTATAAGAGAATGTCCCGCAGCACACGCTCCCTGCTTCCCCGATGTTTCTGGTCGGATTGAAACATCCTTCGCCCATATGTGTTCACCGATTGGAGATAGATCGGATTCCCGGTAGTAACGCGCACCCGCGAGCGAGTACACGCGTTCCCGTTGACAGGCTCAATGGGAAGCCCCCTTGGCCCTTGGCACTGAGGAAAACAAACCGATCCTCGCGCAAAGCGCGTCCGTGGCACACATCCCAAAAGTATGACCGTGGCCTACTTTTGGAATGCTCAAGGAAGGCACCTCGTCTCTTTTTAGGTATTTGGAGGCCGCTTCGCTAGTGAACTGGCGCGTACAGCAGTCGCTGTAGTTCAACGCCATTACTAGCTTCCAAAAGACAGTTAGCATGCTCCCTTGGGGGGCGAGCGGAGGGTCCAAAAGCGCATTGTGTGTACGCGCGCGGGTCGGGGAAATCCTGGTCCCCGGGCGGTCGTAGATTGACGGTGGGTGTCAATTTTGCCCGGCTTCCAGACTGCTTAAAGCCCTTTGAAATAACTTCGGAAGCCACTTAGAACGTTTTAAAACCACTCTGAGCCTTTAAAAACCTCTCAAAACCTGCAAAAACTTGCAACCATGCCACCCACAACGCCAAAGTGACAATCTCCAGGCCCCAAAGTGACAATCTCCAGGCCCCAAAGTGACAATCGCCAGGCCCCAGGTGACAATCTCCAGGCCCCAAAGTTACAATCCCCAGACCCCGAGTGACAATCTCCAGGCCCCAAAGTGACAATCGCCAGGCCCCAGGTGACAATCTCCAGGCCCCAAAGTGACAATCGCCAGGCCCCGAGTGACAATCTCCAGGCCCCAAAGGGGTGGCAATCTTAGGGGGTCTAGATTGTCAGAAGGCGGCAATCGTAGGGGGGTACAGATTGCCAACAAGTGGCAATCACAGGGGATCTAGATTGTCAGCAGGTGGCAATCTTAGGGGGGTACAGATTGCCAACAGGTGGCAATCTTAAGGGGGTACAGATTGCCAAGAAGTGGCAATCACAGGGGATCTAGATTGTCAGCAGGTGGCAATCTTAGGGGGGTACAGATTGCCAACAGGTGGCAATCTTAAGGGGGTACAGATTGCCAAGAAGTGGCAATCACAGGGGATCTAGATTGTCAGCAGGTGGCAATCTTAGGGGGGGTACAGATTGCCAACAGGTGGCAATCTTAAGGGGGTACAGATTGCCAATAGGTGGCAATCGTGGTGGGGGGTTGGTGGAAAGGGGGCGGATGGCTGTCACACTCCCTTGCTGGCCGGTTGCCCCTTTGGATTGTCAGCAGGTGGCAATCTTCAGGGCTTCAGATCGTCAGCTGGTGGCAATCTGGGTGGAGCTTGGTGGAAAGGGGGCGGATGGCTGTCACACTCCCTTGCTGGCCGTTTGCCCCTTTGGATTGTCAGTAGCTCTGGACCCTCCCGGCGGATGGCTGTCAAACTCCCTTGCCAGATTGACAGCAGGTGTCAATCGTGAGAGGTCCGGTGGGGGAAGGGGCCGGTTGTTGGCTTCTTGTTTCAAGGATGTTGAGCACGACAACCAGTACTAACAAAATGGGGCTTTTTTTTTCTGCACTGGTTCTTGGCTTCTTGTTTTAAGGATGTTGAGCACGACAACTAGGACTAACAAAATGGGGCTTTTTTTCTGCACTGGTTCTTGGCTTCTTGTTTTAAGAATGTTGAGCACGACAACTAGGACTAACACAATGGAGCTTTTTTTCTGCACTGGTTCTTGACTTCTTGTTTCAAGGATGTTGAGCACAACGTTCGGCGTTTTCGGTGCTTGGCTGCCACTTGCCAGGCCTCATAAATTGCCGGCAGGTGGCAATTCTAGGGGGTCTGGATTGTCAGCAGGTGGCAATCCTGGTTGGGAGGGGGGCTAGATTGCCAACAGGTGGCAATCACACCTGCGTTTTTGGTGCTTAGCTGCCACTTGCCAGGCCTAATGGATTGCCGGCAGGTGGCAATCTTAGGGGGTCTAGATTGTCAGAAGGCGGCAATCGTAGCGGGGCACAGATTGCCAACAGGTGGCAATCACAGGGGATCGAGATTGTCAGCAGGTGGCAATCTTGGGGGGTACAGATTGCCAACAGGTGGCAATCTTAAGGGGGTACAGATTGCCAACAGGTGGCAATCACAGGGGATCTAGATTGTCAGCAGGTGGCAATCTTAGGGGGTACAGATTGCCAACAGGTGGCAATCTTAAGGGGGCACGGATTGCCAAGAGGTGGCAATCGTGGTGGGGGTTGGTGGAAAGGGGGCGGATGGCTGTCACACTCCCTTGCTGGCCGGTTGCCCTTTGGATTGTCAGCAGGTGGCAATCTTCAGGGCTTCAGATTGTCAGCTGGTGGCAATCTGGGTGGAGCTTGGTGGAAAGGGGGCGGATGGCTGTCACACTCCCTTGCTGGCCGTTTGCCCCTTTGGATTGTCAGTAGCTCTGGACCCTCCCGTCGGATGGCTGTCACACTCCCTTGCCAGATTGACAGCAGGTGTCAATCGTGAGAGGTCCGGTGGGGGAAGGGGCCGGTTGTTGGCTTCTTGTTTCAAGGATGTTGAGCACGACAACCAGGACTAACAAAATGGGTTTTTTTTTCTGCACTGGTTCTTGGCTTTTTGTTTTAAGGATGTTGAGCACGACAACGAGGACTAACAAAATGGGGCTTTTTTTCTGCACTGGTTCTTGGCTTCTTGTTTTAAGAATGTTGAGCACGACAACTAGGACTAACACGATGGGGCTTTTTTTCTGCACTGGTTCTTGACTTCTTGTTTCAAGGATGTTGAGCACAACAACAAGGGTTAACAAAATGGTGTGTTTTTGTTCTGCACTGTTTGCTGGCATCTTGGTGCTTCCCAACGGTGTGGCAAATACAATATCTGGTTCTTGGTGGCTCTTTCTGGCCCACTCTTGGCCGTAACAAATCGTACTGCCGGGTCTTGGTGGCTCTTTCTGGCCCACTCTTGGCCGTAACAAATCGTACTGCCGGTTCTTGGTGGCTCTTTCTGTCCCACTCTTGTCCGTAACAAATCTGGTGGCTCTTTCTGGCCCACTCTTGGCCGTAACAAATCGTACTGCCGGGTCTTGGTGGCTCTTTCTGGCCCACTCTTGGCCGCAGCAAATCGTACTGCCGGATCTTGGTGGCTCATTCTGGCCCACTCTTGGCCGTAACAAATCGTACTGCCGGGTCTTGGTGGCTCTTTCTGGCCCACTCTTGTCCCGTTGAGCAGGTAATTTGTAATGTCCAGCGGTGATGGGAACAATCGTACTGTACTGCCGGATCTTGGTGGCTCATTCTGGCCCACTCTTGGCCGTAACAAATCGTACTGCCGGGTCTTGGTGGCTCTTTCTGGCCCACTCTTGGCCGCATCAATTCGTACTGCCGGATCTTGGTGGCTCATTCTGGCCCACTCTTGGCCGCAACAAATCGTACTGCCGGTTCTTGGTGGCTCTTTCTGTCCCACTCTTGTCCGTAACAAATCGTACTGCCGGTTCTTGGTGGCTCTTTCTGTCCCACTCTTGTCCGTAACAAATCGTACTGCCGGGTCTTGGTGGCTCTTTCTGGCCCACTCTTGGCCGTAACAAATCGTACTGCCGGGTCTTGGTGGCTCTTTCTGGCCCACTCTTGGCCGTAACAAACAAACATCTTAACTGTGGCCGGTTCTTGGTGGCTCGTTCTGTCCCACTCTTGTCCGTAACAAATCGTACTGCCGGGTCTTGGTGGCTCTTTCTGGCCCACTCTTGGCCGTAACAAATCGTACTGCCGGGTCTTGGTGGCTCTTTCTGGCCCACTCTTATCCGTAACAAATCGTACTTCCGGGTCTTGGTGGCTCTGTGTGGCCCACTCTTATCCGTAACAAATCGTACTTGCGGGTCTTGGTGGCTCTGTGTGGCCCACTCTTATCCGTAACAAATCGTACTTCCGGGTCTTGATGGCTCTGTGTGGCCCACTCTCATCCGTAACAAATCGTACTTCCGGGTCTTGGTGGCTCTGTGTGGCCCACTCTTATCCGTAACAAATCGTACTTCCGGATCTTGGTGGCTCTGTGCTTGCCCCAGGAGGCTGTTTGTGGCTGGTTGTCAGCTGAAGAAAATCTTTTTTTAGTGGCCTCCAGGCGAAATGTCTCACAAAGCTTGCCCCAGGAGGCTGTTTGTGGCTGGTTGTCAGCTGAAGAAAATCCTTTTTTGTTGGCCTGCAGGCGACATGGCTCACAAAGCTTGCACCAGAAGGCCGTTTTGTGGCTGGTTGTCAGCTGAAGAAAATCTTTTTTTGTTGGCCTCCAGGCGAAATGGCTCGCAAATCTTGCCCCAGGAGGCTGTTTCTGGCTAATTGTCAGCTGAAAAACATCTTTTTTTGTTGGCCTCCAGGCGAAATGGCTCGCAAAGCTTGCCCCAGGAGGCTGTTTTGTTGCTGGTTGTCAGCTGAAGAACATCTTTTTTTGTTGGCCTGCAGGCGAAATGGCTCACAGGCCTTCGTAATGCATCCGGTGGCGGAGGGTGCGCGGAACCCCAAAGGCAAAAAAAGCCTTGCAGTTTTGAGGCTGAAGAAGGACCAGTGTTTTCAAAAACCCTTGCATTGTAAGCTCCAGGTTCTTAATTTGGAGCTTCGGGTCCTTAATTTTAAGTTCAAATCCTGAAATTCAAGCTCCTGTACTTAATTCAAGCTCGAGTCCTTAATTTCTTGTCCAGTCCTTAATCCTCGGTTCCGGGTGTTTAATTTAAGGCTCTTCAAAGGCAGCAAGGAGGAATCCAGGCGTCCCCGGCCATTTGCACCAAGGTTTACCGGGGCCCGGAAAGGAGGATTTCAAGTGTGCCCGGCCGGTGTGCACCAAGGTTTAGGGTTATTACTTTATAGGCTGACAGTAGCGGCCTATTCACTGGAGCCGCGTGGACCTGAGGTCCAGGACCTACGGCTCGCTTTTCAGCCATCGCCTACGGTCCGGCAGGCGCCTTCCGGTCAGCCTGCTGCGGCCGACCCCATTCGCTGCGGTGGGGGGTCGGCCTTCAGTTTAGGGTTTAGGGTTTAGGGTTTAGGGTTTAGGGTTTAGGGTTTAGGGTTTAGGGTTTAGGGTTTAGGGTTTTCGCTGCGAGTGCGCTGTCGACCCCTCCATGAAGTGGTTGGGGTCGGCGCATGAGCTGCAATGCCCGCCCTCCCACCCTAATTTCAAACCTTGAACGGGTTTAGGGTTGTCTACCCCCCCAACCGCCCCTAGCAAGGGGGGCTTATATGGTTTGGAAGCAACAACAACAAACAACTTTTCCACAACGCCAAAGTGACAATCTCCAGGCACAAAGTGACAATCTCCAGGCCCCAAAGTGACAATCTCCAGGCCCCAAAGTGACAATCTCCAGGCCCCAAAGTGACCCAAAGGGCCTTCTGGGTGGCTTCGGTGGGCTTGTGGCCTCTGGGGCCTTTGCAGGGTTTACGGGGGAGGACCTTCTGCAGGCTTTGTGGGGGCCTTCTGGAGACCTTCTGGACACCTTTTTGCCCACCTTCAAAATTACTTAAAACCTATTGAAACAGCTACAAAAACCAGATAAAACTTTAAAAAACCATTCTGAGCCTTTAAGAACCTCGCAAAACCTGCAAAAACTTCAACCAGACCAGGCCAACTTTTCCACAACACCAAAGTGAAAAACTCCAGGCGCAAAGTGACAATCTCCAGGCCCCCAAGTGACAATCTCCAGGCCCCAAAGTGACAATCTCCAGGCCCCAAAGTGACCCAAAGGGCCTTCTGGGTGGCTTCGGTGGGCTTGTGGCCTCTGGGGCCTCTGCAGGGTTTACGGGGGAGGACCTTCTGCAGGCGTTGTGGGGGCCTGCGCTAGGCTCTGGGTCCTTAATTTTAATTAGGTCCGGTTAATTTTAAGCTCCGGGCCTTTAAGTTTAAGCTCCGGGTCCTTAATTTTAGGTCCGGTCCTTATTTTAAGCTCCGGTGCCTTAATTCTAGCTTGGCCCTTAATTACGGGCCCTTAATTTTAGGCTCCGGGTCCTTGATTTTAGGTCTGGCCTTAATTTTACGCTCCGGGGTCTTAATTTTCGGCTCCGGGTCCTTAATTTTAAGGTTCTTTAAAGGCAGCAAGGAGGAATCCAGGGGTCCCCGCCCATTTGCACCAACGTTTACCGGGGCCCAGAAACCTGGAAAATTGCTGCTGATTTTGCCTTGTTAAGTTCTTTATATAAAATGTGCATTTTAATGAGGGCCAAGTGCCCAAGTCGAGGTCCCCCTCTTTCTTTTCGTGTGGCTCCACTAAACTCCGCCCTGGGACTCCTCGGTCCAGGGCTCGGAACCGTCCCTGAGCTTAGAATCGAAAAATGGACCCTCGAGTGCTCGTGTGTGCCCAAAGGGGTCGGGGCCACATTCTGCAGCAAAACAGGGCCGTTCTTTATGTGTGCCGCCACTAAACCATCCGGTGTCCATGTGAGCCCAAAGCGGTCAAGGCCACATTCTGCAGCAAAACAGGGCCGTTCTTTTCGTGTGGCTCCACTAAACTCTTCCCTACCCTCCAAAAATCTGGAAAATCGCTGCTGATTTTGCCTTGTTAAATTCTTTATATAAAATGCGCATTTTAATTAGGGCCAGGTGCCCAAGTCGAGGTCCCCCTCTTTCTTTTCGTGTGGCTCCATTAAACTCTGCCCTGTGGCTCCTCGGTCCAAGGCTCGGAACCGTCCCTTGCTTTAATCTGCGGCCGACCCCATTCGCTGCGGTGGGGGATGTCCTTAATTTAAGGTTGGAGGATTTCAAGCGTGCCCGGCCGTTTGCACCAAGGTTTAGGGTTATTACTTTATAGGCTGACAGTAGCGGCCTATTCACTGGAGCCGCGTGGACCTGAGGTCCAGGACCTACGGCTTGCCTTTCGGCCATCGCCTACGGTCCGGCAGGCGCCTTCCCGTCCGCCTGCTGCGGCCGACCCCATTCGCTGCGGTGGGGGGTCGGCCTTCAGTTTAGGGTTTAGGGTTTAGGGTTTTCGCTGCGAGTGCGCTGTCGACCCCTCCATGAAGTGGTTGGGGTCGGCGCATGAGCTGCAATGCCCGCCCTCCCACCCTAATTTCAAACTTTGAACGGGTTTAGGGTTGTCTACCCCCCCAACCCCCCCTAGCAAGGGGGGCTTATATGGTTTAGAGGAGCAGGCTTTGAAAGCGATGCTGAAACGGCATAATTGCATTCTCTACGAGCCGAGGTGGCCATGGCACAAGACAGCTTAAGCGGTGATGCACCTTCTGGTGCCTTCCTGGTGGCCTTCTGGAAGCCTTTGGGTGCCTTTGCGCCTTCTGAGCACCTTCTCAAAGCCTCCTCAAGCCCTTCTGGTGGCCTTCTGGGTGCTTCTTAAAATCCAGGCTGGGTTCAGGCCCTTCTGGTAGGTTTTCTATGGCCTTCTGGGGGTTTCTGGATGGTGCCTTGCAGGGCCTCTGCAGGTTTACGGGGGCAGGGCCTCTGAAGGCTTTGTGGGGACCCTCGAAAAGCTTTTGGGGGCCATGTGAAGGGCTTGTGAAGGCTTTCTGGTGCCTTGTTCGCTTTGTTGGGGACCAGACCTTCTGGCTTCTGGTGCCTGGTGCCTTCTGGAGCTTTGCCGTCCTTCATTTCAGCTCTAGGTCCTAAAATCCAAGCCCCAAATGACAAAATCCAAGCCCAAAGTGACAAAATCCAGTCCCGAAGTGACAAAATCCTGGCTGGGTTCAGGCCTTCTGGGGCCCTTCTGGGAGGTTTGTAGTGGCCTTCTGGTGCCTTCTGGGCTTTCTCTTTGTGGGGGCCTTCTGCGGGCTTTCTGGTGCAGTTCGCCTTGTGCGGGGCCTTTGGAGGCCTTCTGGCTTCTGGTGCCTGGTGCCTTGGGGCTTTGCCTTGCTTCGGGTCCTTAATTTTAGGCGGTCCTTTATTTTAAGCTCCGGGTCCTGAATTTTCGGCTCCGGGTCCTTAATTTTAGGTCCGGTCCTTAATTTTAAGCTCCGTGTCCTTAAGTTTCGGCTCCGGGTCCCCAATTTTAGGTTTTAGTTCTTATTTTAAGCTCCGGGCCCTTAATTTTAGGCTCCGGGTCCTTAATTTTAGGTACGGTCCTTAATTTTGAGCTCCGTGTCCTTAATTTCAAGCTCCGGGCCCTTAATTTTATGCTCCAGGTCCTTAATTTTAGGTCCGGTCCTGCTCCAGGTCCTTAATTTTAGGTCCGGTCCTTAATTTCAAGCTCCGGGTCCTTAATTTTCGGCTCCGGCTCCTTAATTTTAGGTCCGGTCCTTAATTTTAAGCTCCGAGTCCTTAATTTTCGACTCCGGGTCCTTAATTTTAGGTCATTTTAAGCTCCGGGGTCCTTAATTTTAGGTCCTGGCCCTTAATTTTAAGCTCCGGGTCCTCAATTTTCGGCTCCGGGTCCTTAATTTTAGGTCCGGTCCTTAATTTTAAGCTCCGGGTCCTTAATTTTCGGCTCCGGGTCCTTAATTTTAGGTCCGGTCCTTAATCGGGTCCTTAATTTTAGGTCATTTTAGGCTCCGGGGTCCTTAATTGTAGGCTGTCCTTAAATTTAAGCTCCGGGTCCTTAATTTTCGGCTCCGGGTCCTTAATCCTCGGTTCCGGGTGATTAATTTAAGGCTCTTCAAAGGCAGCAAGGAGGAATCCAGGCGTCCCCGACCATTTGCACCAAGGTTTACCGGGGCCCAGAAAGGAGGAATCCAGGTGTGCCCGGCCGGTTTGCACTGAGGTTTAGGGTTATTACTTTATAGGCTGACAGTAGCGGCCTATTCACTGGAGCCGCGCGGACCTGAGGTCCAGGACCTACGGCTTGCCTTTCGGCCATCGCCTACGGTCCGGCAGGCGCCTTCCGGTCCGCCTGCTGCGGCCGACCCCATTCGCTGCGGTGGGGGGTCGGCCTTCAGTTTAGGGTTTAGGGTTTAGGGTTTAGGGTTTAGGGTTTAGGGTTTAGGGTTTAAGGTTTTCGCTGCGAGTGCGCTGTCGACCCCTCCATAAAGTGGTTGGGGTCGGCGCATGAGCTGCAATGCCCGCCCTCCCACCCTAATTTCAAACCTTGAACGGGTTTAGGGTTGTCTACCCCCCCAACCCCCCCTAGCAAGGGGGGCTTATAGGGTTTAGAAGAAGGGCTAAAGCTTTGAGCAGTGATTTGAGAAAGTGCGGCCATGAGAGGGTGTTTGTGAAGGCAATTTGCATTTAGTCATATGCGTGACATGACAATTTGCGGTCGCTTGCAGCCAAAATTGCAGAAGCGAGACAACTTCACGGTCTATGCAACCATGTTGCTTGCAGTCTGTATGGTGGGATTAGCAGGCATCAAGACATATGCATGTGACAAATCAATGGCGAGATGCGGCACAGCACAATTGCGAGCAACCTTGTTTTGCCGCCTCGAGCGCTGTCTGTCGTGGGCGTGCACTGTGCTCTACACTGCCCGCACAGCATATTGCTCGCAAAGCACGTGTGGTTGTGAATTGAATGGCGACCTGTACATTTGACGCCCGCCGACGTGAAGCGAGTTTTAAATCAGATCATTTGGCTGGCGTGAAATGATGCTCCGTGAAGATGCCCGCCAGCAGGAAGTCCTTGTAGTAACCGACCCTACTGATGGCCGTGTAGGCCGCGGCGGGAACCTTCGGGGCAGCCAAGTAGACGACGACGTGAGGTAGCTCTGCACCCTGAAACTTGAGGATGGTGGACGCGTAGCCGGGCCGGACGGGATAGTAGACCAAGCCGCCCCTTTCCGGGTCCGTCCACGGCCAGACGCTGACCACATAGTCGGTGGCAGTCTTGACCAGGAGGCCGCCCGTGCCGTCGTCATACTTCAGGACGGTCGCCTCCATGCCGTTGATGAAGTCGATGTCTTTCCGCACGTTGCGTGTCAGGTAAACCTTCATGCCCTTGTAGACGGGCATGGCGGAGGGCTGCAGCTCGTCAGCCGGCTTCAGCTTGCCCTGCACGTAGTTGTCGGGGTTCGCGTCCACGTCAGCCGGCAAAGTCACAAGGGGAGCGTAGTTGGGAAAGAGGGCCTTCAAGGCAGCTGCGTTGACCGAAGCAGCACCTCGCCTTGTGCACGTGAGGATGGTCGTGTGGGGCTTGGACTTCAGGAGCTTCCGCAGCCCCTTCACCGTGGGGGGGCCAGGCGGCTTCCAAGCCATCTTCTTGCGGAGCCGTCGCAAGAGCTGGGCGCTCGGCTTGCCGGTCCTGAGTACCGCCAGGAGCTTGGCATGCTCCTGGTCCTTGCACCGGTACATCTTGTGCAGGGCGACACGGTAGCAGTACAAGGTCCACAGGCGCGAGTGCCATGGCCGCTGCTCTCCCACGCCCGCCATCTGGTACCGGTCGCCCAGCAGCGCCAATGCGGGCACGCGGTCCGCAGCTACCCAAAGCTTCAGGATCTTCTCGAAGTTGACCATGTCAAGCTGCGAGAGCTCGTCGACGACGATGAGAGAGTACATGCCGAGCAAGGAAGCTTCTCCGTGCTCAGCAGCCTCATGAAGGCCGAAGGCAGCGTGGCAGGTGTCGATGTCCACGTTGTGACCGTAGCGTTCCTTCATGCGACTGGACAGCTGGGCCGTCGGCAGAGCCATCAAGACTTTGCCGCCCTTGGCCAAAGCCCGATCGATGCACGAGAAGATCACGGTGGTCTTGCCAGTGCCAGGGGGCCCCAGGCAAACGTTGGCCTTGCTGCCTCGAGCTTCTTGTCGTAGACGGTCTGCCTCGCCCTCGTCCTCTGTTTCCTCGATGGTCACCGCGCGGTCCACGGCGGTGTCCACGCGCTCTTTGAAGCCTCGCAGCAGGTCAGGAGCGAAGCTTTAATTTGCACGCTTGCTTCACATGCAGAGGCTGATGCAGACGAGGCGCGGAGTTGCTCTCTGTTGAACTTGCTGGCATCCACAGGACCCGCTTTCTTCTTGGAGGCCTTGCCGCGGCGCTTCTCTTGGGCCTGCTGCTCCTTTCGGGCATCCAGGGAGCCGTCCAGGTACTCCTGAAGCATGCCGCGGTGAACGCGGATCATGGCGAGGATGGTGTCCACGTGGTCCTTGGTGTGCGCCTCCATCTTCAGCTCCGCGCGGATCTTCTCGTCGTCCTGCCACATGGCCTGCGCCACAGGATGCTCGCAGAGGACCGCCATGGCGAAGTACTTGTGGGCTTCCGGGAGCCGTCGCGCGAGGTTCTGGGGCAGGCAGAAGTCCGTGGCCTTCTCGAAGGGAACATGAAGCATGAGCCACTGACCGAAGAAGCGGTCGTTGAACTTGGAGACGGTCTCGGCGGCCACGACTTTCTCGCCCTGCATCACGTAGCTCGCAGCAAACTCCTCCAGAGTGGCCTCGCTGCCGGATTCCCTGTGCTTCTTCTTGAGCCAGTGGCAGATCTTCCCTTCGGCCGTGGTCTTACGTAGATAGTCGAGGAGGCTGATGCGCCCACAGGCCCACTCCGCCTGCTCGTATAGCTCCACCTCGCGCGGCTTGGGATCCTGGTCCGGGTAAGGCGCCACTAAATCACGCTTGCCGCCGCTCTGCGTGGAGAGGTGCCACTGCCGGAACTTGGCGCCGAAGAGCTGCAGCACCATCTCGGGCTCCAGCGGCCGGTAGCGCATGAGCACGGTGGCCGCGATGCTCATGGCCTCCGCGTCGTCGTTCAGCCACTCCTCACTGGCCGCATCGGAGAACTTGCTGACGTACTTGGTAACGTAGGCGCGAAGCAGGCCGTCGTCGTCGCACATCTGGAAGTCTTGGTGGCAGTGGAGCACCTCCATCAAGTCCACGATGTAGGGGCGCAAGCCCGCCGCATGGTCGTCCTCCGTGTGCTGAAGGCGCCAGGCGCCTGCCTCGCGGTCGAAGTAAGTCGGCGCTTCGTGGACGGGCCAGCCGCTCTTCTTGTCCCGGTCATATTGGCTGCCTTCTACGTAGCCGCGGAGGTCTGCATCTTCGGGCAGCGTGGCAGACACGGTCTCGACGAGGTTCAGCTGCTCGACGTCCTCGGGCTTGACGAAGATGACGACGTGCACGTGGACTCTGCCGGAGCCGTGGTAGTCCTGGGTGGCTGCCTTGCGGGTCCCGTCCTGATACTCCAGACGCAGGAAGTAGTGCAGGCGGCGGGCTTGACCGTGCTCGTCAAGAACCCGAAAGATGTTGCTCGTCCAAGCCTGCTGCCGCGCCCATCCCCCTGTTTGCCCCAAGAGCAAGCCTTTCACAGCTTGGACCATGACGTGCACCATGTGCAGTGTCTCCGCCACCGGCAGGAAGAGGCGTTCCTTGAGCAGCTTCTGCATCTCGTCGCGGACCCACTCGTGGTAGGGGAAGCTCCACTCGTAGGGGGCGATGGTGAAGAAGATGCGAGGGTAGCCCACTTGCCGCACCATGTCCAGCAAGGCATAGTGCACGCCGCGCCAGTAATGTTGGCTGAAGGCCTCGCCCTTGAGCAGGAGGCGCATGGGCGTTGGCAGCTGCAAGTTCTTCTTGGAGCCGATGCTGCTCCAGAGGTTCAAGTCGTACACGAACTGCAGCAGCTGGAAGTCGGCGGCGTAGCCCAGCAGGCGACCCAGCGCCAAGGCAGCGAACAGCCGCTTCATGCTGTGACGTGTGGTACCAGCGTCCTCCGCGGCCTCCTCGTCGCTGTGTTGGCTTTCCTCGTCGCTGTTGCTGTCGCTCTCGCTGTCGCTCTCGCCAGCACTGTGCCGACCGGTGTTCAGCACTTGCTCCAAGGTCGCGGCCCGCTCCTGGCGAATCACCCGCCTGGGATCCGTGGCACGTTCGTGAGTGAAGGTGTTCTTGACGTCCCAGAAGAGGACCGGCCAGAGGGCGCACTCCACGCCCACGCGCTCAATGAACTGCAGCCTGCGGCGGCGAGTAAGCTCGTCTGCCCCGGGATGCTCCCGCAGAAACTCCCCGTGCTCGCCCACGGAGGTCGCGTAGGGAGTGTCGTCCGATTCCATCAGGAAGTCGTAAGCCGCACGGGCCTTTGCCCGCATGTCCAGGTCCTGGCCAAGGCACGAGCGACAAGTATGATACCTAGAGACAAAGAGATCTACTCCGAATCCCTGGCCTGCAACAGCTTGATGCGCTTCTTCACCGCCGTCGCGTGCCAGCGGAAACGGATCAGCGTCGTCTTCTGACGGTAGCCGGACTTGTGCTCGGCGCGAATGACCGGCCCCACATCGATCTCCAAAGGTGACAGGGCTTGCGCAGCTTCCGGACTAAGCCCGCGCAATGCTTCCGGCACATCTGCCAGCGTCACGACCGGCTGCGCCCGCGCTGCTTTGCACCTGGAGCACTTGCCCGAGAGATGCGTGGGTTGCTGCGGCCTGCCGAGCCGGCTCTCTGTGAGGTCGCAAGGCGCGAGGAGGCCGCAGCTGTCGCACAGGCTCCACGAGTCGAACAGGCACCAGCGCTCGAAGTCCTCGGCCAATTTGTGCCGCTTCGCCGGAGGCAACCCAGTGGTGTTCTCGACGGCCTCGCCAGCTCGGGTTCGCTCTGCTGGCCGGCCCATGCGGCGCCGCGCCCGAGCCCTGTCTTCCAGCACCCGCTCTCGATACTTCTTCTTCATCGCAGCCGACGCGGGGGCTCCGGCTGCTTGCCGCGACGCCAAGGCGCCCTTCCACAAGTCCGGGAGGGGCTGCTTGTCCAGCAGACGACGCCGGCCACCCCGCCCGGCCGCACGCTTGGGGCCGTGCAACTCTGCTTGAAAGTACTGCACGGCCTCAGGCGGCAAGCGCTCTGCCAGAGCACGGGCACGGCTGGCTGTCGACATCCGACGGAGCTTGCCCAGCACCTGGTGGAAGGTAGAATGCATCATAATGCAACGCAACAATACTAAAAGCGCACGCAACGCACCCTGCCTCTCGCTTGCCAGCGTCGTCTTCGCACAGAGGCCAAAGATCTTCGGGTCGACAGAACAGGCAGCGCGTGGCTCGGCCCATCACCTGAGCTGGGCCTCCACGTGTTGCCAGCGCGAAAGTGCATCGCTCGCCATCCATGCCCATACACATCCGCGGCTTGGCCAGCTCTGCCTGGAAGTAGCCACGGAATTCATTTGGCACCCGCTCCACGGCAAGACGCTGGTACTCGGGCGTCAGGGCCAGCAGCAAGCGTTTGATCTGTCCACGCGACCGTTGCTGAACGCAGGCGGTGGCTAGACGGGGCGGATCACATAAGACCTCAGCCGGTCGAAAAAAGTCAAGCACGGATGCGATGCCGTTTGCCATTGCTTGCCTCCCTCTGCACATGCACGTGCAACAGCCGCTCATTCCATTGATTTGCCGACAAGGGGCACACGTTGGAAACTTGCATCGGTGGGCTGCACGGCCGGGGTTTTGCGGCGAGAAGACACAAGCAGAGCTTGCTGTGCCAGGACACACGGAAGGCATGGCCCTGATCAAGAGGCTTGCGAGATCGCAGCAAATACTCCTGCAAGTTCAACAGCTCGAGCCAGGGCAGAACATGTCAAGCTTGTCCCGCTGAATTCATAGCAGCAACGCAGCACAGGGCTCGATATGAAGCAGGGGCATGCAGCTGCACGGCATCCACGATTTTGACTTCGCCAGGACACACAGTTTACACTGAAGTCAGATTCTGCACAACAAAAGGACATAAGGGCCGCGCCTGTGCTATTCGCGCTGCCGCAAAAGGACATAAGGGCCGCGCCTGTGCTATTCGCGCTGCCGCAACGCTGCCGGCTTGCCCGGGCACTCAGTCAGTCGTCGCCCGGCTCCTTCTCTGCGATCTCCGGAACTTCGGCAGGCGCGTCTTCTGGCGGTGCAGCTACCTCGGGCAAGCCTGCGTCCGGAGCAGCACGGACCTCTTCGTGCACACTCTTTGCCTTGTCAACCATGCCCTGCATGCTCTCGAAGATCTTGATCAACTTTTCCTTGTTTGGTAAGCGCGTCATCTGCTTCAACGTTTGCAGAGCCTTGGCAAGTCCATGCTCCGCCAACACGGCCTCGGGCACGTTATCCAACAGAGCGACCAACGCGGACAAGGGGCGACGCTCCTTCTTCGTGTCTTGATTCGCGACCATGGTCTGCAACTCGTGGGCAAACTTGCTCACCTCCGACTCTTCCCAAGACAGATGCGGGTCGGCGGCTTCATCCTCCTCCGCTTCGTCCTCCTCGTCGTCCACAGCGAGTTCGACTGCAGGCGGCTTCTCCGCAGCTGACCTCTCCGCCGCCGGGGGCTTCTTCTTCGGAGCTTTGGGCGTCTTCGCCTTCCTTTTCTTGTCGCTTCCATGGGAGGTGGACGAGGAGCGGGAATCCTTGTCACTGCCGCTGTCAGAGGCTTTGTCCCCGGAGTTCTGATCGGACTCGGAGCCGGAGTCGGCTTCCCTTGCATTGCTGCTGTCTCCGAAAGCCCGCTTCTTACGTGGAGCCTTGGCTTCCAAGCGAGCAGCATTGGTCGCTGCCACGGCTTGCGCGCAACTCTCGAGAGGCTTCTTGCGGACGAACTTCTGCACGGCCTTGTCCTGCTTCGGCTCCTCCGGGATCTTCTTGGCCCAGGCTTTCGGGTTGGCCGCCAGGGCGCAGAGCTCCAGGCCGGCCATGGCACCTGCGTACATGCGGGAGCCGGTGTCCGCCAGGCGCGCAAAGTCCTTGACTTGCTGTTTCAGCGCCTCCTTCTTCCCCAACTTCTTCAGCACCTTCTCGATGTGGGGCGATGCCGACGAAGCATCTGCACATTCCTTGTTCGTCATGTTGACCACAGCGAGCGAGTCACGGAGAGCTTCCAGAAGCTTCTTGACGGCGGGAATCCCGGTCCGCGCAAACTTCTTGTCGGCCGAAGACGTCGGTAGCGCCGCCAGAGCTTCTGAACAAGATTCCAGCGACGCAGCAGCCATGCTGACCCCCAAGCCAAGCCGAGCAATGCACTCGGAGGATTCCGCTGTTAGCTGCTCTGCCAGCTTAGAAGCAGTGAAATAGTCCGAAGGAGCTTGATTCTCCGTCAAGAGCATGCGACCATCCTCGTCGGGCCAGCTGCGGAGGGACGCCTTCGCGAGTAGCTTGTAGAAGGGAACGCCGGGCGGATACTTGGCCTTGACCTTGCCATCCTTGGCGACGTGCTTGCCGGCAGACTTGCGCGGGGTCGACTTGCCCATGGCTGCAGAAGAAGAGGGAAAAGCTAAGTAGCAAGTACTACAACTCTAGCTGCTGCTTTTGATCGCCGCGGCACTTCAATGAAAGCAGCTGGAACGTCAGCTGTGTGCACATCTTAGAACACTCGTGAAAGATGCATGGGGCCGAATATGTTTTTTCACTCGCGCACCTGTTTGTCTTCCTGAGTGGGACACCGAAACCATTTCCATCTGTACTTCGGCTGGAGTACGCTGTGGCTCTACCTAGAAAATAGCTACAGCCACGGAGGAGGAGCTTTGCAAGAGATGTCCTTCATAAGCTGCACGAGGATAAGGATTGTCAGGTGGTTCGCAACCAGGATGCGCAAGGAAGCTTTGCAAGCAGTGCATGCACGTAGGGGGCGGTCCATGCCAACACCTAGCATACATCGAGATTTCGCACGTGCAGGGAATGAATGCAATCACAAGACAACACAGCGTAGCTTGTTGTAGTCGAGTTGCGATCGAGGCCGTACCTTGGCTCTGACGTCATGGTCGACAAGGTTGATTTGCTGTGTACTGCCGGCGACACCTGACCACATGACTCTTTCGCCAATAATGATCTCGCCCAAATAAGCGAAACAATTCTGCAAGAGGTTTTCATTCCTGAAGCCCCAATAAGCGAAACAATTCTGCCAGAGAATTTGGTTCCTAACGCCCCAATAAGAGAAACAATTCTGCAAGACGTTTTCATTCCTGAAGCCCCAATAAGCGAAACAATTCTGCCAGAGAATTTGGTTCCTAACGCCCCAATAAGCGAAACAATTCTGCAAGAGTTTTTCATTCCAAAAGCTCCAATAAGCGAAGCAATTCTGCCAGAGATTTTCTTTACTAGCGCCACAATAAGCGAAACAATTCTGCAAGAGGTTTTCCTTCCTAACGCCCCAATAAGCGAAACAATTCTCCAAGAGGTTTTCATTCCCAAAGCCCCAATAAGCGAGGCAATTATGCCAGACTAACCCTTGAAAACTCCCTGAAAGGCTTGTGCGGACTCGAGGTTTGCGTCTAGATTCTAGATGCAGTCTGGAGGCGGCTCTCGCCTCATCTGACCGCGCCTTTGCTTCGGCAGGGAAATTGATGCAAGCATGACGCAAGCATGACGCAAGCACGCTCTAGACGTGGACATGTTTGATTGCAGCCGAGTTGCGACCACCAGAGCAATGCCTGGGCGAGCACATGTTGAGTTAACATATATGTTGATGATGGCCGTGGACATGCACGTGTTTAATTGCAGCCGAGTCGCTTGTACCAAAAATCAGTCCTTGGCTTGGACATGTTCAGTGAATGCATGCGTGGGAAGTATGAGAGTGTGAAGGTCTTCGAAGGCACCCCCCAGCGTACTTAGTACTGGGATGGCCTTATTTAAGGCGCCTTATAAGAGAATGTCCCGCAGCACACGCTCCCTGCTTCCCCGATGTTTCTGGTCGGATTGAAACATCCTTCGCCCATATGTGTTCACCGATTGGAGATAGATCGGATCCCCGGTAGTAACGCGCACCCGCGAGCGAGTACACGCGTTCCCGTTGACAGGCTCAATGGGAAGCCCCCTTGGCCCTTGGCACTGAGGAACACAAACCGATCCTCGCGCAAAGCGCGTCCGTGGCACACATCCCAAAAGTATGACCGCGGCCTACTTTTGGAATGCTCAAGGAAGGCACCTCGGCTCTTTTTAGGTATTTGGAGGCCGATTCGCTAGTGAACTGGCGCGTACAGCAGTCGCTGTAGTTCAACGCCATTACTAGCTTCCAAAAGACAGCAAGGATGTCCCCTTAGGGGGCGAGCGGAGGGTCCAAAAGCGCATTGTGTGTACGCGCGCGGGTCGGGGAAATCCTGGTCCCCGGGCGGTCGTAGATTGACGGTGGGTGTCAATTTTGCCCGGCTTCAAGACTGCTTAGAGCCCTTTGAAATAACTTCGGAAGCCACTTAGAACGTTTTAAAACCACTCTGAGCCTTTAAAAACCTCTCAAAACCTGCAAAAACTTGCAACCAGGCCAACCACAACGCCAAAGTGACAATCTCCAGGCCCCAAAGTGACAATCTCCAGGCCCCAAAGTGACAATCGCCAGGCCCCAGGTGACAATCTCCAGGCCCCAAAGTGACAATCGCCAGGCCCCGAGTGACAATCTCCAGGCCCCAAAGTGACAATCGCCAGGCCCCAGTTGACAATCTCCAGGCCCCAAAGTGACAATCGCCAGGCCCCGAGTGACAATCTCCAGGCCCCAAAGGGGTGGCAATCTTAGGGGGTCTAGATTGTCAGAAGGCGGCAATCGTAGGGGGGTACAGATTGCCAACAGGTGGCAATCACAGGGGATTTAGATTGTCAGCAGGTGGCAATCTTAGGGGGATAGATTGCCAACAGGTGGCAATCTTAAGGGGGTACAGATTGCCAAGAAGTGGCAATCACAGGGGATCTAGATTGTCAGCAGGTGGCAATCTTAGGGGGGTACAGATTGCCAACAGGTGGCAATCTTAAGGGGGTACAGATTGCCAATAGGTGGCAATCGTGGTGGGGGGTGGTGGATAGGGGGCGGATGGCTGTCACACTCCCTTGCTGGCCGGTTGCCCCTTTGGATTGTCAGCAGGTGGCAATCTTAAGGGGGTATAGATTGCCAATAGGTGGCAATCGTGGTGGGGGTGGGTGGAAAGGGGGCGGATGGCTGTCACACTCCCTTGCTGGCCGGTTGCCCCTTTGGATTGTCAGCAGGTGGCAATATTCAGGGCTTCAGATTGTCAGCTGGTGGCAATCTGGGTGGAGCTTGGTGGAAAGGGGGCGGATGGCTGTCACACTTCACTTTGGCCCTATGATTCCTTGGATTGTCGGTAGGTGGCAATCCCGAGGGGACCAGATTGTCAGCAGGTGGCACGACAACTAGGACTAACAAAATGGGGCTTTTTTTCTGCACTGGTTCTTGGCTTCTTGGTTTAAGGATGTTGAGCACGACAACCAGGGTTAACAAAATGGGGTGTGTTTTTTTCTGCTCTGGTTCTTGGCTTATTGTTTTAAGGATGTTGAGCACGACAACTAGGACTAACAAAATGGGGCTTTTTTTCTGCACTGGTTCTTGACTTCTTGTTTTAAGGATGTTGAGCACGACAACCAGGGTTAACAAAATGGGGTGTGTTTTTTTTCTGCTCTGGTTCTTGGCTTCTTGTTTTAAGGATGTTGAGCACGACAACTAGGACTAACAAAATGGGGCTTTTTTTCTGCACTGGTTCTTGACTTCTTGTTTTAAGGATGTTGAGCACGACAACCAGGGTTAACAAAATGGGGTGTTTTTGTTCTGCACTGTTTGCTGGCATCTTGGTGCTTCCCAACGGTGTGGCAAATACAATTTCTATCATGTGCCTGCTGAATTGCAGTCGAGTTGCATTCTGGAGCTGCACCTTGGCTGGAACATATTGCATTCAGGCATTTGTGGGAAGCATGAGGTGAGCATGGCGCAAGCTTGACAGAAGCACGCTCTGCACTTGGACATGTTGAATTGCAGCCGAGTTGCGATCAGAGCCATACCTTGGCGAGCACATGCTGAGTGAACGAATATGTTGATCATGGGGAGTGTGAAGGTCTTTGAAGGCGCCCCCCGGATAGATGATTCATGATGAATCCGGGATAGCCTTGTTTCAGAATCCCTTGTCAGAGAGTGTCCCTCAGCACACGCTCCTACTTCCGTAGCCCGTGTCGGATAAGAATGACAGAGGGGCTTCACCTGTAAGTGTATTCACTGGAGCCGCGTGGACCTGAGGTCCAGGACCTACGGCTCGCTTTTCAGCCATCGCCTACGGTCCGGCAGGCGCCTTCCGGTCCGCCTGCTGCGGCCGACCCCATCTTCCCCGCTACAGCCCCTTGATATTGACACTTCCTGTCAATCTTCCGTGCTTCCTAGCCGGAAAGCCCGCCCGGTGCGTCACACTCCCCATTGGGCTGTGGTCGACTAGAGCCCCAAGAGATTGACACCTCCTGTCAATCTTCTCGGCCTTGCAGCCGGCCAGAGCCTACAGATTGACACTTGCTGTCAAGCTTCGTGCCTTCAGGACGTGTCTTTGTGTGAGCGGCCGACGAGAGCCCCAAAATTGACACTGCCTGTCAATCTTCTGCGCCTGTCTTTGTGTGAGGCCGACGAAAGCCCCTAGATATTGACACTTCCGGTCAATCTTCCCTGCTAAAGCCCCTAGATATTGACACTTCCTGTCAATCTTCCTTGCTTCCTAGCCGGCAAGCCCGCCCGGTGCGTCACACTCCCCGTGGTGCTGTCGTCTTTCTGGCCCACTCTTGGCCGTAACAAATCGTACTGCCGGGTCTTGGTGGCTCTTTCTTGGTGGCTCTTTCTGGCCCACTTTTGGCTGTAACAAATCGTACTGCCGGGTCCTGGTGGCTCTTTCTGGCCCACTCTTGGCCGTAACAAATCGTACTGCCAGATCTTGGTGGCCCTTTCTGGCCCACTCTTGGCCGTAACAAATCGTACTGCCGGGTCTTGGTGGCTCTTTCTGTCCCACTGGTGTACAAAAACCCTTGCATTGTAAGCTCCAGGTTCTTAATTTGGAGCTTCGGGTCCTTAATTTTAAGTCCAAATCCTGAAATTCAAGCTCCGGTACTTAATTTAAGCTCGAGTCCTTAATTTCTTGTCGAGTCCTTAATTTTCGGTTCCGGGTCTTTAATTTAAGGCTCTTTAAAGGCAGCAAGGAGGAAT
>CAJNDT010003441.1:0-22893 GCA_905221615.1 Symbiodinium sp. CCMP2592
CTCTCTCTCTCTCTCTCTCGGTGGCTCTCTCTCTCTCTCTCTCTCCGTCGCTCTCTCTCTCTCTCTCTGTCTCTCTCTCTCTCTCTTTCTCTCGTTCTCTCTCTATCTCTCTCGCTCTCTCTCTCTCACTCTCTCTCTCTCTCTCTCTCTCTTTCTCGTGCTCTCCGTCTCTCTCTCTCTCTCTCTCTCTCTCTTTTTCTCTCTCTCTCTCTCTCTCTCTCTCTCTCTCTCTCTCTCTCTCTCTCTCTCTCTCTCTCTCTCTGTTGGATCGTTATTGTTTGTGGCAGACTTGCTACTTGACTATGTTGCAGTTGCTGGTTGGTTCTTGCTTCCGGCATTCTCGACTTGATCTCGTCCGTTTGCATACAATCCCAACATGTCAGTCAGGTTCCTTCGCTTCCAGGAAGTTTGGAGCAAAGCCGGAAGCCTCACCCACACGTCTTGGGGCAAGCAGCAGCGGACAGTTTGGCTGGGCCAGAGACCAGCTCGCCGAGGAGGCGATTGGGGCATCGGCTGTCGCTTTTGTGCACACTTGATGAATGTTTTGGCACAGAACCCAGCAGAGCGGAAGAGGTTGCAGTCCGGCCGAATTGTGCAGTGTAGTGCGAGCGGATAGCCCCTTTGTGATCAAATTAAGGCTGACCGTGACCAGCCCAACTTTCGCAGCCCTAAATGCCTAAGGCTGGGCAGTCGCCTCTCTACCAAGTGGGGTGCCTATGAGGTCCGATCAAGGACCGCATCATGTTGTCGTTGTCAGCTGTGATTTAAGGCATCAGTCGCAGACTTTGGCAGGAGTGCGATGCAGGCATGCTGCATACACGCTCACAGCAAGACCTTCGTTCACCAGGTGGCCACGAAGGTTTACCTAGCTCCTGACACGCCGATCTCACAGTGCTTGCCTTACAGCATCAAGCATCAGCACCTCTTCTCCGGCAACGTTCCTCAGCCGGCAGATTGGCTGCGAGCGTGGCGGGCGTGCCGGACAGCATCTTCTTTCAAAGGTGCCGTGAAATTCTATTCCACGGAAGACTTCGCTGCTGGCAGGAACACGAAGCTTGACAGTGTGAGCCAGGATGCAGCACTTTAAAAGGCCTAAGGTTTCAGATTGTTGACATTTTATTTTGGCACATTTAAATTTAAAATTTGACAAATAATTTAATTAATCATCTGAGGTCTCAAGAACATGATTCTTGTTATGCACTGGGCTGTCAAGAGTGTTCGCAAGCAGCGTCTCGAACAGCCACCAGCATCAGCTTGTCCGTGGACGACCGCAAGGAGTATCGTTTGGTGAGGTACCGTTGCGATGTTCCACCGCGCACTGCCAAGCAGTCAGCGGCTCCAGGCTCCCAAGGTCCCCAAGGCTCCCAAGGCTCCCAAGGCTCGGAGGATGGCCCGCTTGTCGCCGATGGCTTGCTTGGGGTCTACAAGACAGGTGCCAGTGTTCCTGAAAACACATTGGAGGAGCACGATGCGGACAAGAGTCAGGTGATGGCAGACAGCATAGGCATAGTCATTGACAGGGCCTGTCAGGATCCGGAAGGCAAAACTGACGAGGAGTCCTGCAGCCGCTTGAAGCTGCACGTGCGGCACTTTGCAGCCGATCAGTGCACATCTGCCCGGAAGTGTGGAAGGTTGTTGGTCACTGGCGGCCAGTATCCTAACCTGGTCTGGGTAAGCCATGATCCTGCGCACCAGGTTCGTATTGCCTACCAGGACCCTCTTCACGCCATGCCCGAGTTCCAAGACCAGTGGGAGCGTTTGTTTGCTCCCGGCAAGGGCAAGCATGCGCTTATCCCGGACATCCAGAACTCAGAAGTCTGGAAGGCCAGGCTCATGGCGGCCCAGCAAGAGGTTCTCAGGCTCCATGGCTCCCAGGCTGGTGTGGAGAAGGTGATCCGAGCGTTGTCGTTCTCCCAACCTCGGTTTGACTCGTCGGCCACACCAATGCTGAAGTACTTGTGCATGATTCGTGCGATGGCGGTCTTATGTGCTATGCAGGCTGCTGACGAGTCTTGTCCTTATGTCAAACAAATTTTAAAATTATTAAATTCAATAATTATTATTTATTTTAATTTAATTAATTGTGTATTAAATCTTAGTCTTAGTATGGATTGTATTAATGCATGTATGTGCGGATGTATGTATGTACGTAATTTTTATTTTAATAATTAATAATAATAAAATTTAAATTAATAAATGACAATGATTAATAACTATTTAATTAATTTTATAATATATTAACTTTTATTCAATAATAACTAAGTATGTAGTCTTAGTATTATGTATATGATATGTAGTATGTATGTATGTATGTATGTATGTATGTATGTAATGCATGGTAATTCACTTTCAATGTGTAGTATCTAAATTGAATTGTATGTATGTATGTATGTATGTATGGCATGTACGTATGTATGTATGTATGTATGTATGTATAGTAGTATTATGTATGAGTATGTATGTATGCATGTATGTATGTAGTATGTATTATGTAAGTAAAGCATGGATGTAAGTATGTATGCATGTACGTATGTATGTAGGTATGTATGTATGTATGTATGTATGTAGTATGTATGTATGTATGTGTAGCGTTAAGAAATTTAAAGTATGTATGTGTGTATGTATTATGTATGTATGTATGTATGTTTGTATGTATGTATGTATGTATGTATGATACGTATGTATGTATGTATGTATGTATGTATGTATTGGCATTGTATGTATGTATGTATGTATGCATGTAGGTATTATTAGACATATTATTATTAACATAATACAATGTATGTATGTATGTATGTATAGTATGTATGTATGTATGTATGTATGTATGTATGTATGTATGTATGTATGTATGTATGTATGTATAGTATAGTATGTATGTATGTATGTGTGTATGTATGTATGTATGTATGTATGTATGGCATGTATGTATGTATGTATGTATGTATGTATGTATGTATTGTATGACTGAGTATGAAATATTAATAAATTAAATTATTTTAAACATTGAATGTTTGTATGTATGTGTGTATGTATCGTAGTATGTTATGTATGTATAGTATGTATGTTTGTATGTTTGTATGTTTGTATGTATGTATGTATGTATGTATGTAATTTAATGTATGTAAGTATTATGTATGTAGTATGTATGCATGTATGTATGTAAATGTAATAGTATGTATGTACTCTACGCATGTATGTCATGTATGTTGAAATGTCCGTTGTATGACACACAGGAGAGAAACACGGTCGAGATTCGCTCCCGAGCAGAGCGCGCCTTGCAAAACATGAATGCAGCAGCCCTCATGCGCTGTGGACTCACTTGCGACTACACATCTGAGTGCCTGGGTTTCTTGCGCAGGAACTTTGACATTGAGGATCCAGATGTATCCTGCACCCCCAGAGTGCTGGAAGAGTTCACCAAGCGCCAGCGGTTCTTATTTGTGGATGGATACATCCTCTCCGACAGCTCGCAGGTTCCCAGTTCCGTGGACGGCTCCGAGGCTCCAGGCTCCCAGGCTCCCAGGAGGTGTGCAACCCAGTTAGTTTACGAGGAGATCCAGACACCAGAGCCGCAACTACCCTGCAAGTTTGTCGTCGTCATAGCGGTTGTGTTCCAGTAGGCTTCGCTGGTATGCCCGCCGTGGCAAACCTAGGATCTTCTATGGCAACAGAGTCCACTACCTGTGCACGAAGGCCGGCATTTCTGATGTAAGGCAGATCATGGGAACTATGGCGCACGTGGTCGAGGCGATGCTGGAGCGTTTGCGAGTAGATCTGACGGAGGATGAGATCGCCGTGGCTCTGCAGGTATTCAACCTTCGGCTGTGGCAGGAGACGAACCGACAACAGGAGCTAGTGGACTCTACACGCAAGCTCTGTGATATGCTCAAGCTTTCGCACGGTACAGCCGTGCTGTTTGGACGATTTGCTCGCAAATTGCATCCTCTTCTAGAAGCAGCTAAGTCAAAGGACCCAGGCTTCGGGAACAAACATGCGTGGTCTTGGTTGCTTCGGCCAGCGTGGCGTGCACGGCATGCACACAAACTTCCATGGACAGAGGATTGTCATGCCCTCATTGCTTTCTTCTTGTCCTTGAAGATCAACACGACCACGCTGGAAAGGGATTTGGGACACTTGCTCACACAGCTGGAGGCGCATTCCGGACCCCTCACTCCAAATGGCTCAACCATTGCCTCCATCCTCGAGGTGGCAGTTGAAGGTCCCCAGCGAGAGGAAGAATTTTTCCGGAAGCCGGAGAGCGAAGGTGCCGTGCTGACCCCAACTGACTTCGGGGTTCTTTGTGGTGAACTGTGGATTCGTCACTTTGGGCGTCGGTTCCGCATGACCTACAACAAAGAACGAAAGCAGGGGCCCAGCAAGCCACGCCAGGCACGTTCTGGAACTCTGGCTGCAATTGTCAGAGGCCGTGAAGCAGCCGCCGCCGAGGCAGCGAAGAGAGCAGAGGCAGCTGCTTCGAAAGGCAGGTCGTGGAAGCCGGCCTCTTTCGTGCCGGGCTTGAGCCTGCCTTTGCCGGCAGCGTCTGCCTCTGCCCAGAACAGCGTTGCTGGCACACGTTGGGCTTTCGCCCGCCCCACACCAGATGCCCTCAAGCATTTGGAGAATTTCCGTGCACGCACACAGCAGAAATATGACGGTGACTCAGCAGCACAACGGTTGCTTTCCGTGCTAAGTCATTTGAAGTGTCATACACATTGTCATTGTCATCCAGCCAAGGTCACCAAGAGGAAGCGCGGAGACGATCCTCTGGCAAGATTGCTTACACAACAACGGCGGCACGGCTTGGCGGTTTGCGCATGGTGCAGCACGGCCACGAGAAGGATCGGTCATCCGTCTTGCAAAGCATCCTCCGCAAACGAGCTCTGAAGCTATGTCCGGTCTATCGTCGCTACACGGACAGCAAGTCGCTGCAAGGCAACAAGCATTTCCAGATTCTTGGACCGTACGAGTATGAATCCGCCGATATCCTGGTCCTCGAACAACTGTCCGATGTGGAGACGGTCCGCAGCGACCGACTGGTCCCAAGCTTTTAATTAAAATGTTTAAAAGTCGGATGATGCCAGGCTTAGATCGTCACTGCTGGTACACGTTGACGTGTTTCATCCCAGGTTCCTGCCTTGATCATTGCGTACGGCTGTGGCAAAGTGCTTGCCTCCAGGGAGGCGATTCTGGCATACTTGGACAATCCGACAATTGATGCTGAGAAGTCGTTCTTGTCCTTCAACACAGCTGCAACTTCGAGGCTGGTCGGCCTTGAGATCGCCAAGAGCTGTCAACTGTTGCTCGGTGGCACAGACACTGAGGTTCAAGGGTTTCGGGTTGAAGGGTTTATTGTCTAGGGTTGGGTTTGGGTTCATTTAAGTTCAATCAGTCAGGACCCGTGCCATCGTCGAGGCCCTGCGATTCTGTGAGAAGTTGCCCCAGTCGAAGTGGCGTGTTGCTATCGGCACACCACTGCCCACTCAATTTGCTACCAAGAGGCGCACCACCTACAAGATCAATGGAGAGGCCGATATCTGGAATTTCCTCCGCACCGTCCGCGGGTTGTCCCAGAAGCGGACATTGTCCGGTGCTGGTGTACAGATGAGGCATTTGCCCCCCAAGAAACCCAAGAAAGTTCGTGCGTCATAGTCCTGTACTGCAGCAGTTAATGACAGTGCTCTTTGGCTCCTTGGCTCCTTGGCTCCCAGGTTCGCAGGCAGGAATTTTCCTGGGGTCGAATCATTTTAAGTCTAGTCGTTCGCACAGGAATGTACAGGGGGCCTGTGTCGCAAGGCAGGGTTAACCTTGTCTGGGGCAGCAGGTGCCTGCAACAGAGCCTGTTGCAAGCCCCTGCTCAATACACTGCAGATTGGTGCCAATCCGGGGCGTATTGGCAGGACAAAACGGCCTTGCAATTCACTTCCCCTGCAGTTGTTTAATTGCAGGACAATGGTAGGATGCAATACACCATGGATTGGTGCCAATCCCTGGTGTATTGACGTTCCATTTGTCCCTTGCAATAGCCTTCCTCTTTCATTTCAATACAGGCAGGATTCGCGCCAATCGCCGCGGCGCTACATCCAAGGGTGTTTTGGATGCATCCAAGGGTCCCGGCAGCTCTTGTTCCATGCATCCAAGGGTGTTTTGAGTGCATCCAAGGGTCACGTTAGCAGTGCCTTAATGATGAAAGAAGCACCTGTCACCCTTCAATGCACACGAATGACCCTTCAACGCACGCAAATGACCCTTCAATGCACATGTCACTTGTCACTGCATTGTCTGAGGCTGTTGTCGTCGACAAGCTGGACGTCGAGGGGCAGGCCCAAAGTCGTTTCATTTCAGTCATGGTTGGCTGTGTGGCTGAGTTGTCAGAACATGACAGTTGCATGCGACAGTGTGTTGTGTCAGTCTTGCCATGTCACTATCAGCATCTGATACGAGGCTTCTGCGGCAACAGGCTCCAAGGCTCCCTGGCTCACATAGGCTACTAGGTCCCAATGCCGCCTGCGAAAATGGCCGCAGCCGATCCTAAAGCAGCCGCCGCAGATATGGCACCCACCATCATCGCCGAGCCGGAGGAGAACCCAGTGATAGAGACTCAGTCTCAGAGATCTTGGTCGCGTCTCGGCTACTGTGCGCTGAGGGCAAGTGACTACGAGAAGAGTGTGGAGGCGGCTTCCGAGTTTGAGAAGGATTCCTATTACGAGTCACCGGAGATCGGCTTCCGTGCCTTGTTTCTGGCGACGAAACTGGACGCCATCACATGGCAGCGCAAGGAAGCCATGCGCAAGTTGGGGGCGGCCCCGTCTGCTGCAGACAAGCCTGTGAAGGCGAAGCTGCGCTCATCGCGCCGCCAGCTGACAGAAGCCATTGGGGAGACCCAGTTCGTGGTTCTCACACTGTTCACCAAGAAAAATCTGGCCGAAGCGTGCTCTGCAAGAGACATTGTGGTGGAGGATGGCGGCTACTATGTTCCGCTGTTCTCGGATCCTTGCCAGGAGCTGCCTTTCCACGACGAGGCGAACTGGAGCCTTGAATTCGAGTACATCGGACGCCAGGAAGTCTTTTCATTTATTGTTATTTAATTTTATATTAATTATAGGCTCAGGGGTTCAGAGGTTCAGGGGTTCAAGGGTTCAGGGGTTTAGGGGTTTAGGGGTCCAGGGTATTGCGTCCGATCAAGGCACGTCATGGTGCAGGCCACGACCAGCCGCGCCTGGCAGACCCTTGCACCCGGGCCCGACCTTGGCGGGGGTTTGGGCTTCATGTGCTACACGGCGGTCAAGTCGGAGGAAGGCGGCGGCGGCGGCGGCTTCGACATTAGCAAGGAGGACACATCTGCCCTCGTGAACTTCTTGGCCCGGAACCACGTGTTCGCTGCGCAGGGGGATCCGTTCCTTCCGGATCCCGGTGCATCCCTGTTCCCGGTTTCTTCGTCCACGCACGCAGCGGCCACGTTGGGTTTTTTTGCCCTCAAGCAGCTCGACATGGACATGCTCGAGTTCAGCTGCGAGGGCGTCATCAACCAGTCACCGCCGGTTCTCCATCCGATGGGGTACTTCTGGATGCTCAAGGGCAATGACCTGGCAGAGCGGATCCGCACCGGCAACTTGAAGGTACGCAGGTCCGGGATCGAGATGGTCATCGTGAGCATGAGCAACCCCAGGAAGCACTCAGACATTCTGACATTCTCCTTGAGGCTCAGCGCTCCAAGCTGGTGGAGCACAAACGGCGCTTGAAGGAACAGGTGGACGTCTCCAACAAGCAGCTCCGCCGCGACCAGGATGCCCTCGCTGCCGTTGATGCCCAGCTGAGGCGTCTCCCAGGCTCCTAGGCTCCCAGGCTCCAAGGTCCATGTGGCGCCGGCTTGGTGTCGTCATGTTTAGATGACTCATCAGCAGCATAGTAGGATTTTGATGCTTCCTTACTTTGCTGCCAACTTGATTTAAATGGACATGTAAAGCTCAAGCCGCTCGTCGACAAACTGTGGCAGGGCCCACGACTACAAAGGACCGCTGTCGACGTCAGTTTGTGTTTGTTTGCAGCATGTCCTGCACTGCAGCAGTCTTATTGCCTTGCGCTGCACCGCAAGACTCCAAACGGTTCCGTGGAAGGCTACTCGGCTCCCAGGTTCCCAGGCTTCTGTACTCGCGCTCAATGGCAAAAGTGCCGGATTTGCCCACCGACCCAACCGTTCTGAGCTCAGCATTTTCGGAGCAGTATGACGTGTGTGATGATGATGTGTGGCACGCCATGTGAAGCAGGCCAGTGCTCAAGAAGCCCTGGCAAACATCGTGCCATGGGCCCTTCGCTGAGTTCTTGATACCGTGTCCCGTCTCGCGGCTAACAGTGCTGCATGCCGTGCCTGCCCGAGGTCCGCAGCCAGCTCCCTCTGAAGTTTCCGCAGGCCAAGCAGATGTTCAAGACACCGCCGCTTGCCATCAACGCAGAAGCCAAGATGGGGGATTTGACCGGATACAAGGCGGGCGCATGTCGATCAATGTCATTTATTGTTTGACCGTTGTCGTTTGTCAGGCTGTGTGGAGCAAAGATGACTGCCAAGCGTCCCTGACATCATCTGGACTTTACGAAGCCAGTGGCCTCGCGCTGTGGCTGGCCACCGAAGCTTTTGCCAGTGCGTCTGAGGATGTGTGCTGGCAGGATCTCCAAACTTTCGAAGACGCTTTCTTCTCCAAGAAAGTTGCTTTCAGCACAGTTGTATCGCGTGAAGCTGCCAAGAAGAAACAAAAAACGTCACGAAACCGGCTGACGTGGCCTTGTGAGATGATTGTCCTCACGGAGTCAGCATCTGACGTGATTCACGAAGAGTTCAACAGCTCGTTGCATCTTGCTAGCGGCGTGTTTGTGTTGTGGGCTTGGTACTTGGCCGTCTTC
This sequence comes from Symbiodinium sp. CCMP2592, assembly GCA_905221615.1. Taxonomy (NCBI): domain Eukaryota; class Dinophyceae; order Suessiales; family Symbiodiniaceae; genus Symbiodinium; species Symbiodinium sp. CCMP2592. The sequence continues at coordinate 8,899 of CAJNDT010003441.1, forward strand.
AAAGCCCTAGTCTCCCAGGACAGTTGCTGCTTGTGTTCACATGACATGACATGTTATTGATTCATCTGACTGATGTGTGCTTGCACTTGGCAGGACAAAGCAGTTTTGGAGATTTTGTGGGAGTGTGGCTGCACTGTCACGATACAGGTTCGCTTGTGTTCCAGCGCAGGGGAGATTGCGAAGAGTCGCAATCTTGCTTCAGAGAAAGTCAAGGCACTCGGGCACCCTGGCCTGTCCGACACCTTTTGGACATTTGCAAAGACTGTCCAGCTGCTCAAGGTCGAAAAAGTCCAGGATGGTGAGGAACAGAACTTGAGGTACAACAACACCTTGTACAACAAGGCCTTACACCAGGCTGCCACAGCAGCTGTTGCAGTGCTGCGGGGTCCATCCGGTCCCGTGGAGAAGGCTGCCCGGAGATTGGAGCTGGAATTTGGGCGGGGCATCTTGAGCAGTCAGTACTCGAAGTTGAGCAAGCTGTTATCGCTGACCAACAAGCTCGCATCTGCTACCAGAAACGCTGTAGACCTGACGGCCTGGATGATCGACTCCTTGACGCTGGCCCTGCGCATGAACATGGTCACGCCAGCTAAATGCACCGAGAAGTTTCTGGATCGAGACCGGAAGACAGGCGATGCTGGCTTTTGGTTGTCGCGCATGCTGGTGGTGCAGGCATTGTAACTATTCTGACTAGCGTGTGTATTTTTTTTTTTTGCGGAGTGTTGCAAGTCATCGGCAGCTTGAACACTGACAGAGGTCTTCGATTATGCAGCAAAGCTGGCGAACAAGTTGCCTGAGCCGGACAAGGTTAAGCTGACAGGGATTTTGGCTGAACTCCGTTGCCCTTCCACATGTTGGGAGAAATATCTCTGCCATGCTGATGCTGATCAAGGGGCTGCTGGAGAGGACGACATGGACGGCGAGGACCCAGAGGACGTGGAGCGCCCTGTTCCGCAGTCCAAGATTGGAGCTGTTAAAGAGGGTTTCAACAAAGCCATTGGCATGCTTTTGGATTTGCTGCTGGAGCTGATGTCGGGGAAGTACTACAAGGATTGCTGCATGCTGGCTTCGAGTGAAGATGGCCTTGCAAAGGCATTGACAGCTGCACAGCTTGGAAGCTCGGATGACACGGAGCACGAGGAGCCATGTGCGCTTATCACTCAGATGAAGATCATTGTCGACAAGTTCGACAACAGCACGAAGTCCGTTGGTGCCACATCTGCGGCTCCTGCTCCGAGTTTGCTCCAAAGCCTGGCCAAGGCTTCTGAAGCTGACACACCCGAGGAATGTGTCGAGCGTGAGCGGCAGTGGAAGGCGGTGCAAACGGAACGCCGCAAGTTCGTGTCGTTCTCGGTACCGAACAAGATCTCGAAGGACTGCCTAGTCAATGCGTTCAGAGGTTGCGGCAAGGTCTTCACGCACAAGGGCACCTTAAACTCTTCGCACCGCCTGATCGTTGCCAGTGCGGATCTCTTGGCAGAGGCTGGTACCGACCCGTGGCTCAAGGGCACTCCGCCAAGCGAGGAATGGAAAGAGATCTGTGCCTTTGCCAAAGACATTTCTGGGCCCGAGGATTTCGTCGTACTCTTCGACGGCAGAATGCGGGAAATTCGCCGCGTGTCCGAGTCTTGGCGGGGTGATGTGACAAGGCTCCCAGGCTCCAAGGCTCAAAGGCTGCACCTGGTTCTATTAAGGAAGACCTCCTGCTGAACCAGCAGCACACCGAGGAGTGCACCATCGTGTACTCAGGTGGGTGCCCGCCGAGAACTGGTCGCACTCGCCGCGTTCCGCTGGCTGCAAAGAAGGTGGAGACAGGAGCGGTTAAGTTCCCGGTCGCACGCACCAAGATTCAGACGACGAAGAAAGGCTCCTTCACAGTCTGCGGCGAGGCTTCTACGTACCAAGGCACTTACTCAGGCGTGGAGTACCGTGCGGTTTCTGAAATGCCCCTCGTGTCTGCAGACACCAAGAAGAAGATCATTGCTCCGGCAACAACCGGCGACCTCCCGACACCGCCAGAGGACTGGCAGGATCGCCACGGCTCCGACGTACCCTTGTTCTGGAACGAGTCGAAGCCGATAGCATATTGGAATGCCATCATTGAGGAGTTTTGCGCGGAGGCAGTGTTTGACCTCACGGCTGGCACCGGTGCTCTGATGGAGGCTTCTTTGACTGCCGGCATCGCATACCACGGGCTTTGCAGCACCCTTACTTGTCCAGTAGATTCGTCAGATCATTGTCATTTGATTTTATTTAAATTATCCGAGGCCTCAACAAGGAGCACATGTCGTGGGTCCAGGCGGTTGCTGATCGCGCAGCTTGCGGAATGATGGCTTTGGAGGGATCCACTCTTTACTCGGACGAGAATGCCAAGGCGGTGAAGAAGCATTTCCCGCACGTTCTGGAGAGCTTGTCCAACCAAGACGACCAGGACGAGGCACCTGCTGAGCCAGATAGCCCCCGCGATCAACCGCAGTGATGATGTTTCACTTCGACCGAATCCGCCAGCTCAGGCACCAGCTCAGGCACCTAGGCTCCCAGGTTCTCAGGCTCTTGACCTTTTGCCGGGCTCAGTTTTGTCAGTAGTGTGTAGCAGTGACTACTGTCGCCTGAAAAAGCCGAAATGCTCTTATTGTGGCATGACATTGAAATAGGACTCGCCGAGGATGTTGTTGTAGTCGCCTGAATGCATTAAAGCGAGCCGTTATGGCCCCAGGTTCCCAGGCTCTGAGGTTCCCTGCTTGGGTTCGACATGGGCTGCCGATGGAGGCCTACCAGACGCCTCTGGGGCAAAACCAGTCTCAAGACGGCTTCTCGTCGGATGCCCCGGGGGTGCCAGCATGGTGGCAGCAAATCGCAGAGCTTGCGGAAGCAGGCTGTGAAAGACGGCTTGGTCCCCAAGGCTCGAAGGGCCTTCGTCATCTGGTTCCAGGAAAACTCCGAAGTCAAGAAAGGCGCTCCCAAGCACGAGTTTCTCAATGAGATGAAGCATCTTGGCGCAGTCTGGCAGGGCATGACCGACAAGCAGAAGGCACCATTCATGGCGAGGAGCAAAGATGAGTTCATGGCTCAGCGAAGTGCACTGGCCGTTCTTGGCATCAGGATGCGGGGCTCCACGACCAGTGCGGGCGGCCCCGACGAGGCGAAGGACCCCCCTGCCGCTGACGAATCTGGCGGTCGCGTTGGCCCATTTGAGCTTAATGGTGCAAGGGCTCCAATTGGAGGCGGAGCCTATGGCAGTGTCTACAGTTGCCAGCATCCGCAAAGCGGCCTTAACGTGGCGGTGAAGGTTTATCGTGGCTCCGATGGCCCCGCGGATTGCAGGCACGAAGTGGAGCAGATGAAGCTTCTAATGAAGGCCGTTCCGCAGCAGAAGATGATGTGGTTCCCGCTTCTTGTCAGCTCGGGTGTCACGGGCAGACCTTGGCCATGGATGGCTACTAGCCTATGTGGGCCCAGCCTGGCAACCGCACTTCGAAATCCTGCGGCGCATGGCAAGCCGAGGACGTGGTCTGTGGCAGCTCAGCTGAGAAGTGCACTGCAGACCTTGCATGACGCAGGCATCCTACACTTGGATGTGAAACCTGGCACTGTTCTTTGGTGCCCTTGCACAGATCAGGTGCAGGTGTGCGACTTCGGCATGAGTGAGAACATGGCACGGCTCCAGAAGGCTTCTCAGGCTCCCAGGTTCCTGCAGTATGTCACGGCTGCCTATCGACCTCCGGAGCTGTGGCCCGCTCGTGTGAATGGCGATGGAGACTGCGGTGTCAGAAAGCAGCTGCTGACTGCAGCTGTGGATATGTGGGCCTATGCTTGCGTGGTGTTTGAGGTGGAGACCGGGAGTCCCTTGTGCAAGCAGTGGCCCGAGCTGTGGAAAACACGCAGCGACTTAGCCAATTGCCCCGCTGCAAGTCACACGTGCTGCACAAAGGTGCTTCGAGCCGGTAAATGGGGGCTGTTTGTGTTGGTCGGCTGTGCTCCAGACCCCGGAAAGCGGCGGTGGCCGGAGCTCTGTCTGAATCAGAAATGACTCGACTGAGCCTCCATTTTTATTTGATGATGGCTCGTATGGTTTAACGTGTGTTTAGAGTCGGTTAAAGGGTTTCAGGGTTAGTTAGTAGGGTGTGACTTTCATAGCCTTCGTGTGTTTAGTTAGCAGCATATCCGAGCATGGGGGCAAGATTGCATGCAATGTGAGATGCAGTGAGTTTCCTCGTTGTAACCGATTCCGCACAGTGCCGTGCGTTGCATCTTGCCGAAGTGGTGAAGTGCGTCGTGACAAGCTGTTTGCAGGGCGTGTCGCGGCTACCAGGTTCCCAGGCTCCAAGGTCTGGCGCAAGACTGGCTGGGATCCCTAATTCAATTATTTTAATTCTCAGCGCGGGGGTTGTCCGAAAAAGCAGAGGCCAGTGTCGTGAGTCATGTGAACGCACCCAAATTCCACATGTAACCTGGTTCACATGTCGTTCTTTGCAGGCAGGGAGATGGGCAAGCGTGGTCCACGGCCGCAGCGCCAAGGAAGCTGTCAGGACCCGTGCTGCGTTGGACAGTCAAGTTTAATTAATTTGACAGCGGATCTTGGCTGTCGCCAGGATGATTCGATGCTGCGAGGGACCGCATCGACATCGACCCATCGTCGTCAAGGCCACAAGGTTTAGTTTCAAAGCACCCTGCCCTCATGTACGTTTGTGTTCTACTGCTTCTGGCCTTGAATCTGCCTCGCTGCAGACAGCTCGGTACGACCAGGCATGCTGAGTGAAGAACCTGACTAGAATGAGACCCTCTTTCAGCGAAAGAGAGTCAAGATGCAGGCTCCAAGGCTCCAAGGCTGTGAAATGAAAAGGGGGACCCTGCCTCTGGCTCCCGGCCAAGCCTAACTGTGGTCGAAATGTTTTTTCTTCAACGGGGGACCCTCCGTGGCCTCTGGCTCCGGGCCAAGCCTAACTGTGGTCAAAATGAAAGGGGGGCCCTCCTTGGCCTCTGGCCCCGTGCCAAGCCTAACTGTGGTCAAAATGAAAGGGGGACCCTCCTTGGCCTCTGGCTCCGGGCCAAGCCTAACTGTGGTCAAAATGAAAGGGGGACCCTCCTTGGCCTCTGGCTCCGGGCCAAGCCTAACTGTGGTCAAAATGAAGGGGGCCAAGCAAGGCTCCAAGGCTCGCAAGGCAAGGCTCCAAGCTGGCTTTGGTTCCAAGGCTCCAGAAAGTGGGACCCTGCTTGCCTTTGGCTCTAAAGCAAGGCTCCCAGGCTGCAAGGCTCCGAGAAATGAAAAAGGGGACCCTCCTTGGCCTCTGGCTCCGGGCCAAGCCTAACTGTGGTCAACATGACGAAAGGGTGCCTAGCAAGGCTCCAAGGCTCGCAAGGCAAGGCTCCAAGCTGGCTTTGCGCCAAAAGCTCCAAGGCTCCAGCCTTTGGCTACCGGTCCAAATGTAAAGCAAGGCTCCCAGGCTCCAAGGCTCCAAGAAATGAAAAGGGGGACCCTCCTTGGCCTCTGGCTCCGGGCCAAGCCTAACTGTGGTCAAAATGAAGGGGCCAAGCAAGGCTCCAAGGCTCGCAAGGCAAGGCTCCAAGCTGGCTTTGCGCCAAAAGGCGCCAAGGCTCCAGAAAGTGGGACCCTGCTTGCCTTTGGCTCCCGGTCCAAATGTAGAAATGAAAAGGGGGACCCTCCTTGGCCTCTGGCTCCGGGCCAAGCCTAACTGTGGTCGAAATGTAAGGCAATGCTCCAAGGCTCCAAGGCTACGGGGGACCCTTCTTGGCGTTTGCGGAGCCCCAAGCCGCCTAGCTGTGGTCGAAATGTAAAGCAAGGCTCCAAGCTCCCTACCTGAAGATGGTGACCCTCCTTGACCTCTGGCTCCGGGCCAAGCCTGACTGTGGTCGAAATGTGAAGCAAGGCTCCAAGCTCCAAGGCTCCAACCTCCTTGGCCTCTGGCTCCGGGCCAAGCCTAACTGTGGTTGAAATGCAAGGGTTCCGGGCTCCAGGGCTCCACGGCTGCCGGAATGAACAGGGAATGTTGCCTGGTTTGCGATGCAAGCTCTTCGTTGACAGGCTCCAACGCTCCAAGCCTTTTTTGGTACGAGCAGCCAGGCCCCCAGGTTCCGAGGCAATATGCCAATGCGTAGTCCATCCTTAAAGGCCTTCAGCCTAAAGCCCAAAGCACTAGGAGCGGGGCGAGAACCATCCTCGACGCCTGACAACGGCGCAGCTGGACGGCCACGCCAAGACCAGGACCGAGTAGGGTTTAAGGTTTACGACTACTACTACTACTACTACTACTACTACTACTACTACTACTACTACTACTACTACTACTACTACTACTACTACTACTACTACTGACTACTAATTTATATTTTATTATTATTATTATTATAAAATTATTAAATTATTATTATTATTTATTATTATTATTGTTATTATTATTAGTATTATTAATATTATTATTATTATTTTATTATTCTTAGTATTACTATAAATTATTTATTTTTTTATTAAAATTATTATTATTATTTATTATTCTATGGTTATCATTAATGTATTATCTAATAATATTATTATATTGAATAATACGACTACTTACTACTACTAATACTACTACTACTAATACTACTTACTACTACTACTACTTACTACGCCTACTATATACTACTACTAATACTACAATTATACTATTACTACTACTACTACTACTACTAACTACTTGCGAACGGACTGCGATGGCCTTGTAAGTTCTAAGGTGTCATATACGAGCTGTGAGCAAGAAGTGTTAAAGTGCAAGAGAAGGGGCAAGTTACGCGGTCCTCGACCCTAGGGGGCATCTACGCATCCCTGCATATTTACCTTTCTATGTGGACGCCCAAACGAAAAGGTTTTGGCTCAAGTCAATGCCCATAGCTAAGTGCTATATATGTCTTCTATCCTGAGCAATCAGAGCTATCCCGTTGCACAGACGAACCGCCGCCGGCAGTGAGTGCAAAAAAAGAACGGCCGCCGGTTCTGCCTGCATAGGATTGCACGTGTGGAAGTAAGAGGGAGAGACAGGGTCCAGTCTGTGGAGAGTGCTAGCCAGCCACACCTACTTTCATTACAGCTCTGGTGGGGAGAGCAGCAACCAAGTCGAGATCAATCCCCCACGCAGGTTATCAGCCGTACGCGGCTCTGCCTTTCTACAGCAACGACTACTTGATCTACTACGACCACAATGAACTCAGGATCAAGCCAAGATACGACAGTGACTTTCGGTGCCGATGTGGCAGCGCCAGCCGTTGGTGAGTCAACAGCTGACGACACAGTGGTGCAATCCGTTGATAGCTCCACGGAAGATGACAAAGGTCAATCTTCTGTGCTTGCCATTGCAAAGGCAGTTCCCAAGGGGAAAGCAAAGAGTCTACCAAGAGCATCTACGCCTTCACGTCCGACATCCACAGGTTCGAGGACGGGCAAGGCTTCAGAACGACGGGCCGAAGCGTCTGGGTTTCAGGCACCTCGGACTACGTCCAGGGCTAAGGACAAAGGAGTCAAGACCTTGGAAAAGAAGTCAAGACCATCATCTTCGAGAAGCTCTTCAGCACGATCGAGGACTTCGGCCACTCGGGGGCGTGACAAGTCCATGACTTGGAATCGGATGGTTACCAATCAACCACGTGATACTGACGATCTGGACATGACTCTAGATACGATTCCTGCACGTGGTGATGCGTCATCCGTGGCTACGCCTGCAATAGCTGATGGTCCGAACGCCTACCAGGAACTGACGATTTCGCAACAGTTCGAAGCATCGAACCTTGCACAGCAGATGTACTATCGCAGTCAGGTGCAAGAATATGAAGGAATCGTCCAGACCCTGATGGACAAGATCAAGGAGATGCAACAAGAAGATGAAGGATCTGGAATTCGCATTGAAGAATTGGAACGACAACGTGACCATGCATGCTTAGCCATGAGGCACATCAACAATGTCAATCAGGAGATGAAGAGAGACTATGAAACAGCTTTGTTTCGCATGGATGAACAGAACTCTGCTCAACAACGTCAAGCACATGCCGTTGCCGAGGAGTTAGCTCAACAGCTACACGTGTTCCGCACGGAGGCAGCCACTAACTTTGCGCAGTTGGAGGCAAGAGCGCAAGGCGATGGTGAGCTTATGGCACGTGAGTATGAGCGTCTGACTCATGAACTTCATGAACACGCCAGAGAGAACTTGGTCCTCCGGTCAAACACAGCAAGTTCGGAACAAGCCTTACAAGCAATGCAGGAACGATTCCCCTTGGTCAAGAACCAGGAGTTGCGGGCTGTGAACGAGATCCAAGGGCTAGCTGGAAACAGCGCAGCCATTGAACAAGAACGATTTCGGCTTCGCGAACGTCTTGGTGAAGAGGAAGAGTACCGCAAAATGGCTGTGAAGAGGATGCAAGAAGCAGAGGATCGACTTCACCAGAATGAAGATCATGCAAGGCGATCATTGCCTACCTTGCACGACGAGCTGAGTGAACTCAGGAAAACGCTCAAAGCACAAGAAGATCTTCAAGCGAGGACACGCAGCGAATTGGAGGCAGCGCGAAACTCCAACCAAGGAGGAGCGACGCGACCTTCGAGCATGCCCATGTCTTCGAGGACTACTGAGTCTGGCTGGGAGCACGTAGGAAAGGAAGTAATGCCTGCATTTTCCGTAGGAGATGAGGTACGATCCCCTGAAATACGGTCCCCAAGTCAAGTTAGTCCAGTCGCCAAAGAGAAGTTTGCATTCTCGGAATCGGACAAGGACAAGAACCTTGTGATGGATGGAATTCCATTCACCGGTGGAAACTTCTTCACTGGCCGCAGTTCAATGCCAATCGTGGCGGATGCAATGCCCGAGCACTACGTGCCAGGTATTAGCAGCCCAGCACTTGCGCGTTCCACGCCTAGTGCAGCCACTTTGTTTGGCATACCAAGCGGATTTCATGGGAAAAGTGATGCGGCAGCCGTGCGTGATCGACAGCTCCGCGAACTCTTGGGGGATCGCGGGATGTTGGGATCGAAGTCCACAGCATCGGCCAGCTCCTCAAGACCTGTTGGCATCGACGGTGTCACCGCATCTACTAAGGGCAACGACCTCATTGGTCCCTCTGTCGCCTATGACGATTCCATCCATGAGGCAAGGAGGCGTCAGATCGAGAAAGAGATCGCGGAACAGTACGAGGAGAAGATTGCTGATCTGCGAAGTGAAGTACTCAAGGCTCAGAAAGCCGAACAACGTCTCAGAGCTGATCGTGATGAGTGGAGATTATTCGCTGAAACGATTCAGGAAAACCATGGAGACGATGACGGCGATGAAGCTGGCGACGAGAACGGAGAGGACGAGCATGATGAAGGAACCGGCACGGGGTATGATCCTCCAGATCCGCCTGATGATGATGATGACAAGAAGAAAGGCGGAGGGGGCAAGCCTGAATCGGATCCTGGTTCGCATGCGCGCGATCCTGATGGAGACGCGGATCCTGAAGTCACAGAGGTGAGAATTTCCAGGAGGGAAGCCGACAAAGTGACCGTTCCTCCATGGCGTACTCTCACTCATCTCAACAACTGGCGATCCGTGTGCACGGCCAATGTCTTAGGGGCATCAGCCGACCCACATCATGAGGACTGGATGTTATGGCTGGCACCAGCGCTCAACCCATTCCCTGATGTCGAAGCATTGAATGATTCAGGACACAAGAAGTTCAAGAGCATAGACGTCAAATTGGGGATCGCCATGGTCGCAATGCTACGTGCCGGTGGTGACAAATCAGCTGACCTGTACCTCGAGGTGAATCGGAAGGCCAACGATTACATCAGCAGGCCTGACGTGAAGATCATCAAAGGACGACAAGTCATCGCGATGATGTATGAAAGTTTTCGAACGCATGATCGTCTTGACATGATCATCACTCTTGAGTATTTGGTGAAGCTCCAGTACCAAGGCGACAACAAGCTTCATACGTTCAAGCAGACGTGGTTGGAAGTTATGGGACGGATGAGACCAGAGGACATTCCATCCAAAACAGCTCTCCGTGATTGCTTGTACAGCAAGATCAAGGACTCGCCCGCAATGAAAATGGAGTTGGGCATGCATTACGAACACTTGCCCTACAATCATGAAGACCGATCGTACGACAACCTGATGAAGATCATTGATCGTATTATCATGCGGAGACGAGAACAGTCAAATCTCACTCAGACCCAAATTGGCTTGCGCCAGATGCTTGAGGGCAAGGATTTGCTTGCTGCACCGGCCAAGGTACCCGAGAAACCTACGCCTAACGCAGCTCCATCCGCAAAGGTCAAGGCTTCGCCGGCCAAACCGGATAAAGCAACACCTGTACTACCTCAAAGCAAAGCGAAGAGTCATGCGAAGACCAAGCCAAAGCCCAAGAAGAAGACGAGGAGTGAGTCAGCGGACAACAGAGGTGACAAGAGCAAGAAGCAAATCCGCTGCAAGTTCCATTTCACAGATGCAGGGTGTCGAAATGGTGACAAGTGTCCATTCAGTCACTCGAAGAAGACTCCAGAGCGACCCTTTACGCCGAGGACGAGAACTCCAAGTCCATCTGGCGGAGGAGGAAACAGGATATGCTACTCGTTCAAGAACACAGGCTCGTGCTCAAGAGAGAATTGTCCTTTCAAGCATGAGGCAGCAGCTACCCCAGCTCCGGAACCAAAGGCAAAAGCGAAAGCTAAATCCGAAGCGAAGGCAGCTCCAGCGAAGCCGAATGCCAAGGCCAAGGCACTCCCTGCGGCACCCGCCATCAGATTGTGTCGAAGGTGGAATCCATCAGCTCCGGCTATATGGAAGCGATCTTCAAGGCAAGATGAGGAGGAGTCAGATTGTCCATCCGTTGACAGCGACGCTGATTCGGATTGTTCAACAGATGACGAATCCTCGGGAACGACTACGTCGACCCGAAAAGTGATAAAGCGCAATGTGACATTTGCCAACGACGTGAAGTTCATTTCTTCGTGTCCTAGAAGATCGAAGAAAGACAAAGAGCGGAAGGTGAAGTACGTCGACACGGAAGCGTTTATCAATGATGAGGATCGCGCCGTGAGCTTGGAATTCGCCAAGCACAAAGCGAGATTGAGGGCACAGATCATGAGAGACATGGTTGACGATGATGGTGATCAATGCGGAGATCGAGTTTCATTCGTACGAATCCCAGGAACGTCTCGAGTGGAAGAAGTTTCGTTCTACGACGGTGAAGATTCCATCGTTGAGCGCGAACTCGATGCTGCACACAGCAAACGGATCATCAATCAAGGCTTATTCAAGTGCATGGTTCAACCAGTCATCCTCAAGAAGAAGATCAAGTTTCTCATGGACACTGGGTGTGGTCATGACCTCATATCTCAGAAGAAGATCGAGAAGCACAGCCTCGAGACACTCGTGACTCCAGAGCCCATATCATTTCAGACAGCCAATGGAATCACCGATACCGATCTCGTGTCGAATTTCCAGACTGAGTCGTTTGAGGAACCGATCAACGCTTATGTGTTGGACGACACGCCGTCGGTGCTTTCCATAGGCAAGAGATGTATGAACTTAAACTACGGGTTTGTGTGGCCTCCCGGAAGGGAACCATTCATGATCAACCCGCAGGGCAAGAGAATATCTCTGTTCGTGAACGGTGACATCCCGTACGTTCGTGCCGGGAGTTCCAAGTCATTGGTTCATGATGATCCGGAGGCCAAAGCGATCACCGAAATCTTCAAGGGCGCGTTGACAGCGGGCAATGTTGACGTCAGCGTCGCGGCTGCCGCTGAAGCTGCACCGAGCGAGATTGAAGCAGAAGAAGAAGGTGATGATCACGAACGACCTCCTGATCCTGAACCCCAAGAACCTCCTATAGAAGAAGTACCAGAGTCCGAGGCCGGACGCCCTCCGGACGACGACGAAGGGAAAGGAGTGGGCGAAATTCCATTGGATGGTGATGATGAGGTGATCATTGATGTAGAAGGCGACGGTGCGCCGAGCCGCAAGGCCAGAGTCGGAACACTGAAAGCCGAAGCTAAGACGTTGGCACATCTGTGCACTCATCGCTACCGCAATCCATATTGCGAATCGTGCATACGCGCGAAGATGAAGCACTTGCGAACACAACGAGGTGCATTTCAACGTGTGATCAAACACTGGGGAGATCTTGTGACGTTCGACTTTCTTGACATGCGCAAGGCCGCCGAAGCAGGTATTGGACTCGATGACGGGGCACGTGAAGTTCTAGTCATCAGGGACATCGCCACCAAAATGATCGCAGCGATTCCCACGGCTTCAAGGAGCACTGACGAGGTCGTCATGGCCATCAGACGCCTAATGGGAAGACGCAAGCTTCATATGGCGTATAGTGATGAAGCACCAGAGTTCGATTCAGCTATGGCGCAGTTGAAGATCGTGATAGATCATTCCCTTCCAGGGAAACCCAGTAACAATTCACTCGCTGAACGATCAAATAAAGAAGTGATCAACACAGTCGCAGCATCCATGCTACACGCCGGATTGCCCGCTCAATACTGGTCCTTTGCGCTTAATTGCGTGATGCAGAACCTCAACGTTGAAGACGTGGAGGGGGATGGTGATTCAGCATGGAAGCGAATGACTGGAAAGGACTTCGAGGGAAAAGCCATACCCTTTGGGGCCAAAGTCTTCTTCAAGCCGACGGACACAAGTCCGAAGACATATGGCAACAAATTCGATCCAAAGGGGATTCCAGGCATTTTTGCCGGATACATCATCACTGCTGGTCAAGGGTGGTCCAAGAAGTATCGCGTCTGGGATATGAAGGAATTTGCCAACGCGAACTTGTCGATGGACGCATCTGTTCCCAGGAAGTTGATGAGACCGTACGAGACAGAAGTTATCTACTTCCCAGAGGAGATAACGGTTCCCCTGAAAGCCGAGTACGAAAGGATGAATTCAACCATTGAGGGACTCAGGGACAACGTTGACCTCGCTGGCAAGGAGATAAAAGACGTCGATGACGGTGATGACGGTCCGCCCGGAGGAAATGGTGGCGACGGGGATGACGATGATCCAAATGGACTTCTTCCTCCACCGGATCCCGGAGAAGATCCTGACTTACAGGACATAGATCCATCTGACATTGAGACGGAGCCGCTCGGCGAAATCTTCAAGTCAGCAGAACATGAAGCTATTGATGCCATAGGAGACAAAAGACTCGAAGAACTAGACGAAGAGCTGGGTCTACGCGCAGCACCGCCTCCTTCTGAACCAAAGGTCACTGGGAAAGATCGACGATCGCCCCGCGAAGTCGGTCCAACCGGTAGACTCATCCCCGAAGGAGACATCGAAGAACCTGGAGAGCTTATCAAGATCTTGAAAGAAAAGAAGTTGGCTCCCGAGGAGATTGAACATTGGAGTACGGGGAAGAAAGGGGACGGCATTGTATATCTCACCGATGACGGTGAAGCCTGCAAGATCGACAAAAGGGGAGTTCCGTATAAGATCCGAAGCGACGGTCGACGAACTCTTCCTACACGGCGACCTATCCATTCTTACTCTCCGGAAGCATGGAAGAAGATGAGCGAAGCGGAGAAGAAGGCAGCATACAAGAAAGAAAAGCGAGACAAAGCTCGAGTTGCCAAGAAAGACCGGAAGAAGGCTGTGATAGGAAAGAAGATAGTCACCAAGATTTTAGACAACATGATCTTTCCCAAGATTGTCCCATGTGAAGAAATTGATCTGCAACTCAACGTGTCCATTGATGACGACGATGGTTGGTCATGGGCACAGTCCTATGTGGCTCAATATACACAGGAACAATTCTTGGCAGATGTCGTGCCGGCCGTTCCGGCGCATATGGTCATGGATGATAACTGGATTCCTTCTATGCCATGTACGACTTCTCACAGAAACGTACATCGGGAAAAGAACCATGCAGGAGGATCGTGCTTCAATGCCATGGTCACTCGACCCGTCACACGCAAGGAGATGATCAACAATCCCAAGGCCATGGAAGCTTTCATGAAAG